>JARQOC010000010.1:50981339-51402616 GCA_033576535.1 Allobates femoralis | reverse complement strand
AAAATGTCATATTTGCCAATACAGTTCTGGAAAGTGACATTTACAAATGTCATCCTGGAGATGCGGAGTTTGGCTTTTCCTCCCCCTTTCGCTGAATTTCACTGTCGGCTCTCGGGTGTCGTGAGGCCGGGATTGATCTGTCCTGGTTTGTACTCAGTGTGGAAAATAAAAGAGAAAAGTGCAAAGTAATGAAGTCTATCTACAATCCAACTAAACAAATAGCACACAGTTATACCGTTCATGTCTATTGAGAACACATCCCCAGTGCAGGGAGAAAAAGGAAGTGAACCCTTCAATTTAAAGGGATTTTTACAAAACGTTCGCCTGTTGGCTCAGTTTGTTGTGGAACAATAAACTGTACTTAAATTATCTGAAGCAGCAAAGAAGTCTGAAACCAAAATCCCCCCGCACCCCCCAGTCCCTACAGCGGAGCTGAGGTGTTGGTCTGAAACCAAAATCCCCCCGCACCCCCCAGTCCTTACAGCGGAGCTGAGGTGTTGGTCTGAAACCAAAATCCCCCGCCAACCCCCAGTCCTTACAGCGGAGCTGAGGTGTTGGTCTGAAACCAAAATCCCCCCGCACCACCCAGTCCTTAATGCGGAGCTAAGGTGTTGGTCTGAAACCAAAATCCCCCGCACCCCCAGTCCTTACAGCGGAGCTGAGGTGTTGGTCTGAAACCAAAATCCCCCCGCACCACCCAGTCCTTAATGCGGAGCTAAGGTGTTGGTCTGAAACCAAAATCCCCCCGCAACCCCCAGTCCTTACAGCGGAGCTGAGGTGTTGGTCTGAAACCAAAATTCCCCCGCACCCCCCAGTCCTTACAGTGGAGCTGAGGTGTTGGTCTGAAACCAAAATCCCCCCGCACCACCCAGTCCTTACAGCAGAGCTGAGGTGTTGGTCTGAAACCAAAATTCCCCCGGACCACCCAGTCCTTACAGCGGAGCTGAGGTGTTGGTCTGAAACCAAAATCCCCCCGCGCCCCCAGTCCTTACAGCGGAGCTGAGGTGTTGGTCTGAAACCAAAATCCCCCCGCACCACCCAGTCCTTACAGCGGAGCTGAGGTTTTGGTCTGAAACCAAAATCCCCCCGCGCCCCCAGTCCTTACAGCGGAGCAGAGGTGTTGGTCTGAAACCAAAATTCCCCCTCAACCCCAGTCCTTACAGCGGAGCTGAGGTGTTGGTCTGAAACCACAATCCCCCCGCACCACCCAGTCCTTAATGCGGAGCTAAGGTGTTGGTCTGAAACCGAAATCCCCCCGCACCACCCAGTCCTTACAGCGGAGCTGAGGTGTTGGTCTGAAACCAAAATTCCCCCGCACCCCCCAGTCCTTACAGTGGAGCTGAGGTGTTGGTCTGAAACCAAAATCCCCCCGCACCACCCAGTCCTTACAGCGGAGCTGAGGTGTTGGTCTGAAACCAAAATCTCCCCGCACCACCCAGTCCTTACAGTGGAGCTGAGGTGTTGGTCTGAAACCAAAATCCCCCTGCACCACCCAGTCCTTACAGCGGAGCTGAGGTGTTGGTCTGAAACCAAAATCCCCCCGCACCACCCAGTCCTTACAGCAGAGCTGAGGTGTTGGTCTGAAACCAAAATCCCCCCGCACCACCCAGTCCTTACAGCAGAGCTGAGGTGTTGGTCTGAAACCAAAATTCCCCCGCACCACCCAGTCCTTACAGCAGAGCTGAGGTGTTGGTCTGAAACCAAAATCCCCCCGCACCACCCAGTCCTTACAGCAGAGCTGAGGTGTTGGTCTGAAACCAAAATCCCCCCGCACCACCCAGTCCTTACAGCGGAGCTGAGGTGTTGGTCTGAAACCAAAATCCCCCCGCGCCCCCAGTCCTTACAGCGGAGCTGAGGTGTTGGTCTGAAACCAAAATCCCCCCGCACCACCCAGTCCTTACAGCGGAGCTGAGGTGTTGGTGCTGTGTTTCCTACAAGCATAGCATTGTGCATTTCTGCTGAAAGGTTTCACTCTTGTGCAGGAGTGTCCATAGTAATGAGGCTCCATGGACACTATTCTGGTCAGTGCAGACACGTGAGCTCAGGTTCTCAGGTGTGCAGTTTTCGTTTTTGGCTGTTACCCTTACGATTTTTTTCACCTCAGGATCACCTGTTGTATAGGTGTACAGGCATGGAATAAGGTCCATACAGGACAGAAGCGCATTGTCCCCTGCTCCTTCTTGTATTTTGGTATCATTTTAAGCCATGTCACCTTGCTTTTTAATCAATAAATAATATTCACATTTAGGACTCTGGGAGTGCTGAGCCATTCTTCTTTCCAGTGTTAACCAAGTGCCCTATGTTATTTAAATGTACCATTATTATTTATCTATTTGTTATAGGGCATATGGTCATTTTGTGTTTTCCTCTTCAGTTTTGCCCATGAAATGGCCACAGTATCTATTGTAGTGCAGCGGTGTTGACACTGTGCGGTAATGAGGCGGTGACCCGGGAAAGTTCAACTTAAACGTCTTTATTTGCAGAACTCACAACTTAAATGTAAAAGATGTCCTCCGGATCTCCACACAGTCCGTGTACACCAGTTCCCGTGGGAGACGGCCGCACTGTTTCACTCTGTGGAGCGCCAGCTCCTTCATCCGCACAGGCCTGTGTTGTGACTTCACACAGTCCTGCCATGCACACAGCTTCCAGCTCTGCAGTCTGCAAACGAACCAGTGACACACCCAAACCTTTCCTGAGGAATTTAAATGGACTCTATGGCCATGAGCCACATGCAAGACCCAGGCTGGAGGGAATGGACTGTCTCCCTATCCTGCACTCACAGGCTTACCTGTGATTGCAATGCACTCCAGTGGATTCAATATGTCTCAGTGCGCATTCTGGGGATACATATCGTCCCTCGCATATCATTCCCCTCACTGCCTCACACTATCTATCTCATATCTATCTATGGTGGCCGTCACACGCTACGATATCTGTAAAGATATCGCTGAAACGTTGCAGATTTTCAGTTGCTGCACCGACGTCATTGCATGTGACACGTCGATGTGACAAGCGATAAGTGGTCTGATCGTTAATCACAGATATGAGAACCGGACCCCATATCACACGATGTCAATCATGCAATCTGCTGCATTGTTCTGTGTGACACCGCCATAACCGATCTCCTGACTGATTTTGCCTATTCACATCATTGACAAGCATCAGTCGCTGGTTGTGCCAACGATACGCCGTTGCTGCGTCCTGAATGTTACCTATACATGTGATACCTCACTAACAATGTTGTCCACGAGCGCGAACCACTGACATCGTTATTGAGTTCCCACACAAAATCGTAGTGTGTGACGGCCGCCTATCTCATATCTATCTTTCTATCTATGTATCTATGTATCTATCTATCTATCTATCTATCTATCTATCTATCTATCTATCTATCTATCTATCTATCTATCTATCTATCTATCTCTTGTGACTTACGTCCAAGTCCACAGGCACCAAAGGGGTATCTTGAACAGACTAGGCACAAGCCTCTCCGCTAGGCAGTATCCAGAGAAACCCTGACACCCTTTAACACAGGGGTGGGGAACTCCAGTCCTCGAGGGCCACAATCAGTGCAGGTTTTCACGATTTCCTTAGTATTGCACAGGGATTGGAATCATCACCAGTGCAAGTGATTATGTTATCACCTGTGCAATACTAAGGAAATCCTGAAAACATGCACTGTTTGCGGCCCTCGAGGACTGGAGTTCCCCACCCCTGCTTTAACACCTATACAGGGATCTGGATTCACAACAGGATCAGGAGATTGCTGCCTAAGGAAGGGGCTGCAGTTCAAAGACAAGAAAGTTGCCAAGCAGGGTCAAAGCCGGGAGGTCAAAATCAGGATCTGATAGAGTAGTCAGGGAGCCAGGTCAAAACCAAGATGGCAGCAAAATACAAAATCGTGAGGTAGGAGAAGCGTTCAAAAAACAGACCGAGGTAAAACAGGAAAAACACCAATACAAGATAGGACACTGGTCAGGGAAACCAAAAGCTATTTCTGGCAGTTTCCAGCAGAAAGCTGAAGGTATTAGTACGGTGTGGTGCTTTCCAATAGGCTGAAGCTAGGAGTTAATGACTTCAGCTGAACAGCACACACACATCCTCTCTGTCAGACTGGGAAGTACTACAGGTCCCAGCCACTCTAACCTTATTGGATGGGCAGAGCCTGCGCTCTCCAGAGATCCTGGCTCTGACATCTCCTTTATCACAAACACCATCTACAATCAATGTCGATGGGGCAGACTCTGGTGGGGATGTAACATCTATCTATCTATCTATCTATCTATCTATCTATCTATCTATCTATCTATCTATCTATCTATCTATCTGTGTCTATCTATCTATCTATCTATCTATCTATCTATCTATCTATCTATCTATCTATCTATCATACCTATTATTCAATCTATCGATCTATCTATCCGTCTATCTGCCTCTATAGTAGATATGTACAAAGCATTCATTAACAAGGAGTTCTAGATATCTCTGCACCATCTTCGTCCTGATGAAATCCTCTGCTTCTAGGATAACTCGCGTAGTGATAATGAATTGGCTTTGTTAATTTTTACTGTGTTACCTAATGGATCTCATTACTGTGTAATGAGTCTTTAGTATTTCGTTCTCTTGTACAATCCTTAGTTGGACATTGGATAAATGAAATCATTTGCACTAATAAGAAATGTTCATTATAAACCAAGGAGAGAGCTGAACATTAAAGGGGATGTCTTATGTTGTGAAATGATTAAAATTGCAAAGTGCTTGTAAAAAAACAAGCAACTTTGTAATTTACTTCTTATTAAAAATCCTCTCTGTTCTCAAAAACTGAGGGATGCTTAACTTTATAGCTTAGTGCTTGTTGTAAATGTTAAGGAACTTCTGCATGCTTAGGTGAGTTCTCATGTTCTGCAAGTATCCATTGGAAAAAAAAGCTGTGTGGGATCCATTATTTTTAACATTGGAGTTTATGGAGAACGGATTCGGTAACTGATCACTATTTATCTTCAATTTGAAACTAATCCAGTAAGAAAGGAACAGATCTGTTACAAATGAAAGAAAAACGGAGGATAAATAGTGATCAGTTACCGGATCCATTTTTCATAGGCTTCAATGTTAAAAAACGGATCCTGCAGAAATACATTTTTTACCAATAGACAAAAAAGTTGTGTTACCCCAATAAACAGAAAAGGTTTGCTCAGAGCTGCTCGCTCGCCTTGTAATGTTGTGAAGCCCACAACCAGTTGCAAAAGCCTAAACAGCTGCCGAACAATCCACGTGCATCAAGTCAGACGAGTATGCAGGAATCGGGTAAAAGTAGTGAAAAAATCCTGCGCTGCTGTGCAAAGATGAACGTTTCAAAGTGTTTCCCCACTTCTTCAACAGGACATTCCACCAAACATTGATTGGTGGATTTCCTGATGAAGAAGTGGAGAAACACTTTGAAAAGTGTTGAATAAACCACCTTTAATTTATCAGACATCTGTTTGAAGGTTCGCCTTTGCACAGCAGCGCAGGATTTTTCCACTACTTGGATCTAGTTCCTGCATACTAAACAGCATGGGAGAGCTTCCAGTTCTGTTAGTATTCAGGAGTGTGCTGCGCTTGGCAAGCAAGAAACCGGGAGTATGGGGAATGGTGCGCTCCTGAAGGAAGATGGTTCAGTCTCTTGGTTTTGGCTGCAGTGATTATGTCATGATCATGACTACAGCGCACATCACCGCTGCAGCCAATCTCTAACCTCAGCAGATCTGCTGATGTAGATGGTGTGAGCCGCTGAGTTTAGCAACTAGCTCTGTGTAGGTGATCTCATCAACATTTTTTAGCCATTTTGCAGCCAAAGGTAGTCACTTTTGAATTAACTTGTTAGCAGTTAATATATTGTGAGCCAGTGGCGGAACTAGAGCCTGGCGGGCCCCGATGCTGCATTTAGACCGGGGCCCCACTTGGGAGCATATTCGGCTGCTGTTCCAGGTTTGCCACTTTTTCACAATGGCTTCAATTAAATAGAAAAATTCCAAAATCTCTAAGGGCCACTTTACACACACCAACTTATCTGTCCAACTTCTGAACAACTTACTGGTTGCAGTGAAATCATGGACACATTGTTCCATTGTACACAGTCACAAAATGGAGCAATGTGTCCATGATTTCACTGCAACCAGTAAGTTGGTCAGACGTTGGACAGATAAGTTGGTGTGTGTAAAGTGGCCATAAGTTCTAGGCATACAGTGGGTATGGAAAGTGTTCAGACCCTTTATATTTTTCAGTCTTTGTTTAATTGCAGCCATTTTGTAAAATCAAAGTTCACTTTTTTCTCATTAATGTATCGTATATACTCAAGTATAAGCCAAGATTTTCAGCACAATTTCTGTGTTGAAATGTGCCCCCCTCGGCTTATAATTGAGTCACTCGGTATTTGCTGTGGGGGAAGGGCCGTGACCGGGGACTGGAGGAGGCAGGAGGGGGCCGCAGTGACCGCGGGAGGTCACGTGGTGCCGCTCATTAGTGTAATGAATATGCACTGCATCCCCCCGTCCATCGGCGGCAGGGGGAGCGGTGCATGTTGCACTACACTGTCCCCCAGCAGTGATATACAGCCCCCTCTCCTTAGTATCTGTCCCCCAGGCTGCGGCACCTGTTAAAATAACAAATAACAAACATTTTATATATTATCTTTCCGGCGACTCTTTGCTGGCAGCGCCGTGTCCTCCGGTCTCCCTGCTTTTGCCGTTGTCATGTGACCGGCGCAGCAGCGATGACGTCATCGCTGCTGCGTCGGCCACAGCAATAGAAGCCGACACAAGCAGGAAGAAGCAGGGAGACCGGAGGATGCGGCTGTGCCAGCAAGGAGTCGCTGAAAAGGTAATGTATACAATGTTTGTTATTTTAATGTGTGCCGCAGCATGGTGGCCAGATACTAAGGAGTGGGGGCTGTATATCACTGATGGGGGCCAGAATACTAAGGAGGGGGCCTGTATACTACTGCTGGGGGCCTGTATACTACTGCTGGGGGGCCTGTATACTACTGCTTGGGGCCTGTATACTACTGCTGGGGGCCTGTATACTACTGCTGGGGCCTGTATACTACTGCTGGGGCGCTATATACCGGAATGGGGGGCTATATAACAGGATGGGGGTCTGCTGCATTTTTCACCCTAGGCTTATACTCGAGTCAATACATTTCCCTAGTTTTGGAGTGTAAAATTAGTGGCCTCGGCTTATACTCGGGTCGGCTTATACTCGAGTATATACAGTACATTCTCCAACTCATCTTGACTAAAAAAAAAACAGAAATGTAGAAATGTTTGCAAATGTATTAACCTCCCTGGCGGTCTGTTTAGTTCTAGAATTTTTTGCTAAAAGCGGGCTACCCGCATTCGCGGCAGATGCGGTACAAAAACCGCATCTGCCGCACTTGCCGCATAGCTGCCGCACTTGCGCCGCACTTGCTATAGTGATGTGAGGCTGATTGCGTCATAAAGGGGCGTGGCTAAATCGCGGCATCCCGGTAGCCCCGCCCCTTTATGACGCAATCAGCCTCACATCACTATAGCAGGCTGAGAGGGGGCGTGCATAAGGGAGGGGGAGAGCAGACATGATGAGCACAGCCCACAAGTGCCAGCACACACAGGGAGACGCCCTCAAGTACGCAGGCATGTAAGTGTATAAAATCATTATCTCACTTCTACTGCAGCCACTTTTCACACAACAACAGTGCTGCTAATGGTTTACTAGGCTGCAGGGGCACATATCTACCAGTGTATGAGGGTCATCCGAGGTGGTTGGTTCCTATGCAGATTACCGCAACCGCGCCACAACTGCGCCGCAAGTGCGGCGCAAGTGCGGCAAGTGCGGCAGATGCGGTTTTCTCACCGCATCTGCCGCGAACGCGGGTAAGCCCGAGCCTGACTCGGGGTTAACGCTTCTGGTAGTGAATGTTAACCCCGAGTCAGGCTCGGGAATAACGCTAGGAAGGTTAAAAAAGAAAAATTGAAATATCACATGGTCAGCCCCTTTGCTTAGACACTCATATGTAAGTCACATGCTGTCCATTTCCTTGTGATCCTCCTTGAGATGGTTCTATTCCTTCATTGGAGTCCAGTTGTGTTTAATAAATTGATAGGACTTGATTTGGGAAGGCAGACACCTGTCTATATAAGGCCTCACAGCTCACAGTGCATGTCAGACCAAATGAGAATCATGAGGTCAAAGGAACTGCCCAAGGAGCTCAGAGACTGAATTGTGGCAAGGCACAGATTTGGCCAAGGTTACAAAATATTTTCTGCAGTACTCAAGGTTCCTAAGAGCACAGTGGCCTCCATAATCCTTAAATGGAAGAAGTTTTGGACCACCAGAAGTCTTCCTAGACCTGGTCTTTCAGCCAAACTGAGCAATCATGGGAGAAGAGCCTGAGCCTTGGTGAGAGAGGTAAAGAAGAAACCCAAGATCACTGTGGCTGAGCTCCAGAGATGCAGTAGGGAGATGGGAGAAAATTCCACAAGGTCAACTATCATTGCAGCCCTCCACCAGTTAAGCCTTTCAGGCAGAGTGGCCCGACAGAAGCCTCTCCTCAGTGCAAGACATATGAAAGCCCACATAGAGTTTGCAAAAAAACACATGAAGGACTCCCAGACTATGAGAAATAAGATTCTCTGGTCTGATGAGATGAAGATAGAACTTTTTGTGATAATTGTAAGCGGTATGTGTGGAGAAAACCAGGCACTGCTCATCACCTGCCCAATACAATCCCAACAGTGAAACATGGTGGTGGCAGCATCATGCTATGGGGTGTTTTATCAGATGCTGGGACAGGACGATGGCTCCACCAACATTCACCATCCACCCTGACGGAACTGGAGAGGATCTGCAAGGAAGAATGGCAGAGGATCCCCAAATCCAGGGGAGAAAACTGCATCATTCCCAAGGAAACTCATGGCTGTACTAGCTCAAAAGGTGCAAATAATCAATACTAAGCAAAGGGGCTGAATACTTATGACCATGTGAGATTTCAGGTTTTCTTTTTTAATAAATTTGCACAAATATCTACATGTCTGTATTTTTCAGTTAGATGAGTGCAGAGTGTACATTAATGAGAAAATAATTAACTTTTTGAATTTACCAAATGGCTGCAATGAAACAAAGAGTGAAAAATTTGAAGGGGTCTGAATTCTTTCCGTAACCAAATGTATTGTTACAAAACTTTGGTTACTATCTTTTATGGTACCTTTACACGCCGCTACCGAAAGTAGAAACCGGCAGATATCGGAGACAATTGAACCTTTTACCTTCAAAACACCGCGAAGTGGCGGCGTGTAATTCAGGTTGTACCTTCCTGTATCTTTGGATACCTGTCTTTCAGCCGTGCTGAAAAACAAGCAGGTATAACCCCTATGGTAGCGCATGTAATCGGGGCACAGGTACGGTATTTGAGTTATCTGGGGCGTGCAGCGTCATGTATACCACGCCCATCAGCTATCATTGGTGGGGGCTACTGTGTACCCATTGGCTGTCCCTGCACAGGGCGCATATTTAACAATCTGACCAGTCACACAACACATTTGCTATAGCGTCATGTATTAGCCAGCCTCCCTGCGCTGGCTGGCCAATCATGATGTTATTGCATTGTCCAATCACCGTACGAGCATCGCGTAATACACAACTCTGTCACGCCTATGTAGTTACGGCGCACAATATGTACACCCATATTCCCTTGTGGTAGCGGCGTGTAAATCAGGGAAGGTGCTCCACAGAAGGTAACCTGCTGGCACCCGTCGGCACTTCCGGGGAGAAAATACCTTCTGTGGAGCACCTTGTGGCGGCGTGTATTTGCGGCAACAGGTACCGTTAGCAACGTTGCAAACCGCGCGTGCACATGCGGTGCCTACCTGTTGCTACCCTCGGTACCGGTGTGTAAAGGTACCATTATGCTTTACTAATATACAAAAGGTTTATGCAAATTGGGGGGGACTTCTAAATCTTGGACAATCCTTAATCCAGTGTTTCTCAACTCCAGTCCTCAGGACCCACCAACAGGTCATGTTTTCAGGTTCTCCTTAGTATTGCCATGTGTTGAATTATCCTGATATTAACAATAAATTGTGGAAAGACGACCTGATGGTGGGTCCTGAGGACTGGAGCTGGACACTGCATGCTTCCTGGGGCAGACCTCTACATAACTACGATGAAACCTGAGAAGAAGCCCTGCTAATAATACGTTTTTGTATATATCCATGGGGAGCGGGAAGCATCCCCCACACATCCACACGGCATTCTGGAAGTGTTTGCAGCCAGATCTGACTGCTTTGATAAACACTTGTAAAGAGGATTTCTGAATAACTGTTCCTTTCATTCTCACGCTGTTAAATTCCATTGGGAAGCCAGGAAAATCTGTTTATTTGGCCGGTCACACCGCTATCTGCTGCTTATTAGAGAAGAGACATAATGGCTCAGTGATTACAAGAGCCACCATTGGCTTCTGTACTCTATGCCACACAAATGGAAGAGATTTAAAGGGGACCTGTCACCATTTTTGACCTATGAAATAAGCATGGCGTAGTTTTACAGCACCCCAGCACAATGCTCATGGTCACCTCATTTTGTTTGATATATTTCTCAGCCCCAAAAGTCTTCCATGCAAATATGTCAATAGCTGTCTCCTGTACTGATTTTATAGAAAACAGAATAGTTGACTACACAATAGCACACTAGCACACCAGCGTTCCCATGCACGAGGCAGGTACACTGCTTGGACTCCTGCCACACCAGGTAACACAACCAGGCCTTTCCTCGTTGTGCTTGTGGGTACATTTAGAGCAGAAAGGAACAAACTTAATATATGAAAATGGATACAATTCTTACAACGTTACAAAAAGATTAAATATCAAAAACTTATACACAAAAGGCAAAATACCGTATATACTCGTGTATAAGCCGACCGTGTATAAGCCGACCCCCCTACTTTTGCCCCCAAAACCTGGGAAAACGTATTGACTCGCGTATAAGCCGAGGGTGGACCCCAGCACAGTATACATCCCCAGCAGTGGGGTATACGCAGCCTCCCCAGCACAGTATACAGCACCAGCAGAGTGGTATACAGGTCCCCAGCACGGTATACAGCCCCAGCAGTGTGGTATACAGCAGGTCCCCAGCACAGTATACAGCCCCAGCAGTGTGGTATACGCAGGTCCCCAGCACAGTATACATCCCCAGCAGTGGGTATACAGCAGCTCCCCAGCACTGTATACAGCACCAGCAGAGTGGTATACAGGTCCCCAGCACAGTATACAGCCCCAGCAGTGGGTATACAGCAGCTCCCCAGCACAGTATACAACACCAGCAGTGGTATAACAGGTCCCCAGCACAGTATACAGCCCCAGCAGTGCAGTATACAGGTCCCCAGCAGTGTGGTATACAGGTCCCCAGCACAGTATACAGCCCCAGCAGTGTGGTATACACAGGTCCCCAGCACAGTATACAGCCCCAGCAGTGTGGTATACAGCAGTCCCCAGCACAGTATACAGCCCCAGCAGAGTGGTATACAGGTCCCCTGCACAGTATACAGCCCCAGCAGATTGTATACAGGTCCCCATCACAGTATACAGCCCCAGCAGTGTGGTATACACAGGTCCCCAGCACAGTATACAGCCCCAGCAGGTGGTATACAGTCCAGAGCTACAGCTGTACACCCCAGCAGTGTGGTATACAGGTCCCCGGCACATTATACAGTCCCCATGCAGTGTGGTATACAGTCACCTGCATAGTTACAGCCCAGCAGAGACAGTGGTGAAGAACAGGTCCCCTGCACAGAATACAGCCCAAGCATGTGGTATACGAGGGCCTCCCAGCACAGTATGTAGAGCCCCATGCATGTGGTATAACCAGGTCCCCACACATTATACAGCCCCAGCAGTGTGGTATACAGGTCCCCTGCACAGTATACAGCCCCAGAAGTGTGCCATTACACAGGTCCCCCTCACAGTATGGTGGCCCCCCCCCCCTCACAGGATGGCCCCCGCATGCAGCGCTGCACACATACATTACCAGGCTATCAGCTGTCACCCTCCGGTGGCGGATCGCGGCTCCTGGCTCCGGCTTCCATCTCCATCTGTCTTCCTGCTTGTCACGTGACCGCGGCTGGCGTCGCGATGACGTCATCGCGATGAGCCCCGGCCACAAAGCAGGAAGACACAGAGGAAGATGGAAGCCGAGCCAGGAGCCGCGATCCACCACCGGAGGGTGACAGCTGATAGCCTGGTAATGTATGTGCGCAGCGCTGCATGCGGGGGCCATCCTGTGAGGATGGGGGCACCATACTGTGAGGGGGACCTGTATGACTCGCGTATAAGCCGAGGGGGGGACTTTTCAGCCCAATTTTTGGCTGAAAAACTCGGCTTATACACGAGTAGTACAAAAAGAAAAGGGATAAAATACAGATCTTTCTTATGGATTGTGAGAGACCTTCTGGCGGCAGAGTCATCCTAGAAATGTGGACAGATCTACGATATTCGTTATTTCACCTGGGTCTGATGATGAGGTTTTCCTGGATGAGAGATTTTAATGGGTCCTATTCACATCCCTCACCCCTCCTCCTGTTCAGGTGAGAATTGTTTGCAAGAAAAGATTGGGCATATTTTCCAGCAAGGACCTCTTAGTAGAATAATATAATACCATATTTCAATATGACTTGGAAATATTGCCTTTCCATTGTGCCATGTGATGTCCCTGGTATGGATGGGAGACATTCAGTCCACCTAAGGGCAATTATCGTCTCTGCATATAATAGCACCTCTAGAATAGCATAGAACGTTATCTCCCTAATACTGGTTACCTGCTCGCTACCTTAATTACCTATTTACAGGGGAGATGCTGCCAGGTGTCTAGTTATATTGGACTTATTTTTCCAAAAAACAGTAGGAAAACCGGGCACTATCTAGTGTATAGGGCATGTAGTGGCTATCATCAGCGGGCAGTGTATAAGCCGGCGTTGCTCAGCTTCAGTGGCAGAAATAGATCATTATAGGAAGAATAAGCGGCACTCACCAGCAGATGACTCTTGCAAATTGGAAGTTTATTCCGATATAATGGTCACATAGTGCAGGGAGGGGTCAACAGATCACAAAAAAACAGTACGTGAGAAATACTCTGCTGTAATAATAAAGAGCTAGTGCTGATGCAAAACAGTGTTAATATGGTATTTAGTTAATACGTTTTTTGCAAAAAATGTACGAAGCCGTTCTACCAACATCAAGGTAACCCTTATCAGTACGGTCCATATCTAACTTATTTAAAACCTGATCCTATGGATGCAGAATACAGAAGGGCCAGAGTCTAATATGGATATGCTGCAGAAGACGGAATTTTATGTGTCTGGCTCACTAAGGAAGGGGTGGGGCACTCCCTATCTTGCATAACAAGAAACTAATTAGACACTTACAGGTGAGCCAATGCACAAAGTGAACAAATCTGTAGACCATGTCACACCACCGGAAAACTAGATCACAAAAAAACAGTAAAACAAACGTGTAGAAATACTCTTCTGTAATAGGTAATAATAAAGAGCTAGTGCTGATGGAAAGCAACGTTAATAACAGGGTATTTAGTTAATACGTTTTTTGCAAAAAATTTATAAAGCCGTTCTACCAACGTCAAGGCAACCCATATCAGAACTGTCCCTATTCTAAAACCCGATCCTATGTACAATACCTATGGATTCAGGATACAGAAGAGCCAGAGTCCAATATGGACATGCTGTTATTAACACTGTTTTCCATCAGCACTAGTGCTTTATTATTACCTATTACAGCAGAGTATTTCTACACGTTTGTTGTACTGTTTTTTGTGATCTGGTTTTCCGGTGGTGTGAACACGGTCCTACAGACTTGTTCACTTTGTGCATTGGTTCACCTGTGTTTTTTTATTTTAAGAGTATTTGTTCATTCATTTTTTTCCCTATTGGACAACCCTTTTTTTTTAAATAGATAATTCTTTATTTAAGACGTTGAACAAATACAAATATCACACGACAACAAGAAAATCATCTATGAAGATAAGCCAGCCTTTTACGTTACCAAACCAAGTAACAATATTTTTTTACACGCCGAGTATGCATATATATGCATATAATGGTAGCTTACATGACAAAATCAGGGTAGAACTATAATAAAGGGAAAAAAAGAAAAGACAAAAAGAACAGTACCTAACCAAAGGAGCTAGGTAACACAACTATCTTCATGTAGCGTTATCTATCAGTTGCACCATGAGAAGAAAGAGCTTGTTGGAGAGTATAGAGAGGTTTAGGTATTGGAGAACATGTAGAGAAGAGGGGAAAATGGCCGACGTGGGGAGAAAGGCTTACTAAAGATAGGGAGAGTAGTAAGGGAATGGAGGGGTCAGTAGCAAGGGTTCGCATCCGGACAACCCCTTTAATGTCAGCCTACTCATCCTGATGGAAAATGAAGAAGGGGAAAGAAGGAACGAGCATCTAAATGTTAACATCCTTTGTTCTAATGAAAGGTGAGGCATTGCTAGAAGTGTCAGGCAGCAGATAACTCCCCTCCACCTATCGGATCAGGAGAAATACCCATTATATATATTGCAATTATGAAGCTCTGTGAAGGCTCCTAATGGACCGTGGCTGCGCAATTCATCCTGTGTGTTTACAGCTGATTGAACCGATGCGAAGATCAATGAAAACACAAGATCTGGTTGTTTGGTTCAGAGCAGACGTTCAGTACTGCAGCCTGCGGGATGAAGTGACCTTTCTGAGTAGCGCCTTTATCTCCTGGTATAGGACATTGATCAATACATTCCCTGGACTCCAGGGAGAATCTGCACTTGCAGTGAGTTCATGATGTACCCGGAGCTGTACGGCTTACAAGCCGGTGGGGACACTATCACCCGTCTAGATGAGGACATGGCTGCCCTGAAAGTCTTTATTTTTCTGGCTCTAAGGCACATTTGACCATTGATGTGTCATAGATACACAAATAATTTAGGAAATATATGATGCACAAGAAAGAAAACCAATCCATTAACAAATTCAGCTGTAATACATATTTATATCATAAATATATTGATTGCAATATTTATTTCTAATATTATTATCATTTTTTTCTCCTTTTCTTGACGCCTTTTAAATGTCTGAAATATTAGTGCAAATATGGCAATTCCCTGCATCTGGTACATCAGCCGCTCGTTGTGGACTGAGCTGCCAAGGGCCCACTGTTCAGCTACATGCAAATATTACATTACCCTCATTCATAAATGTATCTGTTTACTATGTAATAATACACTGGGTAGTTTGTTCTGTCAGTGATGAGATGCTGCTTTTCTCTTACAAAGTGACTCATATTGGAGGGGTAATTGGGTCTCTCCAGTATAGTGGCCCACCTGGGGATTCCCCGGTTTCCCCGTCGGCCAGTCCGAGCCTGTCCATAGGTGTTGTCAGCCAGTGCAGGTGACTTTTGTAAGTTTCTCAACCTTAATATCAGCTCATTTTCTTTTCCTCTAACAGACGAGTGAGATCTCAGAGCTTAGAAATATTCTAGCAATGCAAGTGAGAGGAGTTTAATAGGCGACATCCCCATGGGAAGCCGTCATGGCTATCGGTGGCTGTTGACATTTTCTAAAGTTCTGTCATTATAGCCAAGCGCTCTACAAAGCTTGTAGGAAAAACAATGAAGACAAGTATCTTCCAGGTGAGTTTTTACTTATGGGGGGAAAATGCCCTTTAGAGTAGAAAATGTAGAAAAATCTCACTCTATATTGTACACGTACCATCATGTTTTATAGACTGATGCTGGTTAATAATCTGTCTATTCAGACTCATTATAGTCCTTACTTGTCCTATCCATTGATCTCTATTTTATAGAAATGTCTCATTTGATCTTACATGACTGGCTTTGCTAATATATCGTGAGACATCTGCAGAGAAACCTTTCATTCACATTCTCTGCAATATGCCACCAGATCAAGAATTGTAAGTAGATCCCTGGTGCTCCTTATTTTACAGCTTAAAGGAAATGTCCATAGCTTTGATTCAATGTAGATAGGACCAATAACATGAACAAAATAATTTCTTATAGTGTAGCTGACATTTCATGAGAGTTTTCAGAACAAGTGTTTTTTTTCGTCGAGGAAGAATAATAACACTATTTCTGGCCATTGTACACATGTATCCTGCATTTTTCTCAAGTTTGCCCCCCACACTCTAATTCTCAGTTGTTGGCTGAGCTAGTGGGTGGAAACTAGTACTCTCCAGGACAATGTCTGTCAGTCTGCGCTGCTACAAACACTCAAAATCAAGATTTCACTCTATACATTTATTGGATCCATCCAACGCGTTTCGGAGCCTGCTATTTCTCCTTCATCAGGGAGTGTATGCAGTTCCCACACTGAGGAAGGAGCATAACAGGCTCCGAAACGCGTTGGATGGATCCAATAAATGTATAGAGTGAAATCTTGATTTTGAGTCGTTTGTGGCAGCGCAAACTGACAGCACATTGTCCCTAGAGAGTACTGGATTTTGACCACATAGCACGTGGAGGTGTGAGCCCAGCAGCAGCTGCCATATCATGCCGTTCATACTGGTTGTGTGTCACACAACCTGATAAGGTGAGCACTCTTCATTAGGGTCCTTAAGCTTTTTGTTTAAAAGATAAGACCCTATCTGCGCTTGCTTCTCTTTCTAGTTTTTAATTGAACACAGTAGGCGGAAACTGACTGCTATGATGTCTCCCATACACAGAAAAGAAGAGGGTTTCCTGCTCTCATGTCTATAAGTAGCAAATGTTCAAAACGTAATATGTGTAAGCAGTGTAACTGTAACTCCAGCACTAGTATAGAATAAAAGACCTACTGGAAAGCAGAAGCAAGGTCTGTATTTGTGTCTCTGATTGTTTCTCTCTGTTCCTCCCTCTTTTCCATCTCCTGGCTACATAGACATTTAACAGGCAGCTGCAATCTGATTCTCCAGTCATGGGGCGTCCATTTGGATTTTAGCTTTATTGTAGACTGAATGATGAGTTCAGGAGTCAGTATAGAAAGTATCAGTGCAAAAAAAGAGAAAGAACTTTATTGAGCCATAAAAAGATGATAAGACTAAAAGGTACAATAGCATTGAAAGCGCAAAAAAAGATTAACACGTTTGTGTCCTACTTGGACCTTGGTCAATGGCATTAATGGCAAAAATGCATTATTTTTTTTGCTCATTCAATGCTATTGTACCTTTTAGCCTTATTCCCTTGTTTTTAAGTTTATTTCACATTGTTATGGACTTCTTTTTTTGCAATTTCTGAGTGTTTGGACGTTGCACCAAGCAGGTGAGCTAGAGCCTTCTTTTTCCTTTAGAGAGAAGTATTCACTCATCAGTGATGAAAGAAGCAGATTTCTTGATAACATACAGTACAGACCAAAAGTTTGGACACACCTTATCATTCAAAGAGTTTTCTTTATTTTCATTACTATGAAAATTGTAGATTCACACTGAAGGCATCAAAACTATGAATTAACACATGTGGAATTAATATACTTAACAAAAAAGTGTGAAACAACTGAAAATGTCTTATATTCTAGGTTCTTCATGTAGCCACCTTTTGCTTTGATTACTGCTTTGCACACTCTTGGCATTCTCTTGATGAGCTTCAAGAGGTAGTCACCAGAAATGGTTTTCACTTCACAGGTGTGCCCTGTCAGGTTAATAAGTGGGATTTCTTGCCTTATAAATGGGGTTGGGACCATCAGTTGGTTGTGCAGAAGTCTGGTGGATACACAGCTGATAGTCCTACTGAATAGACTGTTAGAATTTGTATTATGGCAAGAAAAAAGCAGCTAAGTAAAGAAAAACAAGTGGCCATCATTACTTTAAGAAATGAAGGTCAGTCAGTCCGAAAAATTGGGAAAACTTTGAAAGTGTCCCCAAAAGCAGCTGCAAAAACCATCAATGCTACAAAGAAACTGGCTCACATGAGGACCGCCCCAGGAAAGGAAGACCAAGAGTCACCTTGCTGCGGAGGATAAGTTCATCCAAGTCATCAGCCTCAGAAATCGCAGGTTAACAGCAGCTCAGATTAGAGACCAGGTCAATGCCACACAGAGTTCAAGCAGCAGACACATCTCTACAACAACTGTAGAGACTTTGTGCAGCAGGCCTTCATGGTAAAATAGCTGCTAGGAAACCACTGCTAAGGACAGGCAACAAGCAGAAGAGACTTGTTTGGGCTAAAGAACACAAGGAATGGACATTAGACCAGTGGAAATCTGTGCTTTGGTCCGATGAGTCCAAATTTGAGATTTTGGTTACAACCACCGTGTCTTTGTGGGACGCAGAAAAGGTAAATGGATGGACTCTACATGCCTGGTTCCCACTGTGAAGCATGGAGGAGGAGGTGTGATGGTGTGGGGGTGCTTTGCTGGTGACACTGTTGGGATTTATTCAAATTGAAGCATACTGAACCAGCATGGCTACCACAGCATCTTGCAGCGGCATGCTAATCCATCCGGTTTGCGTTTAGTTGGACCATCATTTATTTTTCAACAGGAGAATTACCCCAAACACACCTCCAGGCTGTGTAAGGGCTATTTGACTTAGAAGAGAGTGATGGGGTGCTACACCAGATGACCTGGCCTCCACAGTCCAACCTAAACCCAATTGAATGGTTTGAGGTGAGCTGGATCACAGAATGAAGGCAAAAGGGCCAACAAGTGCTAAGCATCCTTCAGAACTCCTTCAAGACTGTTGGAAGACATTTCCGATGACTACCTCTTGAAGCTCATCAAGAGAATGCCAAGAGTGTGCAAAGCAGTAATCAAAGCAAAAGGTGGCTACTTTGAAGAACCTAGAATATAAGACATATTTTCAGTTGTTTCACACTTTTTTGTTAAGTATTTAATTCCACAAGTGTTAATTCATAGTTTTCAGTGTGAATCTACAATTTTCATAGTCATGAAAATAAAGAAAACTCTTTGAATGATAAGGTGTGTCCAAACTTTTGGTCTGTACTGTATATTACAAAGATTCTCAGATTTGCTTGTGCTATTGATTTTTCTGACACTGACCATTTATTATATCTTTTTAACGATTAGAGCTAATTTTTTTCTGATATTTTTAGTCCATAACATTTTAAGCATTTTTAAAGTATGTTTGTTTTCCATAGATTAAGTTTTCATATGGATCTTGTTTACACAGATAGACAATTACATATAGTCCTTTAAAGCTGATTAGTGGATCCACACGCAGTCTAATATATATTTTTTCCTTCTCCTGCAACATCTGTCATTGAGGGAAAAAAAAGGGATTAAGTTGGATTTGGAGCTGTCAGATGCATTGTCACTAGTGATGAGGAAATCAGAAATATCTGCCATCCACTTTCACTCACCATTAAAGAACATAAGGTGTTCAAGAAAGCAAGTTAATGCCAATAACACACTTCTGTGGTCGCCTGTGGTCATCTATGGAAGAACAAATAATAAATACCTTTTTAGTGAATCCTGAACTAATAGAGGAGGGTAGTGATGGGCGAACACCTAGTGTTTGGGCACAGATCCCAAACACAGACATCCCTGGGAAGTCTGTGTTACAGTTTGGGTTTGATTTGGGGGCAAGAAGCTGTAAAAAGAAAGAAAAAGTAGTTACTAAACAGCAGCATTATACTTACCGCGTCCTGCCGTGCCGTTTGCTTTTACTTCCGGGCCACTCATTAACTTCCTGGATATTCAATGCAGAGGGCCCAACAGCCAATCACAGACTCCCATTCTCCATGACAGCGTCTGTGATTGGCTGTTGGGCCCCTCTGCAGTGAATATCCGGGAAGTTAATGAGTGGCCGGAAGTAAAAGCGAGCAGGGCGCCCGGACGCCGGTATGATGCTGCTGTTTAATAACTACTTTCCTTCTTTATACAGCTCTCCAGCCCCCATTCCACAACTTTAAAGTCCGAGTCGGCCAAACCCAAACGTCAGCGGGTTCGCTCATCCCTTACAGGAGGGCGCTTTATTCAGGAACTCAACTATAGATGAAACATAGTGTATGGTTCCACTCACCTAAGCTGGTTGTGAAAAGTCACAACCACTGGAAAAAGCATAGAGATCCACACGGCTTGCAGCAGTCACCAGCAGATGATATCCAAGGAATCAAGAAAAGAAATGGGGTGTAAAACTGTGTTTCCATGCATAGATTAAAATAACTATAAAATTATTATTATAAAAGCAGAGATCTTCATTTCTATGCGTTTTGTGCTGTACTCGCTTCTTCAGGAAAAAAATCTGTTGTACATCTGTAATTTATTTCCTGAAGAAGGGCATACAGCCAAAAACGCGTAGAAATAAAGATCACTCCTTTTATGATAATAATTGTATAGTTATTTTAATCTATGCCTGCGTAGCGTATGTCTATACCAACAGTTCTTCTCTTGCTCATCAGAGATTAATTTCTGTTATTGCCCGGTTGGCTGAAGGGGAAATTTGCACATCGGGTGCGGTAAGTTTCAGAGGTCCCATATCTCAGCAACATTGAGGAGGAAAAAGAAGATGTAATCAGCGCTTTAACCCCTTTTTAGTGAGCCATACAGACTAAAATAAAAAAAATACATTGAAGGGTCCTTAGGAGTCCTCTGTATCAGGATCTTCATCTTCCGGTCAGACTGGAGAGTGAGTATTAAGAGCGTGTATCCCTCCACACGACCTGTCCCACATGTCACAGACAACACATTTTTACTTTTAACCCAGGGGCAGGAAACAATTTTTCTGAAATTTGGAAATTTCTACAATCCTTCGGGGGTCGTACAAAATTATCAACTTGAAAATTACCCGCTATATTTAATTAAACAACTCACCCTTGCTGTGGTGGCTTCTCTTTGGCGCGGGTGATATTGGTCATGTTGCTTCTCAACTGCTTTTCCAGGTTTGCTAGAGCCCTAGACATCACAGGAGAGGCTGGGAGCATATACATTACTGGGGAGGCTGAGGCTGGGATATAGAGATCAATGGAGAGCTGGATTTAAAGGGCAGACAGTCCACAAAATGCGTCTGCCAGCCTGAGCACTGTGGTCCCCAGGAATCTGCCCTTGGGCTATAAAAATGTAATCAAGGGCCGCATTCGGCCCTGGGGCCTGAGGTTCCCCACCCCTGTTTTAACCTGTGGACACTTTACGTTACGCTTATTGTTAGGTTACCCTCCTAACAAAACCACCTCAAATAAATCAAGAGCCAAAATAGAGTGAATAAAACTTACTTATAAGTAATTGTTAAACTATAAAGAGATCACAATGAGAGCACTGAAGATATAGCGCCTCAGACCAGTGGGGGTCAGATTAGCATAATATAATATGCAATATAGACAGTAATCAGGTAATATAGATAAATCTAATTCTATTTGTAATGTGAATAGTAAGTAAATCAATCAAGGTATGTCACAGTATATCATAAAGACCAACCTGTTTGCATGTTCCCCAACTGGAGGAATGACACCAGGCCCCAACACACGTTTCGGTGTGGATGCTTTTGATAAGACAGCAGATTCTCCTATGGAGGTCAGAATGTAATGATAAAATACTGCTGCCGATCACATATTGTTCACTATTTCCACGCCATTTTGAGAGAAGATGTCTTGTTCTACGTAAGTAATAGAATTTTCTCTATGAACATGTGCACTCAGTTGTAATCAGCGGCAGGTTGTCTCCCGGTGACATTTCCCATTCTCTGTGCTGTTGTGTAATCCGTAAAGTGTCCTTATCTGAATTCTCTCTGTAAATATCTGAAAGTCCTCTTCCTCTTGACAACAAATTCTCCATGAAGAGAAATGTACTTTGCGGTGTGGAGACGGTGGCAGGCTGTCAGGAGATTCATTATAAATTGGTGCGACCCAACCGAAGACACGGGAAGTTCTCGGCTACAAATAGATAGGAGGTTGCAGAACACTAATGAGACGAATGTCGAGGTGTCAGAGACGACACTTGTCTCCCTCTCCTATCCTCCGATGTTAGCTACGTTGTTATTGAGATGTTGAATTCCTAACAAGCTTGAAGTAAACAGAGGATGGAAAGATCTAGAAAATTCAAGTATAGGCAGACCTTAAACCCCCCAAAATGACCATTGTTTCAAAAATGTACTGTAAGATTTCTTCTCTATGATTGTCAATGGCAACAATCATTGCTAACATTCAGAATCTGAAACCTGCCTGGCAGTGTGTGACTATTCCACTATTAATGTGACCCACTTTCATTTCATTCCTATCTAACACATTCCCAATATACTGCTGCTACCTATCCTGCTCCTGTAAGACGATCTGTCTGCGGTGCATATATATGTTTATTGGTGTTCTAGCTTTCATCCTTCTGGTCTAGGGACTAGAATTGGACAAACTGAGCAGGGCATGGTCAGTGGTGGGGGTTGGGCCGCCTCTCTGAGAGTGACAGCAGTCTGGGGACATAACTGGTGGGGTGGGGCTGCCTGTCTGTGAGTGACAGCAGTCTGGGGACATAACTGGTGGGGGTGGGGCTGCCTCTCTGTGAGTGACAGCAGTCTGGGCACATCACTGAGGGGGCGAGCTGCCTCTCTGTGAGTGACAGCAGTCTGGGCACATCACTGAGGGGGGCGAGGCTGCCTCTCTGTGAGTGACAGCAGTCTGGGCACATCACTGAGGGGGGCGAGGCTGCCTCTCTGTGAGTGACAGCAGTCTGGGCACATCACTAGTGGGGGCGTGGCTTTCTCTGTGAGTGACAGCAGTCTGGTAACATCACTGGTGGGGGCGTGGCTGCCTCTCTGTGAGTGACAGCAGTCTGTGCACATCACTGGTGGGGGCGTGGCTGCCTCTCTGTGAGTGACAGCAGTCTGGTAATGGATGCCCAGATCAGACTTCACTCTCCTCTCAGCCTACTTTACAGTGTGGTTCTTTCATCTAACAAGTGTTGTGATGTGCTGATTATTAGAAACTATATCACAGGGCTTCGTTAAGACCTCCATACTCTAGTGGGCCGAGAAATGGTTTGGCGGTCCTATGGCCAACAGCTATCTTGGTCATCTCTTCCATAGACAACAGTGCTCATTTGGCCAGGCGCTCCTTGGTTCTTCATAAGAATGTCGACCACAGATCTCTTTGCCGGTAGCTTATCTCCAGGTGAACACAGCAATCGGCAGCCTGTAATCGGACATGCCCAATTGACCTCTTCCCCAACAATCAGTTCTCCGGCACGTCTATATACATTAAGGTACCTTTACACGCCTCCACTGTTGCTAGCAACAGGTATCCACCGCACATGCACGCGCATGTTTTTAATGGTGGATACCGATCGCTAATGCCGCATATACACGCCGCCATTGCGTTCTCCACTGAAGGTATCTGCGTTCCCTGGAAGTGCCGACAGCTCCTGCGGCTTACTTCCTGTTGAATACCTTCCCCGGTTTACACGCCGCTACCACAAAGGAATATGGGCGTACATATTTCGCGCCGCAAGTACATAGGCGTGACAGAGTTGTGTATTATGTGATGCTCGTACGGTGATTGGACAACTCAATAGCATCATGATTGGCCAGCCTGCGCAGGAAGGCTGGCTAATACATGACGCCATTGCAAATGTGTAGTGTGAATGGTCAGCTCTTTAAATATGGCACCCTGTGAAGTGACAGCCAATGGTTACACAGTAGCCCCCACCAATGATCGCTGATGGGGCGCAGTGTCCAGCACGCTGTGGCACGCCCCTGTGAAATCACTAGGCGACGCAACATCCATGCCTGTGCCCCGTTTAGACGCCAATACCAGGGCAATTGTGCCTTTTTGTTGCCTTCGGTTTTTGAGCACGGCTCAGCAACAGATATCTGAGTCAACTGCAGGACACAGGAAGGCATTTCCCTATTTACACGCCGCCATTTCGTAGCAATTTCATAGCAACAGGCATAACTATCCCCAATGCCAGGCAGTTGCTACCTTTCAGTGGAGGCATGTAAAGGGGCCCTTAGAGTGCTGTCCGAACACGTCCATATTGGCGGTTGCAGCTGACATCAGTCTAATGTGCATTTGGGAGTTTAAAGGACAGATCATTTTGTATTGTTGCTGTGTTTTGCTCATAGATGCCAGAAAGGGCACATGCCCTAGTGTAGGGAACCTAACCCGTAACTCGGGAGCCACATGTGGCTCATAGGCTCGTGATGTGTGGCTCCCGGTTGTTTGCCAGCTTGGTGCATTAGCACCAGGTCTTCCAAACAGCTACGAAGAACAGGACTCCACATTGTGACTTTTATGAGTATCCCCATATAGTAGAGCAGATCTGGATGGCGGTAGGGTAGGAACCTCTGGATCTTGGTATATGGCCTTGGTGTGATTTCTGGGGACAAGCTTTGGTTGTCATTATACCGGTAATGGGGGCTCTGGGTGTCACTACTGTGAGGGGAGGCAGGAGATGCAAGATGATTTGGGTTATCATATCCAGCCAAGCAGTTGTGTTCATAAAAATTAGGCACCCATAGTGAAGGTCCAATTTGGGGCACCCCCAGTGTGCCAAAAAATCCTTCAAGTTCCTGAAATTATGTTGGAGGTGCCCAATGAAGGTGATAGAAGGCCCCACAGTGTCTAATCACTTAGGTGCCATTGGACACTGTTCATCAAGGCATCCGGTTAATCAGCTACCATCAGTTACCATTTGGTGTCTTTTGTGTGAAACAGCTGGCACCCAGCAGATAAAGAGCTTGATTCAGGTGAATGACAGGCAGTGGGCAGGTCCATTCAGTACCAGGCCCCACACTGCTGCCATTGTGCCATTGGTGCTACCGCACTGCTGTCAAGTGGTGACCATGTATGTACTGTTATTATCGTTGTTTGGAGGCAACAGCATGTCTGCGCATTACTTGGAGAGCCCCTTGACGTCAATGGGAACCGTGTAACACTACAAGGAAGATGAACACTTGCTGCCCACCTGTGATTAGTTGATTTAGGAGACCCCTTTTAACTTTGTGTAATGTGTTGAAGCCCCTACAAGCTGACAGTGAAGCTTTGGATCTCTCTATACTATGACAATCTAACCATCCCCTTTATAATATATGAAAAGATTAAGGGCTTTTCATCCTAGAGACATGGGATTATAACATCAGGAAGGAATCGTCCACTTTTTTACTGAATATGAAAAGATTATAGGATTTTCTGATTTAACAACTCAATAAAACTCTCCATTCACTGACACAGAACACAAGTTACAATGTGCTCCTCAGCGATGGCTGTGATACAACTCCCTTATTATTGTTTTTCTTTTGGGAAATTGTATTTTTTAATGGCAAAATGTAATGTACCAAATACGGTAATTTACTGACCCCCCCTATTGAGGCTATGTGCGCACGTTGAGTATTTGGTGCAGAGATTCCAAATCTGCACCAAAAACATGACCATGCATTTTTTATAATAAAGTCAATGGGTGGAAGGGGTGAAAATCGCAGGCAAAAAACGCACCAAGGATTGACATGCTGCACCAAATCTGCAAGGAAAAAACAAGCACAAAACTTCAGAATTCTCATGACTTAGGCTGGTTTCACACTGGCGTATGCAAGCACTGCGGAAGATGCGCATGCGCAAATGCATGTAAAAATGCATGCATACGCATGCAAAGCAGCATTTTTCTTACGCATAGTCATCCGCAAACGTTCAAAAAACACTGCGTATGCATGCGTTTTGCGTTTTTGCATGCGCACACGTTTTTACCACGCATTTCTTCAATAATACTGCGGCATCCGCACTGTTCTAGTAGTTTTTTGACAGGTCCCGCCCATAGGGAGTGGCTAATCTCTTTCTTGCATGCGCATTGTCTTATAGGCATGCGTACCAAACGCAGGCATCTGCAAGTCCTTGCATTCGATTGCGTACGCATAGAGAATAATGCGGTAGTTTGTGTTCATTCGTGCGCATGCGGACACTTGTGCTTTTTTGAGCACCCAAAAAATGCAACATGTTGGTCTCCCGGCAGTGGAATTTTGACGTGCCGGTATGCATACACAGCCATACGCATGCCAAAAAATGTGTCTGTGCACAAATGCGCACTCCATGTTAAAGATACGTGCGCATTACGCTTGTGTTTTTGAGAAATTTTATCCGCAGCGCTTGCAACCGCCAGTGTGAAACCACCCTTGCTAGTATAAGAATAGGCATACAGATTTGTGACAAAACTGCACCAAAAAAACACACTGTGTGAACATGGTCTAAAACGACGAATAGAATGCAACTCCAACATTCATTTTTAATAGCTTTATTTATTTATTTTTTTATTATAATATTCACCTTGTTAGATACATAACACGGCTTTTAATCATGTGGATTGTTGCGGCCATCATGATACAAAATTTTATTGCCTTTTTTTGTTTTATTATTTTCAGTAATCAATAGAGAAAGTTTTTTTTTTTCAATTCCAATGTTTTTTCTTCTTCTATTTATGTATCGGATCTATATATTTTTATTTCTTTGTTTTACATAGCGGATCCATTTTTGCCCTATTTCTATACCGAATACATTTACGTCTGATTAAATCCCTGTTTATTTGTCTGCGTTTTGTGTAATTGCTTTACCGAGGATGAAATGCTGAGGGTTAATGCTTTTCTGTCCAGCTACAAACAACAATAATAAATGCCTTTCTAGATCATATCCTGCCGGGCGCGTGCAGCTCCCAGGATTAGAGCTTAATCTTCGCTTCACCGTCTACATAGTGACTTGGTGCGGGGAGACTTAGCAGCTCCAGATTCCTATCCCTATGTCATAATAATTGGAAGTGGAATTTAAAAAAGAAGAAAAAAAAGAGAGCGATTGTGCCCACATCAATGTCTCTGGCACTCGAGTGGCTGCGCTTCATTAACTTGACAAATTACATCCACAAGCTGAAATAATGTAACCCCTCTGCCAAGTCCAGGCCCAGGGATAATGTACGTCACAGCCCATAAATCTGTATGGATTCTGCTCCCTGACCGTGATTCCTGGATCTTCCGCTTCAAACAAATAGATCGGGTTTTTAATTAACAGGTTAAAATTCCCATGAGGTTGGCAGAGATGGCTCCATGCAATTTCCAGATTCATACATTTCATATAGGAGTGCGCCAAGCAGTAAGTAATGAATTGTTCTGTCATATTGTTGGTCTGTAAATGATGAGGAAAGCAAAGCGCAGATAGAGGAAAATCGTAACGGTAAAGCACATATAGCAATATCAATGGTTTCGTGCCTAGAGGATTTGCCAACAAAGCCTGCCTAGAAAGTTGCAAAACCCTTCAGTTGCAATGGGTTTGGCTTGAGTCTATACTAAGGATTTAAAGAGTGGAATCCAAGGGCTTTCTTGATTTTCACAAATTCATTCCTATACAGGGACTTGTAACCAATCTCCAGGTCATAACCTTTATACAATATGCTGACAAATGTAGGATTCTAGTATATAAAGCCAGAAGAAGAACCATGAAAATTAGTCAGCTGGGCCATGGTCAGGTTCTCTCAAAATTGAAGGTAGTTAAAGGCTGCAAGAGGTAGATGAGAATAAAAATTAGGTTACCAACTTTATTGCTTAGGCAGCAGTCAATGGAGAAATGGTGTCCTACGTATTCTGGGTTGGCTAAACTTTGCTCAACACTTACCCTAGGAATCAGGTCTTGTGTGCACCCTAAAGTTAGGACCACGTTTCCTACTAGTCAACTTAAAAAATCCACTTGTCAAAATTAGAGTTGACTTTGTGACACTATTTACAGTTATCTTCATCCAGGATACTGACTGACCCAGGCAGGGGTATTCAGATCTCGAACGTTGTGTCGAGGTGCTGTCACTGGTGGTCGATGCCCGAGTCTGTGGCCCTGGTGGTCACTGAAAATTGTTGAAATAAAATAATAAAATGGATTGAATTGTTCGTGACACCCACCTACAGAGTCTGGTGAAGGCACCAGCGTTGCAACAGACCTCCAGGGGTGATAGATGGGTAGTTGGGTGTTGTAGCTCCCCGTAGGTAGAGCAGGACCTTCGGGGCAGTGATGAGGGAATGGAGCGTGGGTACAGGGTTGTGGCTCTGCAGGCAGGCAGTATTTACAGTCTCTGGATGAGACAGGATCAGGGCTGTAATAACAGACACACAGACTGGAAGTAGTTCTCTGTACCTTTACTGATGACAAACTGGCACTGTCCAGGGTAAACTCCAGGTGGTGTTGGAGACACTTTGGGATTTTCACAGCAGTGATTTATAAGGTCTCCTCGTTCCTGTATTACTTTGTTTGAAGCCCTGACCGCTCTAGAACCAGGTCTGGCCTCCTATACATCTTTCCCTTCTGTAGTAGTTGGTGAGAACCTTCTCTGGATTGCAGCTACATAGGGGATTTTGCGGGTCCTGGCCTCAGTGTTGGTTGCTGTTATAGGGGTCCGGGAGACTAAATCTCCTTGGAAAACTGGTGTTTTCTGCTGGGCTTACTGTGCCTTAGCAGAATTGGACTCACGGTGTTCGGGTTACTTCCTGGGTGAGCCGGTATGGCTCCTATGCCCCTAGTCTGTCTGGTCTTTGTTGCTTCCTCGCCTTGCCTTCGACCCTCACTCTCGGGTTGCTGACACTAGCTAAGGTGGTACTCTTGCTCAGGCCTAGCGTGGCTCCGACACCAGGTCGTCTTCACAGTCCTCCCTGGAACTGCACTGCCTAACTCCACCCCCAGCATCAGTATTTATTGGGATCTTGCTTAAAGGCAGCAAGTGGAGCTCCCCCTACAGGCCTGGGGTGGAAGGTGCTGAGTGTGTAGATTACCTGTTGTGAAAATCCATCTATGCCCTAGGTGTTCCTGTGGCTACCTGTACCGCAGGGGTGCCACATTACTAATAAGGGCCAGTGA
Source organism: Allobates femoralis (assembly GCA_033576535.1). Classification (NCBI taxonomy): domain Eukaryota; kingdom Metazoa; phylum Chordata; class Amphibia; order Anura; family Aromobatidae; genus Allobates; species Allobates femoralis. The sequence goes on along the minus strand of JARQOC010000010.1, from coordinate 51,373,808 downwards.
AGAAGAGAAGAAAAAAGTAGCCAGAATTCAAAGAAAGGTTGGTCCTGGAGCTTTTTGGGACATCAACAACAGTCTAGCTATGACATGGTGGACCTACATGAGCTTACAATTGCCAACCACTTACAAAATGGAAATATGTTCTCACCAGTTTGGAGTTTAAAGGAATAATCTAGTTTGGGCTGATGTTTGGAAAACTGTTCCTGCCCAGATTCAGAGAAACCACATTAATGTCTGGCTGTGATGTCTAATCTACCATTTATCATCTCATTATCTCCTGATGGTTTCAATGGTATGAAACTTGTTAGATTAGAGAAATTAAAGGGTCAGAGGAGTTTCCATACTCCATTGAGTATGAAAAATATGTGTTAGAGAGCATAAATCCTTTTAGGACACTAATCTCTAATAGTGGTTGATGTCCACACTACGACATATGGCTAGGGATGAGCAAACCAGACTTTAAAGGGAACTTGTCACCACCCTTTGGGCACTTTAAACTGTGCCCACCAGTTTATACATAAAGTAAATAGGGTTCTAGTAATCCCTGTATGTGCCCAGACTGGCCCCTCATACCTAAAATATGAATTTATATTGTGTCCAGCGTTGGCCTCCTATTTAGACCGGGAGGCTGCTACTTAGACCTGGGTGATAATGTGCTCGCCGCCCCTTCCAGGCTGCAAAACCTGCCCTGCACATTTTACAATTTCCTGCCCCTCCTCTGGCTGGCGCTTGAGTGACAGCCGCACTCGCACGGCGCAGTGGAGCAGGTGTAGGTGCTGCATTGAACAGGCCGATGTCTCGCGAGACTTTACAAATCTCGCAAAACGTCAGCACAGACAACCTGCGCCATGGAGCGGGTGTCCGTGCTTAGTGCTGACATCTTGCGAGGTTTATGAAGTATTGCAAGACATCGGCCTGTTCAATGCAGCGCCGACCCTGCTCCACTGCGCCGGCGTGAGTGTGGCTGCTGCTCAACCACCCGGGAGGAAATTTAAAAAGTGCAGGGCGGTTTGCAGCCGAGGGCATCGAGCACATTATCCCCCAGATCTAAATGGCAGCCTCCTGGTCTAAATAGGAGGCCAGCGCTGGACACAATATAAGTTCATATCTCAGATATGAGCGGCCAGTCTGGGCACACACAGTGGTTACTAGAACCCTATTTACATTATGTGTAAGCTGGTGGGTACAGTTTAAAATGCCCAAACGGGGTGACAGGTTCACTTTAAAGTTTGGTGTTTGTACTGATCATAGACTTAGCAAAAATGTTCAGCATTTGGAGTGCGGGGGCTTTACATACACAAACCACTCTGTGCTCGGCCCAGTATAAGCCACTTGCTGTGCTTCATTGGCTGCACTGGGTGTAATATCAGTGTTATTAAATGTAGTGTGTACACAACAGAAAAAATGACAAAACCGCGCCCTCCCCTTAAAGTGCTTTGTGTATGGCTGGCTTTGTGTGGGCGGATAGGTGAACTGCTCAATTAGTGACTTCCAATAATGTTTGGGTCCACAACAGAACTTTATCTAAAGTCAGGCTGAACCCACAGAACTCGAACTTCCACGGGTCCGTTCATCTCTACTAAAGATGTTCCATAGGGCTCCTTGTGAGGATGCTAACTTTAACTGTCCTATGTAGGTTACTCATCTCTCTTTAAGCATTTGATGTATCCCATCAATAGGGGTTAGGGTGACTTTTTTGGTCGAAGCTCCTGTTTTTGGTGCTATTATGCACCGTAAGTTTGTAAGTCTTATTAATATTACCAATTGTGCCCTCAATAGAGCCAAGTGCCAACATCGTATTAAGGAGACAGCAATTTAACAGTCTGTGGAGCGCTAGGATCAGGAAGAGTCAGGGAGATGGCAAAGATTTGTAAAAAGGTTTTATTAACCTCTTACAAGCCACAACGCATTTCCACAGCACAGCGCTGCCTTCATCAGGTGATGCAACTTGTCACAAAACCTGTGACGTATCAGCGATCTCGCTATGTGTGACGGGGGTTTAGGCTATGTTCACACACTGCATTGTTACTGCATTTTTACTGTGTTTTCGACTTGGTTTTATGCTAATCTAAACCTGTGTTTTTGATTCCCAACCTATGTGATTCAGAGAAAAGTCATCCACACATGTTGGTTTTATCTTTTTTGAGAAACTTAAACCTGCACATATTTTGCTGCACTTTGAATAGAATGAGCATCAATTCTTTTTTGACCTTTTTGCAATGTTCTATAGGCAAGAAAAAACAGCAAAAAACACAGAAAAAGCCACAGATTTTCTCCTGCCAAGAAATCTGCATTTACTTTGCAACCCCTGAGATTTTGCTGCGTTTTGCTTCCGCACACCTTACATGTGTGAACATTGCTTTAACCTCAAACCAATAGAACATTTTGGATTATGATTGTAGCATCAATTGTAAGACCTTATTCATTAATAACACTGGGAACAATTTGAAAAATATTTTCTGTTGAGTTAGGTTTTTGAGCTGATTTATACTAAAATTGTCATGCTGATTCCAAAAATGTCGTCAGTTTTTTTCTAGCACGTCAAGTTTTTCCTCCACAACTTACCTGCCAGAGATGCACAATTGCACTGATATATGTAATAAACAAGTATCTATTAATATATATATATAATCTTTGTAAAAAAAACATGATAGTGTTAAAAAACATATTTGTCATGCCTATTTCTTATATATTTCAGTTTTTGTTCATATTTGTACTATTTAAAAAAAAAAAAAAAAAAAAAACACTTTTTAGGTACAGTAGTTTACATATTTTTGAGAAGACAAAAATCCTATAGTTCAAAAACTTGACGTGATAGAGAAAAACTGAGATCATTTCTGGATTCAGCATCCAAAAATTAATTAAGAACAGTTGTCTGACCTAACTCCTAAAAAATTGTGTTCCCCAGTGTAATCAGAAGTCTCCCCAGTAGGCGGCAGATGAATTCCAATATCAGAAAAATGAGCATCAAAGTCAAAACGTCTTTGTTTTGACTTTTGTTTCTTTCTTATTGGATTTGTTGAAGGCCCCTTCACATCTAAGCTCGGGCTGCGATTTGCTTCATTTGCGTTTCTATGTGTTTTTAGCGGTAAAAAGGCATCAAAGGCATGCGTTTTTGCCCCCATTGAATTCAATGGAAAACGCATTAAAAACACGTGTTTTACATTTTTCAAAATGCACATCTGTTTTCGTATGCATTTTTAATGCGTTTTCCATTGAATTCAATGGGGGCAAAAACGCATGCCTTTGATGCCTTTTTACTGCTAAAAACACATAGAAACCAAATGAAGCAAAACGCAGCCGAGCTTAGATGTCAAAGGGGCCTAACTTTTTATACCTTAGAAAGTAGCTAACTTACTCGTAAGAAGAAAATCCACCTCTGGTAATAAGAGCTGACAACGCCTGAAAAACTCATTCGGGGCTGTCTGGTGTGAACTGGACATTCTCGGATCCGATTTTGGCCCCATTGTAAGCCTATGGAGCCGGATAGGGCCGGATGGCAGCTATTTGCCATCTGGTTTTGTCCTGTCCGGGAGGATCTGGCACATTTTGTTTTTTTGCCGCGGACACAAAATCGGAGCTTGCAGTGTTTTTGTGTCTGGGGCAAAAATCTGACAAAATCGGATCATCCTGGATCTAGCACCCCATAACATAGGAGTCTATGGGTGCTGGATTGCACCAGATCTGACATAGAATCGGACCAGCTGCTGGGTGCTGATAAAGCAGCGGCAATTTCAGCACCTGGACAGCTCCCCGGCTGAAATTTCAGCACTGGCACAGCAGCAACTGCAGCTCACAAACAAATCCGACAGAAAACAGGATAGGAGGGCATATTTGCCCTCCGATTCTGTTTTTCTGGAGATGTCAGGTTCTACCGGTGCTTCCTGCAAAACACAGACACAGCCTGAGGGCCGCTTTAACCACCACACCAACTTCTGAACAGATCTCTGGTGCAGTGAAACCATGGACACATTGTTACATTGTACACACCACAAAATGTACAATGTGTCCATGATTTCACTGCAACCAGAGATCTGGTCAGAAGTTGGACACAGAAGTTGGTGTGTGTAAAGCGGCCCTTACAGCAGGAAACCGTGGTGTGAAGCCAGGCCTAACATTTGAGATAATCTACAACACCCATGATAACTCAACTGGGTAAACCCAGATAAAGAGGCAGGAAATACAGAATGATGCTATACTTTTCTTTATGGCTCACAAAGTGATATATACTGTACGTCTGCTCCTTTCTTTCTTTTTTAACCAGAGGTATTCCCTAGGGATCGTCTTCCTATCTCTGTTCTCTTTTGCATACAGTGTTATTCCCCAGCGGGTCGGGAAGAGACCTGGATAGATACTTGGAGGAGTGGTCGACATACTTTTGCTGTCTTGGTAGACGGTGGTTTCTGTAGATTGTGAGGCTTCAGCTGCTGCTTCTTTACATCATTGATCCGCAGAACTCTTAGATTTTGGATGAGACATTTCTGGCTGTTTACCGATGTGTTTAGCTGTTGATGTGTTAATTGCCGCTCTCAGGGTCTCTGAGGATATAAGACTTGCCTGTACAGGGATCTGTCTCCCAACGGTGCAATTATGGCTTGTTACATTTCTCCCTATTCCAGAATATATAATTGTATTATTTATTATCTACAGCTCTTACTGATCGAGCTTACAATGTAACCACTGGGGATTACGGCACCCTAAACTCCCACATGTCGCCACTATCCCGTGACAGTAGTCCTATTTCCAGTACTTCTCCCTCCCCATCACCTGCAGGGGTTAACTCTTCAAGAACAATTGGGTATAGAGACATCACAGAGAGACCCTCAGGCTATATTCAAACAGGGCGTTTTGCGGTGGTTTTCCCTTGCTTTTAGGCTCATACAGGGGTTTTTGACAGAGAGAGGGGTCTTCGGGAGTTTCTTTTTTGCGTCAGACCTGGCACATTTTATATAAGGAATGCTGACAATATTTCTGGCTTATTTCTGCAGCATTTCTACAAGATCAAGTGTAAGGAAAGAGAGAATTGCAGAAATGTCTGTAACATCAGCTACATGTGAATATGACGATGGAGCCATTTGTCATGTGTGATTGTACTAATAACATCTCTAATGTCACAGTGTCCAGCGCCATTACTGATGTCTGATAATTAATTAATGTGGCCTTCGTCTTGCTCCACCTCCTCCTCGCTCCCCGGCCCTCCTGCGTCTCACATCTCCCTGTAGCCATTTACTGGGCCAGCGCACAGAGCCGCTATTAGTTCACCTCACTGACTATGTAGGTTACGTGCTTCCATGTAACAGAACCTGTCTGGAACAGATTGACATTAATGGCTGTCTGTGGGCAGCGTTATGTAACCACCTCCTGACAGGTGGCACCATGAGCCGCCATGTCACAGACGGCTGCGGACAGGTTACATTCATTTCACAGGAAATAGAAAACTGCATTGTGCAAATAGAAGAAGCTCAATGCCACAGCTAAATTCACTGGGTACCTGCAGTCCTATGCAAAGTCATAGGTAACTGAGAGGGTATTGAGGAGTTTACCCTAGAGAAATGAGCCCACTGACTTACATAAACCTCTCATGTTCTCTTCACAAAGTGGTTCCGCAGCAGCTGAGATACCTGTCTGTCTGTCTGTCTATCTATCTATCTATTATTATCTATCTATCTATCTATCTATCTATCTATCTATCATCTGTCGTGCTTATTTGTATGCGTTTATACAGCAAACGTATTCAACCCTTATTAGTAAAATTTACAAACTTTCTGCTCTTTAAAAAAGACTTGTAGCAAGTTTTGTTATTTTGGTTGTTTTACGCTATTTAAATTGTTCTTTTTTCATTGGTTTGTTGCAGTCACATGAGGGTTTTGACCCCCTGTCTTCTCAGGGGTCTGGGTGGCAGCTGGTGGCAACATCTTCTTTCTGCTACAGTTGCTTGTTATATATATATATATATATATATACAGTGGGTATGGTATTCAGACCCCTTTAAATGTTTCACTCTTTGATTCATTGCTGCCATTTGGTAAATTCAAAAAAGTTCTTTTTTTTCTCATTAATGTACACTCTGCCCCCCATCTACACTGAAAAAAAAAACTAAAATGTAGAAATATTTGCAGGTTTAGTAAAAAAGAGAAAATAGAAAACTGAAATCTCACATGGTCATAAGTATTCAGACCCTTTGCTCAGGCACTTATATTTAAGTCACATGCTGTCTATTTCCTTATGATCCTCCTTGAGATGGTTCTACTCCTTCATTGGAGTCCAGCTGTGTTTAATTAAACTAAAAGGACATGATTTGCAAAGGCACACGCCTGTCTATATAAGACCTCACAGCTCACAGTGCATGTCAGACCAAAGGAGAATCATGAGGTCAAAGGAACTGCCCAAGGAGCTCAGAGACTGAATTGTGACAAGGCACAGATCTGGCCAAGGTTACAAAAGAATTTCTGCAGTACTCAAGATTCCTAAGAGCACAGTGGCCTCCATAATCCGTAAATGGAAAAGGTTTGGGACCACCAGAAGTCTTCCTAGACCTGGCCGTCCAGCCAAACTGAGCAATCACTGGAGAAGAGCCTTGGTGAGAGAGGTAACGAAGAACCCCAAAATCACTGTGGCTGAGCTCCAGAGATGCAGTAGGGAGATGGGAGAAAGTTCCACAAGGTCAACTATCACTGCAGCCATCCACCAGTCTTTATAGCAGTATGACCGGACGGGAGCCTCTCCTCAATGCAAGACATATGAAAGCCTGCACTGAGTTTGCAAAAATCACATGAAGGACTCCCAGACTGTGAGAAATAAGATTCTCTGTTCTGATGAAACAAAGATAGAAATTTTTGATGATAATTCTAAGCGGTATATGTGGAGAAAACCACACTGCTCATCACCCGCCCAATATAATCCCAACAGTGAAGCATGGTGGAGGCAGCATCATGCTATGGGGGTGTTTTCAGCTGCAGGGACAGGACGACTGGTTGAAACTGAAGGAAACATGAATGCAGCCAAGTACAGAGATATCCTGGATGAAAACCTCTTCCATAGTGCTCTGGACCTCAGACTTGGCTGGAGGTTCACCTTCCATCAAGACAATGACCCTAAGCACAAGCTAAAATAAAAAGGAGAGGCTTCACCACAACTCTGTGACCATTCCTGACTGGCCCAGCCAAGCCCTAACCTAAACCCAATGGAGCATCTCTGGAGAGACCTGAAGATGGCTCCACCAACGTTCACCATCCACCCTGACGGAACTGGAGAGGATCTGCCAGGAAGAATGGCAGAGGACCCCCAAATCCAGGGGGAAAAGCTGCATAATTCCAAGAAGACTCATGGCTGTACGAGCTCAAAATTTGCAAATACTCAATACTGAGCAAAGGGGCTGAATACTTATCATCAATATGAGCAAAGGGGCTGAATACTTATGACCACGTGATATTTCAGTTTTTATTTTTTTAATAAATTTGCAACAATTTTCACATTTCTATTTTTTCCAGGCTAGTTGGGTGCAGAGTGTACATTAATGAGAAAAAAATGACTACGTACTTTGAATTTACCAAATGGCTGCAATGAAATAAAGAGTGAAAAATGTAAAGGGTCTGAATACTTTCCGTACCCACTGTATACTACAACTTGCTTAACGGTTCACAATAACAGTAATTTTGACCAGGGTTGCCCAAACCTTTGCATGCCACTGTAATTTCCCTTTGAACTGGCACTGCTCTGATCTTATGGAAAGTGAGCGCTGCAGCCTATTATTGGTCACTATTGTCTGCAGCGGTCACGTGACATATACAATGCCATCCTCTGGATACCCAGACCAACATTTCTGGAACAGTGAGTCAGAATATGTTTTATTTTTTTACTTCTTCTGCACTACTTTAGCAAAGGGATATGTCAAGTAGTGGACAGCCCTTTAATTCTGATCTAGTGAAATCTACTTCCAGCTGTATCTTTAGGACATTCAGTGTATCCCTTTGTAACATTGTACTTCTTTGTGTAAGACAGTGATCTCTTAACGTTTTGGACCACTCTCTTAAAGGGAATCTGTCAGCAGGTTTTGCTATGTAAGCTGAGGACATCATGATGTAAGAGTTGAAAAAACAAAATAAACTGTGCTTCTGTTATCAGGGTCTGTGCAATTGTTTTCTTAAACTATTGGGTTTATTACCCAGTCATTAACATTGCAGGACTAAAAAATCACATGCAGGGAAGACTGACACGCCCCCTGCTGTGATTGACACCTCACTGTCAGTGTACAATCTCTATAGTAATCCTGGTTTGGCTGGGGGGCAGATCTCAGCTCTGTTACATGCCTGAAGCAAAATTCTTTGATTGTGTGAGAACAGCTGCAGGCAGTAATCTATGTGATACATTGTTGGATTCAGGGTTTCTATGCCTACGTTATATTGCTGTCAGATGGCATAACAAAAACCTGCTAACAGATTCCCTTTAACAGCTCAAGAATAGTAGTGAACTAGAGGCCATTACCCATGAGGAATGGGCTAAGATTCGAGGAATGCGGCCAGAAGCTGGTGTCGTTCTATGCTTCATGTTTGCAGCTGGTCAGAACAGCCAAAGGTGTATTTTACTAAGTACCAGGGAGGCTTGTTAGTGGAGTGAATGTTTCTGAGACTGATATATACAATTAACGTCTTCAAAGAAAAAGAGGTCATGAACACTAGCGCCACCTATTGGAAGTAGCAGTCCTAAAGTCAATATCGACCCTTCAGTCAAAATGGAATTTTGTGTTGAATGTGGAGAAAACAATCATCACAATATTGAGCTATTTACATTGTTCTTGATCATTGATTTCTTGCAAACGACAGAACATTTCAAAATTTCATGAATACACCCAGTTTGCAATGGGGAGAGTGAGATATTTTTTATCTAATATCCGTCTATCTAATCCCAAATAAGCTTGTTTTCTATGCATGTATGTAGCTATATTATCTTGTATCTAGCTATTTACAGTACCAAGCAAAAGTTTGGAAACACCTATTCATGTTATGTTTTTTTTTTGTTCTTATTGGAATGTGAACATTGTAGACAGGCCGGCTTCATACCACGGTTTTGTGCTGTCAGGGTTGATCCTGTTTTTTGCAGGATCCTCCGGACAAAACCTGACAGCACAGGATGGGCAGAAAGTGTGGCCAAATATGCCCTCTGATCCTGTGTTTTGCAGGATTCGTTTCTGCTGCTGTCCACGGTGCTGATCTGTCAGCCTGTGTGTGCAGTGCTGCTCTCCATGGTGCTGATCTGTCAGCCTGTGTGTGCAGTGCTGCTCTCCATGGTGCTGATCTGTCAGCCTGTGTGTGCAGTGCTGCTCTCCATGGTGCTGATCTGTCAGCCTGTGTGTGCAGTGCTGCTCTCCATGGTGCTGATCTGTCAGCCTGTGTGTGCAGTGCTGCTCTCCATGGTGCTAATCTGTCAGTCTGTGTGTGCAGTGCTGCTCTCTATGGTGCTGATCTTTCAGCCTGTGTGTGCAGTGCTGCTCTCCATAGTGCTGATCTGTCAGCCTGTGTGTGCAGTGCTGCTCTCCATAGTGCTGATCTGTCAGCCGTGTGTGTGCAGTGCTGCTCTCCACGGTGCTGATCTTTCAGCCTGTGTGTGCAGTGCAGCTCTCCATGGTGCTGATCTGTCAGCCTGTGTGTGCAGTGCTGCTCTCCATGGTGCTGATCTGTCAGCCTGTGTGTGCAGTGCTGCTCTCCATGGTGCTGATCTGTCAGCCTGTGTGTGCAGTGCTGCTCTCCACGGTGTGCTGATCTGTCAGCCTGTGTGTGCAGTGCTGTTCTCCACGGTGCTGATACTGTCAGCCTGTGTGTGCAGTGCTGCTCTCCACGGTGCTGATCTGTCAGCCTGTGTGTGCAGTGCTGCTCTCCATAGTGCTGATCTGTCAGCCTGTGTGTGCATGTGCTCTCTCCATGTGCTGATCTGTCAGCCTGTGTGTGCAGTGCTGCTCTCCATAGTGCTGATCTGTCAGCCTGTGTGTGCAGTGCTGCTCTCCATGGTGCTGATCTGTCAGCCTGTGTGTGCAGTGTCGCTCTCCATGGTGCTGATCTGTCAGCCTGTGTGTGCAGTGCTGCTCTCCATGGTGTGTCTGTGTGCAGTGTGCCTCCAGGATTGTCAGCCTGTGTGTGCATGCTGCTCTCCACGGTGCTGATCTGTCAGCCTGTGTGTGCAGTGCTGCTCTCCATGGTGCTGATCTGTCAGCCTGTGTGTGCAGTGCTGCTCTCCAAGTGCTGATCTGTCAGCCTGTGTGTGCAGTGCTGCTCTCCACGTGCTGATCTGTCAGCCTGTGTGTGCAGTGCTGCTCTCCATGTGATGATTCTGTCACAGCTGTGTGTGGTGCTGCTCTCTCATGGTGCTGATCTGTCAGCCTGTGGTGTGCTAGTGCTGCTGCTCTCCATGGTGCTGATCTGTCAGCCTGTGTGTGCAGTGCTGCTCTCCATGGTGCTGATCTGTCAGCCTGTGTGTGCAGTGCTGCTCTCCATGTGCTGATCTGTCAGCTGTGTGTGCAGTGCTGCTCTCCATGGTGCTGATCTGTCAGCCTGTGTGTGCAGTGCTGCTCTCCATGTGCTGATCTGTCAGCCTTGTGTGCAGGGGGGCCCCCCAGATCGTCAGCCTGTGTGTGCAGTGCTGCTCTCCATGGTGCTGATCTGTCAGCCTTGTGTGCAGTGCTGCTCTCCAGGTGCTGATCTGTCAGCTGTGTGTGCAGTGCTGCTCTCCATGGTGCTGATCTGTCAGCCTGTGTGTGCAGTGCTGCTCTCCATGGTGCTGATCTGTCAGCCTGTGTGTGCAGTCTGCTCTCCATGGTGCTGATCTGTCAGCCTGTGTGTGCAGTGCTGCTCTCCATGGTGCTGATCTGTCAGCTGTGTTGCAGTGCTGCTCTCCATGGTGCTGATCTGTCAGCTGTGTGTGCAGTGCTGCTCTCCATAGTGCTGATCTGTCAGCTTGTGTGTGCAGTGCTGCTCTCCACAGTGCTGATCTGTCAGCCTGTGTGTGCAGTGCTGCTCTCCACGTGTGATCTGTCAGCCTGTGTGTGCAGTGCTGCTCTCCATGTGCTGATCTGTCAGCCTGTGTGTGCAGTGCTGCTCTCCATAGTGCTGATCTGTCAGCCTGTGTGTGCAGTGCTGCTCTCCACGTGCTGATCTGTCAGCCTGTGTGTGCAGTGCTGCTCTCCACGGTGCTGATCTGTCACCTGTGTGTGCAGTGCTGCTCTCCAGGTGCTGATCTCCAGCTGTGTGTGCAGTGCTGCTCTCCATAGTGCTGATCTGTCAGCCTGTGTGTGCAGTGCTGCTCTCCAAGTGCTGATCTGTCAGCCTGTGTGTGCAGTGCTGCTCTCCATGGTGCTGATCTGTCAGCCTGTGTGTGCAGTGCTGCTCTCCACGGTGCTGATCTGTCAGCCTGTGTGTGCAGTGCTGCTCTCCATGTGCTGATCTGTCAGCCTGTGTGTGCAGTGCTGCTCTCCACGGTGCTGATCTGTCACCTGTTGTGTGCAGTGCTGCTCTCCATGGTGCTGATCTGTCAGCCTGTGTGTGCAGTGCTGCTCTCCACGGTGCTGATCTGTCAGCCTGTGTGTGCAGTGCTGCTCTCCATGTGTGATCTGTTCAGCCATGTGTGTGTCAGTGCTGCTCTCCATGAGTGCTGATCTGTCAGCCTGTGTGTGCAGTGCTGCTCTCCAAGTGCTGATCTGTCAGCCTGTGTGTGCAGTGCTGCTCTCCAAGGTGCTGATCTGTCAGCCTGTGTGTGCAGTGCTGCTCTCCAGTGCTGATCTGTCAGCCTGTGTGTGCAGTGCTGCTCTCCACGTGCTGATCGTCAGCCTGTGTGTGCAGTGCTGCTCTCCATGTGCTGATCTGTCAGCCTGTGTGTGCAGTGCTGCTCTCCAGGTGCTGATCTGTCAGTGTCGGTTCGTGTGGGGCAGTCTGCTCTCCATGGTGCTGATCTGCACTGTGTGTGCAGTGCTGCTCTCATGGCTGATCTGTCATACTATGTGTGCATCTGCTGTCCAGGTGCTGATCTGCAGCCTGTTGTGCAGTGCTGCTCTCCATGGTGTCTGACTTTGTCAGCCTGTGTGTCAGTACTGCTGTCCATGGTGCTGATCTGTAGCCTGTGTGCTGCAGTGCTGCTTCCATGTGTGATCTGCAGCTGTGTTCAGTGCTGCTTCCATGTGCTGATCTGTCAGCCTGTGGTGGCAGTGCTGCTCTCCATGTGCTGATCTGTCAGCCTGTGTGTGCAGTGCTGCTCTCCAGTGTGATCGTCAGCCTGTGTGTGCATGTGCTGTCTCCCACGGTGTGATTGTCAGCCTGTGTGTGCAGTGCTGTCTCCATGGTGCTGATTGTCAGCCTGTGTGTGCAGTGCTGCTCTCCATAGTGCTGATCTGTCAGCCTGTGTGTGCATGCTGCTCTCCCACGTGCTGATCTGTCAGCCTGTGTGTGCAGTGCTGCTCTCCATGTGCTGATCTGTCAGCCTGTGTGTGCAGTGCTGCTCTCCATGGTGCTGATCTGTCAGCCTGTGTGTCAGTGTTGCTCTCCATGGTGCTGATCTGTCAGCCTGTGTGTGCAGTGCTGCTCTCCATGGTGCTGATCTGTCAGCTGTGTGTGCAGTGCTGCTCTCCATGGTGCTGATCTGTCAGCCTGTGTGTGCAGTGCTGCTCTCCATGGTGCTGATCTGTCAGCCTTGTGTGTGCAGTGCTGCTCTCCCATGGTGCTGATCTGTCAGCCTGTGTGTGCAGTGCTGCTCTCCATAGTGCTGATCTGTCAGCCTGTGTGTGCAGTGCTGCTCTCCACAGTGCTGATCTGTCAGCCTGTGTGTGCAGTGCTGCTCTCCATGGTGCTGATCTGTCAGCCTGTGTGTGCAGTGCTGCTCTCCATGTGCTGATCTGTCACCTGTGTGTGCAGTGCTGCTCTCATGGTGCTGATCTGTCAGCCTGTGTGTGCAGTGCTGCTCTCCATGCGATTGCACTGTTGTGCAGGCTGCCTCATGTGTGTCAGCTGGTGCATCCTCTCCATGGTGCTGATCTGTCAGCCTGTGTGTGCAGTGCTGCTCTCCATGGTGCTGATCTGTCAGCCTGTGTGTGCAGTGCTGCTCTCCATGGTGCTGATCTGTCAGCCTGTGTGTGCAGTGCTGCTCTCAAGTGCTGATCTGTCAGCCTGTGTGTGCAGTGCTGCTCTCCATGTGCTGATCTGTCAGCCTGTGTGTGCAGTGCTGCTCTCCATGTGCTGATCTGTCAGCTGTGTGTGCAGTGCTGACTTCCACTGTGGCTGATCATGTTCAGCCTGTGTGTGCAGTGCTGCTTCTCAGTGTGCTGATCTGTCAGCCTGTGTGTGCAGTGCTGCCTCTCCATGGTGCTGATCTGTCAGCCTGTGTGTGCAGTGCTGCTCTCCATGGTGCTGATCTGTCAGCCTGTGTGTGCAGTGCTGCTCTCCATGGTGCTGATCTGTCAGCCTGTGTGTGCAGTGCTGCTCTCCATGGTGCTGATCTGTCAGCCTGTGTGTGCAGTGCTGCTCTCCATGGTGCTGATCTGTCAGCCTGTGTGTGCAGTGCTGCTCTCCAAGTGCTGATCTGTCAGCCTGTGTGTGCAGTGCTGCTCTCCACGGTGCTGATCTGTCAGCCTGTGTGTGCAGTGCTGCTCTCCAAGTGCTGATCTGTCAGCCTGGTCTGCTGACTGCCCATGTGCTGTCCATGGTCGCCTGTGTGTGCATGGTCCTATGTGCTGATCTTCAGCCTGTGTGTGCAGTGCTGATCTCATGTGCTGATCTGTCACCTGTGTCTGCACGGCATGCTCTCCATGCTTATGTCAGCCTGTGTGTGCAGTGCTGCTCTCCATGGTGCTGATCTGTCAGCTTGTTGTGCAGTGGCTCTCCAAGTGCTGATCTGTCAGCCTGTGTGTGCAGTGCTGCTCTCCACGGTGCTGATCTGTCAGCCTGTGTGTGCAGTGCTGCTCTCTATGGTGATGATCTGTCAGCCTGTGTGTGCAGTGCTGCTCTCCATGGTGCTGATCTGTCAGGCTGTGTGTGCAGTGCTGCTCTCCATGGTGCTGATCTGTCAGCCTGTGTGTGCAGTGCTGCTCTCCATGGTGCTGATCTGTCAACCTATGTGTGCAGTGCTGCTGTCCATGGTGCTGATCTGCAAGCCTGTGTGTGCAGTGCTGCTGTCCATGTGCTGATCTGTCAGCCTGTGTGTGCAGTACTGCTGTCCAGGGTGCTGATCTGTAGCCTGTGTATCGCAGTGCTGCTGTCCATGGTGCTGATCTGCCAGCTGTGTGTGCAGTGCTGCTCTCCATGGTGCTGATCTGTCAGCCTGTGTGTGCAGTGCTGCTCTCCATGGTGCTGATCTGTCACCTGTGTGTGCAGTGCTGCTCTCCACGGTGGTGATCTGTCAGCCTGTGTGTGCAGTGCTGTTCTCCACGGTGCTGATATGTCAGCCTCTGTGTGCAGTGCTGTTCTCCATGGTGCTGATATGCCAGCCTGTGTGTGCAGTGCTGCTCTCCATAGTGCTGATCTGTCAGCCTGTGTGTGCAATGCTGCTCTCCCCGGTGCTGATCTGTCAGCCTGTGTGTGCAGTGCTGCTCTCCATAGTGCTGATCTGTCAGCCTGTGTGTGCAGGTGCTCTCCATGGTGCTGATCTGTCAGCCTGTGTGTACAGTGTTGCTCTCCATGGAGCTGATCTGTCAGCCTGTGTGTGCAGTGCTGCTCTCCATGGTGCTGATCTGTCAGCCTGTGTGTGCAGTGCTGCTCTCCACGGTGCTGATCTGTCAGCCTGTGTGTGCAGTGCTGCTCTATATGGTGCTGATCTGTCAGCCTGTGTGTGCAGTGCTGCTCTCCACAGTGCTGATCTGTCAGCCTGTGTGTGCAGTGCTGCTCTCCACGGTGCTGATCTGTCAGCCTGTGTGTGCAGTGCTGCTCTCCATGATGATGATCTGTCACCTGTGTGTGCAGTGCTGCTCTCTATGGTGATGATCTGTCAGCCTGTGTGTGCAGTGCTGCTCTCCATGGTGCTGATCTGTCAGGCTGTGTGTGCAGTGCTGCTCTCCATGGTGCTGATCTGTCAGCCTGTGTGTGCAGTGCTGCTCTCTATGGTGCTGATCTGTCAGCCTGTGTGTGCTGTGCTGCTCACCATAGGGCTGATCTGTCAGCCTGTGTGTGCAGTGCTGCTCTTCACAGTGCTGATCTGTCAGCCTGTGTGTGCAGTGCTGCTCTCCATAGTGCTGATCTGTCAGCCTGTGTGTGCAGTGCTGCTCTCCACAGTGCTGATCTGTCAGCCTGTGTGTGCAGTGCTGCTCTCCATAGTGCTGATCTGTCAGCCTGTGTGTGCAGTGCTGCTCTCCACAGTGCTGATCTGTCAGCCTGTGTGTGCAGTGCTGCTCTCCATGGTGCTGATCTGTCAGCCTGTGTGTGCAGTGCTGCTCTCCATGGTGCTGATCTGTCAGGCTGTGTGTGCAGTGCTGCTCTCCATGGTGCTGATCTGTCAGGCTGTGTGTGCAGTGCTGCTCTCCATGGTGCTGATCTGTCAGCCTGTGTGTGCAGTGCTGCTGTCCATGGTGCTGATCTGTCAGCCTGTGTGTGCAGTGCTGCTCTCCATAGTGCTGATCTGTCAGTCTGTGTGTGCAGTGCTGCTCTCCACGGTGCTGATCTGTCAGCCTGTGTGTGCAGTGCTGCTTTCCACAGTGCTGAACTCTCAGCCATGTCTCTGACATACTGCTGTCCATGGTGCTGAATGAGCATGGCAGCATTTCAGAGCCTGAGCTGTGGTGTACATCGGATCTGGGAAACAATCTGAATTTTTCATGGATCCTGCACCCATATACTCCCATATTATGGGCGCCGTTTCGCCTCAGATCTGGAACTATCCAAATCTGTCCGATTTTTGCATCGGAGCCAAAAAATGATGTGGGCTCTGATTTTGTGCCCGGTGAAAAAATAGACAAAATCAGATCAGGGACAGAAAACACAAAACCGGTTGGCCAAATAGGACCAATCCGGCACCATAGAAATACAATGAAGGCAAAACCGGATCAGGTTCTGTCCGGCTCAAACCAGAGAGAACCTGATGCAAAAAAACGTTGTGTGAAGCCGACCCTAGATTGAAGGCGGAAAATACACTAACAGAAACATATGCGGAAACACGGAAACACATGTTAAAACAAAAGTGTTAACCCTTAGATTCCTGAAAGTAGCCCCCTTTTACCATGATGACAGCTTTACGCCCGCTTGGCATTGTCTCATGCAGGTCCATCAGGTAGTCACCTTGGATGTCTTCCAAAGATCAGGCTGCCTCGTCAGGATTTAGTTTATGGAGTCACCGGCCTTTGAAAAGAGTTTGAGAACGTTAAGAATATGTTGCAGAGGCAGTGCTGGTACACAGATCCAAGCAGTGCTGAGCTCTATTCCACAACTGTCCTAAGCTAGAATATGTCAAAAAACACTCAAATAAGGCTAAGTTCACACTATGCGTATTTACTGTGTAAAGTATACTGCATTTACAGTGCCTACAAGTAGTATTCAACCCCCTGCAGATTTAGCTGGTTTGATAAGATGCAAATAAGTTAGAGCCTTCAAACTGCAAACGAGAGTAGGATTTATCAACAGAAGCATAAATCTTACAAACCAAAAAGTTATGTTGCTCAGTTGAATTTTAATAAATTTTAAACATAAAAGTGTGGGTCAATTATTATTCATCCCCTATGTTTAATATTTTGTGGAATAACCCTTGTTTGCAATTACAGCTAATAATCGTCTTTTATAAGACCTGATCAGGCCGGCACATGTCTCTGGAGTTATCTTGGCCCACTCCTCCATGCAGATCTTCTCCAAGTTATCTAGGTTCTTTGGGTGTCTCATGTGGACTTTAATCTTGAGCTCCTTCCACAAGTTTTCAATTGGGTTAAGGTCAGGAGACTGACTAGGTCACTCCATCACCTTGATTTTTTCCCTCTTGAACCAGGCCTTGGTTTTCTTGGCTGTGTGCTTTGGGTCGTTGTCTTGTTGGAAGATGAAATTACGACCCATCTTAAGATCCTTGATGGAGGAGCGGAGGTTCTTGGCTAAAATCTCCAGGTAGGCCGTGCTATCCATCTTCACATGGATGCGGACCAGATGGCCAGGCCCCTTGGCTGAGAAACAGCCCCACAGCATGATGCTGCTACCACCATGCTTGACTGTAGGGATGGTATTCTTGGGGTCGTATGCAGTGCCATCCAGTCCCCAAACGTCACGTGTGTGGTTGGCACCAAACATCTCGATCTTGGTCTCATCAGACCATAGAACCTTGAACCAGTCTGTCTCAGAGTCCTCCAAGTGATCATGAGCAAACTGTAGACGAGCCTTGACATGACGCTTTGAAAGTAAAGGTACCTTACGGGCTCGTCTGGAACGGAGACCATTGCGATGGAGTACGTTACTTATGGTATTGACTGAAACCAATGTCGCCACTGCCATGAGATCTTCCCGGAGCTTCTTCCTTGTTGTCCTTGGGTTAGCCTTGACTCTTTGGACAAGCCTGGCCTCGGCACGGGAAGAAACTTTCAAAGGCTGTCCAGGCCGTGGAAGGCTAACAGTAGTTCCATAAGCCTTCCACTTCTGGATGATGCTCCCAACAGTGGAGACAGGTAGGCCCAACTCCTTGGAAAGGGTTTTGTACCCCTTGCCAGCCTTGTGACCCTCCACGATCTTGTCTCTGATGGCCTTGGAATGCTCCTTTGTCTTTCCCATGTTGACCATGTATGAGTGCTGTTCACAAGTTTGGGGAGGGTCTTAAATAGTCAGAAAAGGCTGGCAAAAGAGATAATTAATCCACATATGTGAAGCGCATTGTTCTTTGTGCCTGAACTACTTCTTAATACTTTAGGGGGACCAAACAGAATGCTGGTGGTTTGAGGGGTTGAATAATAAATGACCCTCTGAATTAACTTTTAACGCTTTAAAAAAAAAAAAAATTAAAAAATCTTTTTTGGCTGCACTGCATTTCCCACTTCCAGGCTGATCTACAGTCCAAATGTCACAATGCCAAGTTAATTCCGCATGTGTCAACCAGCTAAATCTGCAGGGGGTTGAATACTACTTGTAGGCACTGTACGCAGTGCTATTTTGCGCATGCGTAAATGCACTGAAACACAATTATGGAAATGCATGGCTTTTGCAGAAATGTGTTCACACGTTGCACTTTTGCCTGTATTTTTCTGCACGCGCTTTAACTGCAAAAGCACGTGCGCCAAAAGAATGAAAACGTCAATTATTTGCGCTTTTTTCAGTGAGCTTTTCCATAGGCCACATGATAAAATGGGTTTGGGAAAAGCGCGCTGAAAAAAGTACACTGTGTGAATGCTGTTGCACTTTTTTGCACCATACGCGCACAAAATATGCAGCAAATACGCCACATGTGAACGTTGGCTGAGAAAAGAAAAATTACAGTTTAGCTTTATTCTAAGACCTGAAAGTTAATCAGTCTGGAAAATTGCTAGAACCTTGAAAGTATCCCTGCAGTCATAAAAAACCTTAAACAATGTGATAAAAATGGCTCTCAGGAGGACTGTCCCAGGTAGGAAGACCAACAATTACCACTGCTGCAGTAGATACGTCCATCAGCCTGAGGAACCTCAAATTCACAGAACGTCTGATAACATCCCTCATAAATGATGCACAGACATCAAATAGCAGACACATCTCAACATCAGCTTTGCAGAGAAGATTGCAAGTAGCAGCTCTTTATGGTCAAACTGCTGAAAAGAAGCCACTACTGAGGACTGCAAACAAGAAGGAGAGACTTGTACTGTAGTGTGGTCTGATGAGTCAAAAATGAGATTTTTGGTGTCAACCACCATGTTCTTGTGTGATGCAGATAAGGAGAGTGGAAGCTTTCTACAGGAGTGGTGCCCACCATGAAGCATGGAGGAGATGGGTATTGGTGCTTTATGAATGACACTGTTGGTGATTTATTCCAAATTCTAGGCACATTACCCAGCATGGTGGCCACAGCATTCTGCAGTGACATATCATTCTGTTTGATTGGCACTTAGCGAGACCAACACTTGTGTTACAACAAGACAATGACTGAGAACAAACCCCCAGGATATGTAAGGGCTATGAGACCAAGGAGGGGAGGGATGGGGTCGGCCTAAGGATGGTTTCACACTGCAGTTTTTTCCCTGATCAGGTTCGATCAGGTTTGTGTGCCAAAACCAGGAGAGGAAGTTGCAGAGAAAAACTATCATTGAAAGATTGACACCTGTTCTGAGTTTTGCTGACACTCCGGGTTTTGGCACACAAATCTGATGGACACTGATCAGTGAAAAAACTGCAGTGTGAAACTTGCCACACATTTGAAACCCAATTGCCACACATTGTAGCCAGTTTTCTGATAAAAATCTCATTACTATTGTGTGGGTTTAGGCTGGTTTAACACTGCAGTTTTTTCACTGATCAGTGTCCATCAGATTTGTGTGCCAAAACCAGGAGTGTCAGCAAAACTCAGAACAGGTGTCAATCTTTCAATGATAGTTTTTCTCTGCAAGTTCCTCTCCTGGTTACTCTCCTGGTTTTGGCACACAAACCTGATCGAACCTGATCAGGGAAAAAACTTCAGTGTGAAACCAGCCTAAAGGGCCCATCACACATTATGATATCGTAAACGATATCGTTGAAATGTCACAGGTTTTGAGACGTTCAAACGATGTCGTAATGACGTCGTTGCGTGTGACACGTCGACACGACCAGCGATAAGTCGGCTGATCGTTGATCGCAGGTTTATGATCCGGACCATAAATCAGTTGTTGATCGTATGTCCAACCTGCAGCCTCGGTGTGTGTGACACCTTTATAACAACCGCAAGTATCGTTCGCTTGTCGCGGGATCGTTGCTGCGTCGTTCACGATATCTGTACGTGTGACATCTCAGCAGCGATCACTGAACGACGTTCAAGTGATCCAGATCAAGTTGGATCGTTGGCCGAATCACCGACACATTGAAGCGTGTAACGGGCCCTTCAGATGACATGGCTGCTACAATCACCCAAGACCAACCCAATTGAGATGGTTTGGGATCAACTGGAACTCAGAGTGAAGGCAAAGCAGCTAAGTGCTCATGGTGGGTTTACACACACCAATTTATCTGTTCAATCTCTGAACCAATCTCTGGTTGCAGTGAAATCATGGACACATTGTTACATTTGTACACAGCCACAAAATGGAACAATGTATCCATGATTTCACTGCAACCAGAGATCTGTTCAGATATTGAACAGATAAATTGGTGTGTGTAAACCCACCATTAGTGTGTCTAGGAATTCCTTCATGGCTGCTGAAAGCCATTGCAGGTAAAGACCTGATGGAGCTGCTTGAGAAACTGACAAGGAGGTGCAAAGAAACCATCAGAGTAAAAGGGGGAGGGAAACTGAGAAATCTAAGGGCCACGTCACACGGTTCAATCTCAATCACGATATCGCCTGAAAAGTCACGTGATGGAGATCGCTAGAACAATTTATTGATATCGTTTGTGCGGTGTCACAAGCATAGATGTCGTTAACGATGTGAAATTTGGCAACGCGCCAGCGATCATTCACACTACTCAGCGATCGACACTATCCAGCGTCAGGAATAGGTGAAGTGGAGAAAAAGATGGTTTGAGAGGTGTCACACAGCACGATGCAGCAGGTTGACCGCAGGTTAATTGGACGATGAACGACGGATTTGAGGTCCTGCTCACAAATCTTCAACCAAACAATCAAGCGATTTTTCACTGAAAGATCGCTCGTTTACACGCAACGACGCACAAACTATATCGCTCAAACGATCAAAATTACGGATCGCTTAAGCGATATTGTTCATACGATTGAACCGTGTGACATGGCCCTAAGGTTTAACACATATTCTGGTCTGATTCATAGGTGTATGTTTACTTCTCTCCACATGTTCCTATCTTCATGATTTTGCTGCCTGCAGTCTGAATCTACAATGTGCAGATTCCAGTAAGAACAAGGACATCTATTCATCACATATCTAGCTCTATGGCCAAGTGATATCAAGCATCTTTTCCACATCACGTTTGGAATGCTGCTTTTTTTTTTTTCTAGATTGTTTGAGAACGTTGGTTAAATACCCCAGAGTCTCTGTATCTTAATATTGAAGTCTCTAGACCCTTAGCTATGTATCTATGTATCTATCTATGTATCTATCTATGTATCTATCTATCTATCTATCTATCTATCTATCTATCTATCTATCTATATCTATCCATCCATCCATCTATCCATCCATCTATCCATCCATCTCATGTACAAGGATTTCATTTTCAGCACCTTAGTTCAGGGAATAGCAGTTTTAATATAGAACTCACAATATGTCCCTTGTAAAGGTCACATATGACTGGGGAGCAGGAGGTTTCCCGGCCGCTGTAACCACCAATGCTTGAATTCTTACTGGATGTAACAAAAAATAGTGCAATTAGTAAGACCGAGCATATGCTCAACCGTCATGAACCAGCCTGCCTGATATCTGGGTCCATATGGGAATCTATGTCTATGTTCTATTATTTAGAGTTATTTATGTGACAAGAACTAAATCACCCGATTTCTATAAAGTATTTATAACATTGTTTTTTCCAGCA
This sequence comes from Allobates femoralis, assembly GCA_033576535.1. Taxonomy (NCBI): domain Eukaryota; kingdom Metazoa; phylum Chordata; class Amphibia; order Anura; family Aromobatidae; genus Allobates; species Allobates femoralis. The sequence goes on along the minus strand of JARQOC010000010.1, from coordinate 51,352,218 downwards.
CCAGCCCCGTTTCCCGGTTGGATACAGCTGTATATTTGTCATATGGCTAAAGCTATACATATCACCATTTTACAGGCCTCAGCAGATCCACAGGGCTGACTTCTGATGTGTCTGGGCTTTAATACACAGGGACTCCGGCAGACAGGATCAGTAATGTAATGTATGGACACAGTGACTGCTCCAGCAGGATAGTGAGTGCAGCTCTGGAGTATAATACAGGGGGTAACTCAGGATCAGTAATGTAATGTATGTACACAGTGACTGCACCAGCAGAATAGTGAGTGCAGCTCTGGAGTATAATACAGGAGGTAACTCAGGATCAGTACAGGATCAGTAATGTAATGTATGTACACGGTGACTGCACCAGCAGAATAGTGAGTGCAGCTCTGGAATATAATACAGGAGGTAACTCAGGATCAGTAATGTAATGTATGTACACAATGACTTTACCAGCACAATAGTGAGTGCAGCCCTGTAGTATAATACAGGAGGGAACTCAGGATCAGTAATGTAATGTTTGTACACAGTGACTGCACGAGCAGAATAGTGAGTGCAGCTCTGGAGTATAATACAGGAGGTAACTCAGGGTCAGTAATGTAATGTATGTACACAGTGACTGCACCAGCAGAATAGTGAGTGCAGCTCTGGAGTATAATACAGGAGGTAACTCAGGATCAGTAATGTAATGTATGTACACAGTGACTGCACCAGCAGAATAGTGAGTGCAGCTCTGGAGTATAATACAGGAGCTAACTCAGGATCAGTAATGTAATGTATGTACACAGTGACTGCTCCAGCAGGATAGTGAGTGCAGCTCTGGAGTATAATACAGGAGGTAACTCAGGATCAGTAATGTAATGTATGTACACGGTGACTGCACCAGCAGAATAGTGAGTGCAGCTCTGGAATATAATACAGGAGGTAACTCAGGATCAGTAATGTAATGTATGTACACAATGACTTTACCAGCACAATAGTGAGTGCAGCCCTGTAGTATAATACAGGAGGGAACTCAGGATCAGTAATGTAATGTATGTACACAGTGACTGCACGAGCAGAATAGTGAGTGCAGCTCTGGAGTATAATACAGGAGGTCACTCAGGATCAGTAATGTAATGTATGTACACAGTGACTGCACGAGCAGAATAGTGAGTGCAGCTCTGGAGTATAATACAGGAGGTCACTCAGGATCAGTAATGTAATGTATGTACACAGTGACTGCACGAGCAGAATAGCGAGTGCAGCTCTGGAGTATAATACAGGAGGTCACTCAGGATCAGTAATGTAATGTATGTACACAGTGACTGCACCAGCAGAATAGTGAGTGCAGCTCTGGAGTATAATACAGGAGCTAACTCAGGATCAGTAATGTAATGTATGTACACAGTGACTGCACCAGCAGAATAGTGAGTGCAGCTCTGGAGTATAATACAGGAGGTAACTCAGGATCAGTACAGGATAAATAATGTATGTACAGTGACTCCACACGCAGAACAGTGAGTGCAGCTCTGGAGTATAATACAGGAGGTAACTCAGGATCAGTAATGTAATGTATGTACACAGTGACTCCACACGCAGAATAGTGAGTTCAGCTCTGGAGTATAATACAAGAGGTAACTCAGGATCAGTAATGTAATGTATGTACACAGTGACTGCACCAGCAGAACAGTGAGTGCAGCTCTGGAGTGTAATACAGGAGGTAACTCAGGATCAGTAATGTAATGTATGTACACTGTGACTGCACCAGCAGAATAGTGAGTGCAGCTCTGGAGTATAATACAGGAGGTAACTCAAGATCAGTATAATAATATTTATTTATATAGCGCTATTAATTCCACAGCACTTTACATACACTTCCACCAGTGTCTCAATTGGGGCTCACAATCTAAATATCCTATCAGTCTTTGGAGTGTGGGAAGAAGCTGGCTACCCAGAGGAAACCCACATAAACACAGGGAGAACATTACAAACCTTGCAGATGTTTTCCTTGGTGGTATTTTGAACCCAGGACCCCAGCGCTGCAAAGACAGCAGTGCTAACCACTAAGCCACCTGCCACCTGTGTACAGTATAAGTAATATAATATAATAATAATATTTATATAGCGCTATTAATTCCATAGCACTTTACATGCTGTCCCTCTTGAGGCTCACAATCTAAACATCCTATCAGTATGTCTGCAATGTGGAAGGAAACCCACGCAAACACGGGGAGAACATACAAACTCCTTGCAGATGTTGTCTTTAGTGTCCTTGGTGGGTACTGAACCCAGGACCTCAGTGCTGCAAAGGCTGCAGTGCTAACCACTGAGCCACCCTGTACAGTGCTAACCACATGAGCCACCATATACAGTGCTAACCACTGAGCCACCATATACAGTGCTAACCACATGAGCCACCATATACAGTGCTAACCACATGAGCCACCATATACAGTGCTAACCACTGAGCCACCATATACAGTGCTAACCACATGAGCCACCATATACAGTGCTAACCACATGAGCCACCATATACAGTGCTAACCACATGAGCCACCATATACAGTGCTAACCACATGAGCCATCGTGCCGCAAGATGTAACTAAGTACAGGAAAATGATGCATGTAACAAACTGTCTCTGTATTGGATTATATCAGGTTGTTTGGAAAGAAGCAATTACCTTACATCCTTTACTTTAGAGAAAATTATGTGTAAATTAAGTGATTCATAAAAATTATTGGTGACTCACCTAAACATTTTTCTTATTCGGAAGCCTTTTACCCTTAATACAACTTAACTACTACTGACTTATGTGTCAGCAGCCGATGACGTCTGTAGTTCTCACCTGACACCCACACATTCCCGGGGGTCAGTGAGGGATCAATGTCTGTCCGCCCCTCTCAGCACCCCATGACCTTGCACTGACAACCTCTGACAACCTTCACTGGCTGAATTCTTGAGGTTCCGTTAAAAACTGAACCCCGTACCATAGAGGCGGCTGCTGCCCGGGGTCTAAATTTAGAGGCTTTTAGAAGCAGTATTCTGGTGCCAGCAGTGCTGTGCAGTCATTTCTATTAGTCATAGGAGAATTGTGGATTATTACTATATTCAGCAGTTGGGTCTGAGTGTTCTGAGCTGCAAATATTTCTAGAACAATATAATCACAGATTACGTGTCGAATGCAGCAATTAATGATTCTGAAGGCGGTGACCAATCTTCACGTTTATGGAAAGATGTTGCTGGTCATTTTACATAAACTATGTTATTTTCCGTGATAAAGATTTACTTTCTTTAACTCGTGATTTTTTGTGTGTTATTTTTTATGGGGGTGCCTGGAAGCCACATACAGTCTCGATGCTATTGATGTTATGGTTTAATTTATATTCTGAAAGCCTGTTCAAAATCTGCAACAATTCTCATTATTTTAAAATTTTCTTTTTAAAATAAGTAGAAAAAAAAACAACTTCTGGACTCCCCTGGCACTGTTAAGGCTCCGCTAGCTTGTCCCCCACCAGTCTCTGAATAAGCTGACCTCCTGAGATGACTTCACATTCCATGTAACCGTAGCAGTCATCACATGGAGATGTCAAGGCAGGGCATCAGATTGCAAAGACATACTGGATGTTTAGATTGTGAGCCGCAATAGGGAAAGCATTACTGATGTATGTAAAGTGCTATGGAATTAATAGCGATATATAAATGAATAAATATTATTTTATATATTATACATACATTTAAGCACCAAAAAAGAATAAGTACAAGTGGCTGCATATTGTCTGTAGCAGAAGTCCTCATTCTTTCTGATCTTGAGTGTCACATCCAGTCAGAAAAAATGTTGCAAACCACATCGAGCTCTGAGAGAAGTCTGCAAGCCACATCGAGCTCTGATAAAGGGTCACAAGCCACATCGAGCTCTGAGAAAGGGTCACAAGCCACATCGAGCTCTGATAAACGGTCACAAGCCACATCGAGCTCTGATAAAGGGTCACAAGCCACATCGAGCTCTGATAAAGGGTTGTGAGCCACATCCAGCTCTGATAGAGGGTCGTGAGCCACATGCAGGTCTGATATAGGTCGTGAGCCACATCCAGCTATGATAGAGGGTCGTGAGCCACATCCAGCTCTGATAGAGGGTCGTGAGCCACATCCAGCTATGATAGAGGGTCGTGAGCCACATCCAGCTCTGAGAGAGGGTCGTGAGCCACATCCACCTATGGTAGAAGGCTGTGAGCCACATTCAGCTCTGAGAGAGGGTTGTGAGCCACATGCAGCTCTGAGAGGGTTACAAGCCACATCCAGCTCTGAGAGAGGGTCGTGAGCCCCTTCCAGCTCTGATAGAGGGTCGTGAGCCACATCCACCTATGGTAGACGGTTGTGAGCCACATTCAGCTCTGAGAGAGGGTCGTGAGCCACATACAGCTCTGGGAAAGGGTCGTGAGCCACATACAGCTCTAGAGAGGATCACGAGTAACATCGAGCACTGAGAGAGGGTCACCCTCCATATTGAGTTTTGAGAGATGGTCACCTTCCACATTGAGCTCTGAGAGAGAGCCACAAGCCACATCCAGCTCTGAGAGAGGGTCTTGAGCCACATTGAGCTTGAGAGAGGGTCGTGAACCACATCCAGCACTGAGAGAGGGTTGCATTCCATATCCAGCTTTGGGAGAGGGTCGAGAGCCACATCCAGCTCTGAGGGAGGGTCGCTAGCCAAATTAAACTGTGAGAGAGGGTTTTGAGCCACATCCAGCTCCCATCACCCTCATAGAAGTGTCACTGCTAGCCCCTATTACTGGCATAATGACAGCCAGACCTTTTCCACAGAAATCACACTGAGGCAGTATAATAAAATCCAAGGGTTCTTATCTTACCCTCAAGCCAGATCTGCTTTTCTATGTGGGGCTACTCACAAAAGTCACCATGTTTAGTCCTGATCTTCATAGTGTTTTCTAAACCTGGAGTTTTCTAAACCTGGAGACAATGCAACAAGCTGAAAAACAGCTGCAAGCCACACATCAAGGGCCCATGAGCCACATGTTGCTGCAGAGCTACAGGTTGGGAACCCCTGGTCTATAGGCTTCATGTTACCACTATGGGTTATAGAGATCTTATGGGCACAACTTGTAAAAATATAACTAAAAATCTCACATTTACCTCCTAATTGTCACCTTTCACTTTTTATTTTCAGAAAACCTCCCCGGCGCACAACATGAAGGAGGAGAATTTCCTCCGGCGCAGATTCTCCTTGTGTCCCACCACCATTACTCCTCAGAAGAATGACAACAACAAGCTTGCGCGGAACTTGTCATTTGGAGCTGATCATGATATAAATGCACTTAATACAGGTGAGGATTGGGGTGCTCCAGGGATGTATGAAGTCAATGTGTTACTTCCAGATACAAGAGCAGTGTAAGAGCCAAATGTGACCTTCTTGGAGACCAACCAAGCAGACACACTGCTGTTAATGAGTCTTATCATAACTTTATGTTGATGCCTTTTGCCATTGATTCCACCGGCAATCAGTAGATTAGATTAGATTTATAACTATCTAATGCTATCGACGGCTTCACGCTTTTTTATTGTTCCTTCGCAGGAAAAGATACGGAACATAACAATTTACCAATTGTGAAGGACGAAGCTCCACTGACACCAAATGCTGCTAATAAGGTATCACATATGTATTTTGATTAATGTGTATCAATGATTTATACTCAGGAGACATCTTAGGAGGGTCAATTTTCACTTTTTAAATTAAGTACTCTTAAGGCCACGTTACACACACAGATATATTGGTCACAGATCTCTGGTTGCAGTGAAATCATGGACACATTGCTCCATTTTGTGGCTGTGGACAAATGGAACAATGTGTCCATGATTTCACTGCAACCAGAGATCTGTGACCAATATATCTGTCTAAGGCGGCTGTCACACGCTTCAATTTAATGCACGATATCGTTTAAGTGATCTGCTTTTTGATCGCTTAAGCGATGTCGTTTGTGCGTCGCTGCGTGCGATCAACCGATTTTACAATGTAAAATCGCTTGATTGTGTGATCGCAGATTTGTGAGCCGGAGCTCATATCAAGCGATCATCGCTTGTTCAATCTGCCTCATCGTGGTGTATGACACCACGATGATCCATCTCCCAGCGGCAGAGCCTATGCTGGGAGATGGTATCTATGGTAAACGTCGGGTTACTAAGCGCTGCGCGGCGCCTAGTAACCCGATGTGTACCATGGTTACCAGCGATCTCGCTGGTCCACATCGCTGGTGAGTCTGTCTGTGTGACATCTCACCAAAGATGTGAGCGATATTGTTAGCGATCGCGCGTGCACGTGATCGCTAACAATATCGCTATCGATATTGTAGCGTGTGACGGCCGCCTATCGTGGCCTTTACTCTTAAAACAACCTTCCCCCACCCAACACCACCAGAGCCATTCCATCAATTTCGACACTGGGTCTCCCAGGGTTCATGTGACTTTGTTACGTGTTGTGATCCCTGTAATTAATCAGCGCTCACTGTTGGGCTCCTATTCTCCTTGGACAAATTACAGACACTTGGAAAAATTGAGAGAACAGCGGCCCAATAGTGGCCATTGATTGGCTGCAAAACTCACGTGGCACAGTATTGCCATGCACATTCCAGCAGGCCGGATGCTGCCATGAAATAACGCTGCGGAGGGGAGAAGCACAGTGAGCATGGGATTTCTACAAGTCATTCACTATGATTCTACTGTACAATGCAGCGTTTTGGACACAGCGGCAATACACTGCATCCAAAACGCTGCAATTCCTGATTGTGAGCACCGACCCTAAGGTATTGTTTTATCCTTTGCACAATGCTGAATATGTTCTGTTTTCTATTGCAGCTCATTGCAATTTAAACCTATGTGTGATGCTGTTTATAAAGAAAATCAGACCCCATCCTTCCATGACATCCAGTCCATACAGACCACAGAATGCTAAGTTTTGACATTTTGAATAGAAACTAAAACTAGATTTTCTTTTTATTGGAAACTACTTCTTATCCCTCGTCCATAGGATCAGGTTATGTTCACACATCTGTGCAGCCAAAACCTGCTCTTTTGGCAGTAAGAAAGACGCGTCTAAAAAGCGGGTCATGATGTCTTTCCTGCCTGTGCTTTTTGGTGTCATTTGTCTACAGTATATGTATAAGTAAAAATAGTTTCATTCACCATAAAAGCAGCAAAAACGCAGTAAAAAAAATAAACAAGTTGTGTTTTTTTGCACTCTCTCATTGCTTTCAATAGTGAAAAAAGGGTTAGGCTGCAATACCAGACACAGCCTCTGCACAGAAGTGGCGCTGCTTCAGGTCCTCTTTTCTAATCTAGTACATTTGTTTTAAAACCTGGAAATCTCTTTATGCTTAGATTGATTATCATGGATCTGATCCAGTCCTGAATGTCTGGCTTTCCCTGCTGGCAACTGTCCTCCTGAAATATCCTCCTAAACCTACAGTGTGCAATGTGTGATAGTACGAGGGAATGTTGCTGTAATGTCTCAATGGCGCTCTGCCGCCCGGCTCCAGCCCCATCCTCAGACCAGGAGACTGCAGCAGAATCTGTTCTAGCACAGATGTAAATAATTCATGTCAGCGACTCTGCAGTAAACATACTGTACATAAACCAGTGCCGTGCCCATGCATTATTCATACCCACAACCTCCATCCTGGGAAATATGCTAATTACCCAGATTGTCAATAAACGCTACATTGTATTATTATAACGGTTTACTCATAAGGATAAAGTATTGATATCCATGGTGAGACTGACACAATTCCCATATTCAGATGGCGTCTCCTCTGCTGCAGCGCCTGTGTAGGCTTAACTATTATAAATGATCCTTCTCCATGTTCTGATTCTGACTCATTATCTTTTCCTTTTTTGCTGAAAAACTAAATTAGATTAATGTGTAATAGTTTAAAGTATATGGACACATTTGCATATTTATTGTAGAGGATTGAATGTATTATGTGGATTAAAGCTTTTCTGCAATATTCTAAGGCCGGCTTTACACCACGGTTTATCTGATCCGGGTGTGAACTGGACAGCCCCGGATCAGATTCCGCCCCTATAGTATTGCTATGGGGCCGGATGGCAGCTATTTGCCATCCGATTCCCATCTGTCCGGGAGGATCCAAGAGAGTTCAGGTTTTTCTCCTGGACACAAATCGACACAATTTGGATCCTCCCGGCGCCCCCTAACATGGGAGTCTATAGTGCCTGATACAACATAAAATCAGATGTGGCTCCCGGATGCCGGCTGCTAAACTTCAGCACCAGGAGCTGTCCCTTGCAGAGATTTCAGGGATCTTGAAATTTCAGCAGCTGCGATTTGCCGATTCTAGCAGAAAACAGGATCGGTTGCCCTCCGGTTCTGTTTGTCCAGGGCAGTCAGGTTCTGTCCTGTCCTTCCTGCAAAGCACCGGACAGTACCTGATACACCACAACCTGATACATTCAGAAACTAGTTTATCCATCGTTTTAAGGCTCGTTGTCCATAATGCAAACAAGTGGAAAACATTTTTGTTTCCGTAGCTATGCAGATTATAATCATTCTGTACTTGATGTAATGGACATTGAATTTTCATTCCGTGACACAATATTGTCAAGAGTCACAATATTAACGCTGGACTGCTGGACTGTGTGTCCCAAGAGGTCTAAGCCAAAAAAGGTAACATGGAAGAAAAACAAAACAAGGAGAGCACCATGAGAAGGACCTGAGGTTAAGATTAAAGTTGCCACAAGTGTGGCTGCTCACCAAACAGGTTGTGTAACCTTGCACAACCCCGGTTAAGGTAGTTAGAGGAGAGCCAGCGTAGAGGGAATGCTACGGGACGCCAACGCATGGAGATCCTCCCAACGGCGATCACGGGACCCGACAGCGTGACCAGAATGGACGTTTCCTATTAACGTCATGGCAGGTCCTTGACTCCGGATTTGGAACGGTGCCATGAAGCAGCTCCCACCGCTCACCCGCACAAGGGGGAACCGTATGTGAAACAAGAAAAAAAATAGTGCAGTGTTTGTTGGAGCGCTGAGACACACAAGGGGCGAGAATTAGAGTGTTTAAACCTTTATCAAAGGCTCAGTATGCTCCACAATATGTTTCAATAGCCAACTGCTAACTGTGGCGCATACTGAGCCTTTAATAAAGGTGTGCGCTTAAACACTCTAATCTTCGCCCCTCGTGTGTCTCAGCGCTCCAACAAACACCGCACTATTTTTTTTCTTGTTTCAAAAAAGGTAATAGGCATCTATAGAGCCGGAGGAAAACCTTCCTCAACATCTCCTTTGATCATAACAATCGGTCAGTTCTGTGATATTAATACTAATAACTGCATGGGGAAGGGGCAGAGAAACAGATGAATTCTCTAGAGGTGGAGTTCAGACTACCCCAGGGGTGTTCTCTTCTTTATGATTCTCTGCTCATCATCAGCCTTTTATGAGCCTTTTCCTATAAAACGTCCCTCATGTATTATAATAAATGTACACTTTTAAAAATGGAAAACTATATTGTAAATCCAACTTCATCCCGCAGAACACCGGCAACATAGAGGGATTTTATAATAAGTTTTCAATTACAGTTTTACTGCTACGAATTTGTTAAGCCACGTTGAAAAATGTCTCCAATTTGGGGTAATTACCTCTGCTTGAGCGGCCGCACCTGGGAATTTATTGTAAAAATCCTAAATGTGAGCGTTCACGGAGAAAAACCCGTCAGACTGGCAGCATGAGAGTGTACATTATTATAGGAGCATGCTATGAAAGCCTCGGCAGATACATGCCTGTGCACTCTAGAATTATGCCACCACCATTATTGTAGATTACCGGATTTTTGGATTTGAAATTGTACCCTAAATCTGGAAAATAGAAAATAACAATGTTTTAGAATTTCTAGGGCGGTTTATAGAGTTATTTTCAAGATGTCTGTGACGGACGAGAGGGTGAATGTGGACCCTCCGTGCCATGGGGCTGGGTACACTGGAGGGGCGCATCACTAAGCTACTACCTGGCTTTCACTAGATCCTTTAGTGGTGAGGATAGACTTGAGCCGCAGATAGCCGCCAGGTGATACTCCAGGGCTGTCCCCGGGCTTAAAGCAGCTGACCGGAAAGTCAGCGTACAGAAGAAAGATGGATACAAAAACATAGACAAAGACAGGCAAGGAGAGGTCAGGACAAACAGAAGGCCAGACAGGGCAACAACTGTTACTGCCTAAGACAGTCGCAATGTATTTAAAACGAAAAAGGGGGTAATTTAATAGGTTTTAAATACATTGTGACATTCGTTCCACTTGTAACATGAGATGGTGAGAAGTGTAGATACGCAATCATTGCTTATAATGGACTATATACAGGCAGTGCACAGAGTTAGTTTATATACTGACCAATGAATTACTGTGCTGATGCCACCAGCACTCTAGGAGCGCCGTTCAGCAAGAAGAGGGCCACACATTTATTGTTGCCTACAGCACAGGGGCAATGCGTACTTACACGGAAGAGCTTTTCCTTGGCATGCATGATGCAGGAACACGGTCATATATCTGTGAGAAAAGCAGAGGGGACCGGATGTCCAGGAAGGCAGAGAGGACCGGAAGTTCAGGAAGGCAGAGAGAACCGGAAGTCCAGGAAGGCAGAGAGAACCGGAAGTCCAGGAAGGCAGAGAGAACCGGAAGTCCTGGAAGGCAGAGAGAACCGGAAGTCCAGGAAGGCAGAGAGGACCGGAAGTCCAGGAAGGCAGAGAGGACCGGAAGTTCAGGAAGGCAGAGAGGACCGTCACTGTGCAGGAAGCTTCTGATTGTGAGAGAGTGCGCAGAGCACAGCTCTCTTAAGGAGTTTTTCCACAAACAAAGTTCATTTTAATCAATAGATCTTGGAATAATAATAATTTCCACAATTGGATGTATGAAAAAAATGTTCCTGTGCTGGGAAAATGTTATATATGTGTCCCTGCTATGTACTGTGTAATGGATGTGTCTGACAGTACAGGGACATGGTCAAATCATACCACATCTCCTGTGCTGAGATAATCTTATATACGTGTCCCTGCTATGTACTGTGTAATGGATGTGTCTGACCATACAGTGACATGGTCTGATCATACCACATCTCCTGTGCTGAGATAATCTTATATATGTGTCTCTGCTATGTACTGTGTACTGGATGTGTCTGACCGTACAGGGACATGGTCTGATCATACCCCATCTCCTGGGGGGAGAGGATATAAAAGAGTATATAAATATAAATTCTGCTAAAAAGTGCATGTTATATTCTGAAAAAATGTTAGTTATACAGAGTTTTAGCATTTTTCCGGTCCTAGAAGTCTCACATGGTATTGACCCTCATCACATGCATGTCTTCTTCTAAATTGTAGGACTGTCCTACAGTCTGATTCAGCATTTAATCTCCTGCCGGTTCACTGTTGCTGCGGCGGTGGTTGGCACAGGATACCGCACCTTTAGGGCAGTTTATAATTGGGGACCCACTAAGAACCTTATATTCAGTTTTACTAATTCCTGCCTAGCGCCATTAGATCTACTGATGATTTTGGATGTTCGGCCCATGTCTTTTTCTACAGCTATGATTATTGATATCCGTTGAATAGGTTATCCATTTTAGATTGGTGGTGGTCTTACACCCGATACCCCCACCAAATAACTGTTCACTGAAGTCAATGTTGACTGAGTTACCGCACTCATAAAAGATCACCAAACAGTGCAATGGGCTGTGGTGTTGTCCCGCACACTATGAACTCCCTGCCACTGGTAACAGCTGATCGGTCGGGTTGTTGGGTGTCAGCCGCCCCCTATCTGATATTGATGACCTATCCAGAGGATAGACAGATGAAGACACAAATCATATAACATATTGTGTAAGCTTCCACCTCAAGCCGTATTTGTGCAGTACAATATCCTCATTATAAGCCGTGTACGATGGGACGTGGGATGTGTCCTGATGCAGCAGATACATTGATTAATTCTCTGCCGTACTGAGGCGTCTTTTATGGATTGCCCGGGAAAGGAGATGCAACAGGGAGCATTTTCTGCTGAGAGAAGCAGGAACGTTTGTATAAAATTCCCCGGTGACATTTAACCAGCAGGGACGTGTCGCTCTTAATTTCTTTAGTCCTGTTGAGAACAGCAGAATCCACTGAGCAGCTAAATCAGGAGGAGGCAGCGCTGCGTTACAAAGGAGCCAAGATTCACAATATTAACGCTGCACTAATGGACTGTGCGTGCCGCCATGCCCGCTGCCTCTTCTTGGCAATGACATCCATAGTGCAGGAGCAAAATCATCCTCAACATTTCACAAGGTGATAACAATAGTGCCCCCTACTGTTTAGGAGGAAGGTGCTCAGATTTGTGATGTCAGTTTATGTATAAAATCCTAAATGCAGTTAATTTCTATTATGAACTACTTTGCACTGACTGTTACCTCCCAAAAATATATTCCTGCCATTAATACTGCTTGTGGTTGGCTTTTCGCAGTCTGACTGCTCTAACTGTAAAGAATACTTTCCTATGTAGCTGCTTGAATCCGCCTTTCCTACACCCGCAGATCCTTTTGGTTTCCTATGCTCCTGGTACAGATCCTTGTGGCCTTCTCTGCTCCTGGTACAGATCCTTGTGGTCCCCTCTGCTCCCGGTACAGATCCTTGTGATCCTTACTGCTCCTGGTACAAATCATTGTGGTCCCCTCAGCTCCCTTGCAAAGATCCTTGCAGTCCCCTCTGATCCCGATTCTCTAGCCTTGTGGTCCCCTCTGCTCCCAGTACAGATCCTTGTGGTCCCATCTGCACCCGGTACAGATCTTTGTGGTCCTCACTGCTCCTGGTACAGATTCTTGTGGTCCCTTTGCTCCCAGTACAGATCCTCGTGGTTCCCTCTGCTCCCGGTACAGAGCCATGTGGTCCCCTTGCTACCGTTAGGGAGCCTTGTGGTCCCCTCTGATCCCAGTACAGATCCTTGTGGTCCCCTCTGCTCATGGTACAGATCCTTGTGGTTTCCTGTTCTCCTGATACAGATCCTTGTGGTCCCCTCTGCTTCCGGTACAGATCCTTGTGGTCCCCTCTGCTCCCGGTACAGATCCTTGTAGTCCCCTCTGCGCCCGGTACAGATCCTGTGTTCCCTTCTGCTCCGGTACAGATCCTTGTGGTCCCCTCTGCGCCCGGTACAGATCCCTGTGTTCCCTTCTGCTCCCGGTACAGATCCTTGTGGCCCCCTCTGCTCCCAGTACAGATCCTTGCGGTCTCCTCTTTTCCTGGTACAGATCCTTGTGGTCCCCTCTGCTCCCAGTACAGATCATTGTAGCCCCCTCTGCTCCCGGTACAGATCCATGTGGCCCCCTCTGCTCCCAGTACAGATCCTTGCGTTCTCCTCTTTTCCTGGTACAGATCCTTGTGGTCCCCTCCACTCTCTGGTACAGATCACTAGTTTTTTTTACCATGTGCATATAGTGTTACCTATTCCCTGCTCCTGGATCTTCAGTATAAGGTTGTTATGTGGTACACTATCAAATACCTTTGCAGAGTTCAAGGAAATCACATCAACTGAATGACATGCATTCAGATTTGCACTTACCTCCTCTTAGAAACCCAGTATGTTGGTTTGACTTGCCTTTCATGAAATAATGTTGGTTGTCAGTTATTATAGTGTCCTGTGACCTTTGCAGATCATCTCTTACAATGCCTTCAAATCTGTTATACACCTTCTTACCCTCATTGAATATTGGTACCACGTAAGCCATCCTCAAATCTTGTGTTACCGACCCTGTTAGAAAAGTCTGAGAAGATGAGATACAGCGGTCTGTTACTGAGCTCAACTCCCTCAATACCAGTGGATGAATTCTGTATCTTGTGGATGAATGCTGTATGGCCTGGGGGTTTTGTCAATATTTAGTTTGCTCACAAGTGGCCGTACTTCATCTTGTGATGAGTTAGTGTTATTGATTGCTGCCTTGCAGATTGATATACGGCCAGGCAGCTCAAGGCTGATACTGGATGGAACGCACACATTTAATATCTCTACCTTTCCTTTTTCCCCTTTAATTCTTTACCTATGGTCATCCTTTAGCGGGCAAAGATCATATGATTTATCTTTCTGGCGTTAATAAAGTTCTAAAATGTGTTTGGATTTATATTAAAGTTAATGGCAGTTTCTTTCTCTACGGCTGATTTTGCGAGCTTGATTTCTTTCCTACTTTTAGTATTGAGATCTTTATTCTCTTGGATTCCTATTTCTCACCCCTTATACGTGCAAAGTTTTCAATGGTTTTTATTTTTGACAATCTGTATTTCAGTACCTTTATTATACACCATTACATAGATAGAATAGGACAAATTATGGAAGAACAACTTTGAGGAGACTTCCTTATTGTGATCCTTGCTCTGCTCAGCCTCACTTGGAGTCTTCAGAACAACTTGCAGAACTTTTCTTTGTTACATTGAGTCCCTCTAGGGTGAAGTATTACAGAGATGTATATGAAGAAATCCAGCTTCACAGATTGACCACTCCTTTTATATTGCTAGTGGTAGCATTGCCTTTACGTAGTTATTCTTCAATGCGTTTCGGGTGAAGCGGTCATGTTTAATAACCGTGATTAAGAATTAGCTTGATTTCTTCATATTCATTCAATTCACATCCTGGCAGGAATGCATCCGGGCTCCAGATCTCCTGCAAGTGCTTGACTCAGTGAGCTGGCTTTTTCTTTCATTTATTACATAGATAGTATTTAAGGTTGAAGGTAGACTTTCCATCTAGTTCAACCCATAGCCTAACATGTTGATTCAGAGGAAGGCAAAAAAAAAACATGGGACAGACACTAAGCTCCACATTGGGGAAAAATTCTTTCCTGACGCCACATATGGCAATCAGACTAGGACCCTGCATCATCGCCCTATTTACAGACGTACCGGCAAATCTGGTGACGATAATAAATGGAATAAATGCCATATCTTACTGTAATATTCTAACTCAATGTTTGACCTTTGTTTTGTAGTGTGATAATAAACTCTGCAATGGGACAGACAAGGAATGCTTATCACCAACATCTAAGACGGTCAAGATGGACACCCTCAAGGTAAAACATGTCAAGTAACCACGGCCTGATGTATTGTGTTACAAGGGAAACAACCAGTGTGACTTGCGGTGTTCGGTTTTCCGTCCTGTTCTTATACATCTTACATCAGGACAGTGAAACATTAATCGACGTTGTGTCTTACGGCAGCCACCGGGCAGTATCACAGTATTGTCCTCCAGATTATCGAATACTCAACCTTTCTTCCTTTGCTTTTTATTAAAAAGGATTTATTGTACTGGAGTATTTGCAATGAGTAAAATTACCAAACAGTAAAGATCCACCATAACTTTGTGCGGATTTATTTCACAGTCCCTTTATAATGGACTAAAACATACAGTACATACCCGGTGCTGTTAACACTTAAGCACTACCCATTAACAATAAAGCTATTGTTTCCAATACAGAGAGCTAAATCATACTTACTATACAGTGATTTCAAGATTAACCCCATAAGAACCCCTTGTATTTTGTATTTTCTTTTTTTTGACTTTTTCATCATCATATTCCAAAAGCTATAACATCTTTTTGTTTTTGATCAATGTAACCACATGAGGGCTTCCGTTTTGTGCCTCAAGGTGTATTATTTTTATAGTGCTATTTTGGGGACATATTATTTATTGATTATATTTTTATATTAAATCTTTTTATTTTTGGAAATTTTTGTTATTTCATATTTACATTCCAGTTTTCATCACACAGTATAAAAGATTTGTTACATTTCTTCTGCCTGTCGGTACAGTTAGGTCATAATTAAATATTAACCTATTTTTTTTTTTTTTTTAGATTTTATAGGTCTAATAATAAAAATATTAATAATTAAACCAAAATAAAATATACAAAAACAACAATAATAACCCTTTTTTTTGTATTCTATTTTCTGACTGTCAGAACGTTTTAAATTTGCTTTTATTGCATAAATTTGGATTATATATGAATTCTTGATGGCTTAAAATTCCATTCTTTATGAGATCGGATGAACAATAATAGTAATTCTGTTATATTTTTTTATGTTCATTGTATGAGTTTTTCAACTTTTTTTTGTCTCACCTTGGGAGTTGAACCCATTTTGATGCCTGATCACTCATCTCATACATTGCCATACTTCACTTTTGCAGTGTATTTTGCCTCCCAGTATAAATTAACAGGCACAATTAATATCACACCTCATACTAAGAAGCTGGGGGCCATTGAGACTTCTGGCTATAAAGCAATCCATCACGTCACAAGAGTGCTGAAAGGGGGGGACAGAGGGAGCCACATCTGGCCACTTAAAAATATTGCACCACGAAAAATTGTAGATTTTAAATAGTAGATCTGAGCATAAAAATAAGTTCCACAATTCGAAGTGGTAAAAAAAAAAATTCCAATTCAAATTATTTTTATAACATTTTTCCAGTTAACAACCGGATCAAAGTCACATAAAGAAAGATTGCATTAATGTATGTCACAGTTGTAACAATATAAAGTTTGAATTATTTTTCTAAAGGATTACATCCCTGTAAAATATTTTTATTTTATTTAAAAAAAATTGTTCCTGTCCCGAGATATTCTTATAAATGTGTCCCTGTGTAATGTACAGTATGTGTCCGACCATGCAGAAATAGGTGGGATATACCACAGCTCCTGGGCAGGGGAAGAAGTAAAAGTATAAAGACATTACAGCCGGGGATCACAGAATATAAGAGTATACAGACATTACAGCCGGGGATCACAGAATATAAGAATATACAGACATTACAGCCGGGAATCATAGAATATAAGAGTACACACACATTACAGCTGGGGATCAAAGAATATAAGAGTATACAGACATTTCAGCCGGGATCAAAGAATATAAGAGTATACAGACATTACAGCCGGGGATCACAGAATATAAGAGTATACAGACATTACAGTCAGGGATCACAGAATATAAGAGTATACAGACGTTACAGCCGGGGATCACAGAATATAAGAGTATACAGACATTACAGCCATGAATCACAGAATATAATGGCATACAGACATTACAGCCAGGGATCACAGAATATAAGAGTATACAGACATTACAGCCAGGGATCGCAGAATATAAGAGTATGCAGACATTACAGCCGGGGATCACAGAATATAATAGTATACAGACATTACAGCCAGGGATCGCAGAATATAAGAGTATACGGACATTACAGCCGGGATCACAGAATATAAGAATATACAGACATTACAGCCAGGGATCCCAGAATATAAGAGTATACAGACATTACAGCCGGGATCACAGAATATAAGAGTGTACAGACATTACAGCCGGGGATCACAGAATATAAGAGTATACAGACATTACTGCCGGCCTATGGAGTATAGTCCTGCTCCTGCCACTATATACATATAATCCGCTGCACACTACACACTACAAGATACAAGTATAAGATATAGCGTAATGGCTAAGTGTGTAAAGCTAATGTAAATTTGGATGAGGAAAATTGCAAAACTGCTAAGAATATACATAAGCAAAATGAGAATTTTAGTTAATGTAATGCATTACATATAAGCCCGATAACCAGTCTTCAAGGTATTCTCATGTATATCGGGTCCTAACCTTATGCCTCTGTCTGCGGTAAAAAAGCGTCTGAGGATGTAAGTGCCTCTAAGTGCATTTTAAAACCTGCGTGTATGGGTGTGGCTGAAGACTTGATAAAACAAGGAATGAACTAGATGGTAAAATGGACTAGCTATCAGGCTATGTAGGGTGCTCAAGTCAAAAAAAGCAGTAATATTAACATTAAGAGATTGACGAGCACACCTATAAGTGTAGGTGCTAGCAAGAAAAAAATCATTACTATATACATATAATCCGCTGCACACTACACACTACAAGATACAAGTATAAGATATAGCGTAATGGCTAAGTGTGTAAAGCTAATGTAAATTTGGATGAGGAAAATTGCAAAACTGCTAAGACTATATATAAGCAAAATGAGAATTTTAGTTAATGTAATGCATTACATATAAGCCCGACAGAGGCATAAGGTTAGGACCCGATATACATGAGAATACCACTGTCCTTACAGGTTCATTAAGAGCCCCTACAAAATCAGTCTGACAAAAATGCACATTAGTGTGCAAGATCCGGCTCCTGACCATGACATATATTTTCGCCATGGTTCAGAAATGTGATCAAATCAGATTCAGTAAGTTTCCACTATTGGTGCCTGCAGTCAGTCAAGAGTAGCGTAAAAAGGAGAGCAAACAGAGTATAGTAGTGATCCTAGTGATGGAATAATTGGAACAACATGATAAATCAGCCATGTGTTGCTGGACTCTTCCTACTCTTGGCACAGCACAGCGCACATTTGCCATCACAACATGAGAATAAATTCAGTTCTTTCAGCTATGCTACAACTATGAATGCCAGGATAGTTCTGTATATTTGGACTTGTGTTTTTGTAACCAATCCATCGTCATTGTTTTTTTATTTTATTTTTTTTATTTTTTACTTAACAACATATCACAGAACAATCCAATGCAAAGATATAATAACATCTGTTCAATGACATTACAAGACATTGCTTCAGAAGGCCAACAACATAGTCAGATATCAACAATAAAATAGGCTACATTGTTGTTCAGTTTTCACATATTTTGGAGAAAGAAAGAAGAAGGAAGGAAGGAAGGAAGGAAGAAAGGAAGGAAGGAGATGGAAGGGGAAGGAAGAAAGGAAATGGAAGGGGAAGGAAGGAAATGGAAGGGGAAGGAGGTAGATGGAAGAGGAAGGAACGAAGGAGATGGAAGAGAGAAAGGTGGGAGATGGAAGGGAGGAAGGTGGGAGATGTAAGGGAGGAAGGTGGGAGATGGAAAGGGAAGGAAAGACTGCCTACCAGAGGCTCACTTAACCCTTGTCCACAGGGATCACATCTAAGAATCAGACATCCCCAGTCTTCCACAGTCACTGGAGTATTTAAATCTCAATCCATCATTGTTATTGATTTAATAGTGTGAAACGTGCTGACAGACTCTATTTCACACCCTGTATACAGGGAATGTAGAGCTGCGTATCAGGGAAAGTGTTACAGTGTTGACAGTATGGGCTTCAAGGCTGGAGACTCATGTTAATTAGTAAATCTATACAATGTGATTTTCTGATATGTCCCAGTACCAGATACAATAAAAGGATCACACTGTCAGTCGAAGTCTGTGATCTCCAGAATGAAGGGATCCATAAAGGATTTTTAGATCATTACAATATTTTTCGTTGCTCCATTGTATTTAAAATGAAAGTCTGAGGCCAGCAGTGATTACAGACTACAAACACATCCTACGTCGTCTGATATCGCCGTCATCTGTTACTCCACTCCTTATTGTTTTCTCTTCTTGATAACTAAAGTCTTCCATAGATTTTGGATAGATGGTTAGGTCTTTAGCCATCTTATCCACTTCTCCCATACACAGCAGTACTCGCTCTACCTGTGATCTCTGGGATATTATAACTAGCTGACAACTCTGGATGTGTCTTATCTCTTATGGTACCTTTACACGCCGCTACCGAGAGGTAGAAGCTGGCAGGTGTCGGAGGCAATTGTACCTTTTACCTTCAAAACACCGCGAAGTGGCGGCGTGTAATTCAGGTTGTTGCCACCTGTCTCTTTGGATACCGGTGTTTCAGCCGTGCTGAAAAACAAGCAGGTATAACCCCTATGGTGGCGTGTAATCGGGGCACAGGTACGGTGTTTGAGTTATCTGGGGCGTGCCACAGCGTCATGTATACCACGCCCCATCAGCTATCATTGGTGGGGGCTACTGTGTAATCATTGGCTGTCCGTGCACAGGGTGCCATATTTAACGAGCTGGCCAGTCACAATACACATATGCTATAGCATCATGTATTAGCCAGCCTCCCTGTGCTGGCTGGCCAATCATGATGTTATTGCATTGTCCAATCACCGTACGAGCGTCGCGTAATACACAACTCTGTCACGCCTATGTAGTTACGGCGCACAATATGTACACCCAGATTCCCTTGTGGTAGCGGCGTGTAAATCAGGGAAGGTGCTCCACAGAAGGTAACCTGCGGCACCCGCCGGCACTTCCGGGGATCGAAAATACCTTCTGTGGAGCACCTTGTGGCGGCGTGTATTTGCGGCATCAGGTACCGTTAGCAACCGTTGAAAACGCGCGGGTGCACGTGCGGTGCCTACCTGTTGCTACCCTCGGTAGCGGCGTGTAAAGGTACCATTAGAGAACAAATGTATCAGCAGTCCAAAATCGGACACACTGGATCCATTAGACTGTCTTCCGAACCCATCTGTATTGGCTGACGTTAGTCCAATGTGTATTGAGGAGCACAAGGAGAGATATGAGTAGAAGATTCAGTTGTAATACACATCCCACTGAAAATCTGATCCCAGACTCGCGGTGCACAACAAGGTCTCTTTAGAGTAACAATTAATCTTCCTGTATTCTATTATTACACAGGTTCAGAAAAAGAATTATAGGCAGGAGAAGAAGAGAGCCACAAAACAACTGTTCAGTGCCCTGAAGGACCCCAGTGTGGTGATTGTGGCCGACTGGCTGAAGGTAATTCATACAGGACTTGTCCATGAATTCTGTAACGTGTCTATCAGGTCTCTACAGTATAAAGTGCCTTAGTGTAGTATGGACAAACAGGAGCAACATTACTACTCCTACTTATGATCTGCATGAGGACAAAATATAGCCGGCTATTGCTGTAAATCTGCTGTATATCACATATAGATATATCACAGACAGATATATTGGCAATGACCCTAAGCGGTGGCGGTAGTATTATATTATCTATATTTTTATAAATTGGGACAGTATAATAATGTTATATTCTTGTGCATAGGGGTTGTATTATACAACCCCAGGCAAAAATGATGGAATCCCCTGGCTCGGAGGATTTCCATTCAGTTGTTTAATTTTGTAGAATAAAAGCAGATCACAGACATGGCACAAAACTAAAGTCATTTCAAATGGCAACTTTATGGCTTTAAGAAACACTAAAAGAAATCTTGAAAAAAAAAATGCCCTAGCCAGTGACGTTTACTTTTGTAGACCAAGCAGGGGGAAAAATTATGGAATCACTCAATTCTGAGGAGAAAGAATTATGGAATCATGACAAACAAACAAACAAAACAACACTCCAATACATTACTAGTATGTTGTTGCACCACCTCTGGCTTTTATAACAGCTTGCAGTCTCTGAGGCATGGACTTAATGAGTGACAAACAGTTGTCATCATCAATCTGGCTCCAACTTTCTCTGATTGCTGTTGCCAGATCAGCTTTGCAGGTTGGAGCCTTGTCATGGACCATTTTATTCACCTTCCACCAAAGATTTTCAATTGAATTGAGATCCGGACTATTTGCAGGCCATGACATTGACCTTATGTGTCTTCTTTCAAGGAATGTTTTCACAGTTTTTGCTCTATGGAAGGATGCATTATCTTGATAAATGATTTCATCATCCCCAAACATCCTTTCAATTGATGGGATAAGAAAAGTGTCCAAAATATCAATGTAAACATGTGCATTTATTGAATATGTAATAACAGCCATCTCCCCAGTGCCTTTACCTGACATGCAGCCCCATATCATCAATGACTGTGGAAATTTGCATGTTCTCTTCAGGCAGTCATCTTTATAAATCTCATTGGAACGGCAACAAACAAGAGTTCCAGCATCATCACCTTGCCCAATGCAGATTCACGATTCTTCACTGAATATGACTTTCATCCAGTCATCTACAGTCCACGATTGCTTTTCCTTAGCCCATTGTAACCTTGTTTTTTTCTGTCTAGCTGCTAATGATGGCTTTTGTTTAGCTTTTCTGTATGTAAATCACATTTCCTTTAGGCGGTTTTCTTAAACAACTGAATGGACATCCTCCAAGCCAGGTGATTCCATAATTTTTGCCAGGGGTTGTAGTAGTTACAGTATATTCTTGTACATAGGAGCAGTATTATAGTAGTTATACTCTCGTACATAGGAGCAGTTATTATAGTAGTTATATTCTTGTATGGAGGGCAGTAATATAGTACTTATATTCTAGAATGTAGGAGTAGTATTTTAGTAGTTATATTCTTGTACATAGGAGCAGTATTATAATAGTTGTATTGTTCTACATAGGGGCAGTATTATAGTAGTTATATTCTTGTATATAGGGGACAGTATTATAGTACTTATAGTCTTGTACATAGGAGCAGTATTATAGTAGTTATATTCTTGTATATAGGAGCAGTATTATAGTAGTTATATTCTTGTACTTAGGGGGCAGTATTATAGTAGTTATATTCTTGTACATAGGGGCAGTATTATAGTAGTTGTATTCTTGTACATAGGGGCAGTAATATAGTAGGTATATTCTCATACATAGGAGCAGTATTATAGTAGTTATAATCTTGTACATAGGGGCAGTATTATAGCAGTTACAGTATATGCTTGTACATAGGAGCAGTATTATAGTAGTTATATTCTTGTACATAGGGGCAGTATTATATTAGTTATATTCTTGTACATAGGAGCAGTATTATAGTAGTTATAATCTTGTACATAGGAGCAGTATTATAGTAGTTATATTCTTGTACATAGGAGCAGTATTATAGTAGTTATATTCTTGTACATAGGGGCAGTATTATAGTAGTTATATTCTTGTACATAGGGACAGTATTATAGTAGTTATATTCTTGTACATAGGAGCAGTATTATAGTAGTTATATTCTTGTACATAGGGACAGTATTATAGTAGTTATATTCTTGTACATAGGAGCAGTATTACAGCAGTTATATTCTTGTACATAGGAGCAGTATTATAGTAGTTATATTCTTGTACATAGGGGCAGTATTATAGTAGTTATATTATTGTACATAGATAGGGGCAGTATTATAGTAGTAATATTCTTGTACATAGGAGCAGTATTATAGTAGTTATATTCTTGCACATAGGGGCAGTATTATAGCAGTTATATTCCTGTACATAGGAGCAGTATTACAGCAGTTATATTCTTGTACATAGGAGCAGTATTATAGTATTTATATTCTTGTACATAGGGGCAGTATTATAGTAGTTATATTCTTGTACATAGGGGCAGTATTATAGTAGTTATATTCTTGTACATAGGAGCAGTATTACAGCAGTTATATTCTTGTACATAGGAGCAGTATTATAGTATTTATATTCTTGTACATAGGGGCAGTATTATAGTAGTTATATTCTTGTACATAGGGGCAGTATTATAGTAGTTATATTCTTGTACATAGGAGCAGTATTATAGTAGTTATATTCTTGTACATAGGAGCAGTATTATAGTATTTATATTCTTGTACATAGGAGCAGTATTATAGTAGTTATATTCTTGTACATAGGGGCAGTATTATAGTAGTTATATTCTTGTATATAGGAGCAGTATTATAGTAGTTATATTCTTGTACATAGGAGCAGTATTATAGTATTTATATTCTTGTACATAGGAGCAGTAGTATAGTAGTTATATTCTTGTATATAGAGGGCAGTATTATAGTAGTTATATTCTTGTACATAGGAGCAGTATTATAGTAGGTATATTCTTGTACATAGGAGCAGTATTACAGCAGTTATATTCTTGTACATAGGTGCAGTATTATAGTATTTATATTCTTGTACATAGGGGCAGTATTATAGCAGTTATATTCTTGTACATAGGGGGCAGTATTATAGTAGTTATATTCTTGTACATAGGGGCAGTATTATAGTAGTTATATTCTTGTACATAGGGGCAGTATAATAGTAGTTATATTCTTGTACAAAGGGGCAGTATTATAGTAGTTATTTTCTTGTACATAGGGAGCAGTATTATAGTAGTTATATTCTTGTACATAGGGGCAGTATTATAGTAGTTATATTCTTGTACATAGGGGCAGTATTATAGTATTTATATTCTTGTACATAGGGGCAGTATTATAGTAGTTATATTCTTGTACATAGGCAGCAGTATTATAGTAGTTATATTCTTGTACATAGGGGCAGTATTATAGTAGTTATATTCTTGTACATAGGGGCAGTATTATAGTATTTATATTCTTGTACATAGGGGCAGTATTATAGTAGTTATATTCTTGTACATAGGCAGCAGTATTATAGTAGTTATATTCTTGTACATAGGGGCAGTATTATAGTAGTTATATTCTTGTACATAGGGGCAGTATTATAGTATTTATATTCTTGTACATAGGGGCAGTATTATAGTAGTTATATTCTTGTACATAGGGCGCAGTATTATAGTAGTTATATTCTTGTACATAGGGGCAGTATTATAGTAGTTATATTCTTGTAAATAGGGCGCAGTATTATAGTAGTTATATTCTTGTACATAGGGGCAGTATTATAGTAGTTATATTCTTGTATATATGGAGCAGTATTATAGTAGTTATATTCTTGTGCATAGGGGCAGTATTATAGTAGTTATGTTCTTGTACACAGCAGCAGTATTATAGTAGTTATATTCTTGTACATAGGGGCAGTATTATAGTAGTTATATTCTTGTACATAGGGGCAGTATTATAGTAGTTATATTCTTGTAAATAGGGGCAGTATTATAGTAGTTATATTCTTGTACATAGGCAGCAGTATTACAGTAGTTCCTGTACATAGGACAGTATAATGGAATGTTTACATACAGGGGATATGCTGCAGATGTTTCATCTTTACTTACAATAGTAGCAAACATGATGATATTTCATCAACTCTCAGCCATACGCTGCATAAAATCCTATACAATGAAAATCATAACAAATCCACCTGATTTCCCCTTTCGTTGATTTTGATGCTGATTTTTCACAGATTTGGAGCAAAATCTGCAGCAGATTATTTGTAGGTGTGAATGTTCTCTTAAGGCTCTTGCATTATTGGTTGTTTCAGATTCGCGGCACATTGAAGAGCTGGACTAAGCTGTGGTGTGTTTCTGAAGCCAGGACTGCTACTAATATACAAAACACCAAAGATCGGGCAGTGGGTAGGAACATTAATGCTCCACTCCTGCGAACTGATTGAGAGACCCACTAAGAAAGATGGATTTTGTTTTAAACTTTATCACCCGCTGGATCAGTCCATTTGGGCAGTTAAGGTAATTTTTTTTGGTAATACTAACATGTCTGAATTATAGGAAATGATTAATGCATTAAGGTGAATTCATGGACTACAGGCAGAACTGGAGCCAGAGATAACAGGTCTGCCCAAGCCATTGGTTACTGACGGGGGACAAAGCTTGTTAGGGTGAGGTTGGGATTGTTAGTTCCTAAACACTAAATATGAGTCTTGCTTTTCAGGGTCCTAAAGGTGAAAATGTTGGATCCATTACTCTACCTCTTCCCAGCAGCTACTTAATATTCAGGGCAGCTTCCGAATCTGACGGTAAGATGGATTTTGTTTACTTTTTATGGATAATAGAATATAAGGAATATTATATTCTATTAAACTCTTTCGGTACCTTTACATGCGGCTACATTTCTAGGGTGGCTACAGGTAACTTACTGGCTGCAGTGAAATCATGGAGAGATTATTCCATTTGTACACAGCAACAAGATAGAACCTTGTCTCCATGATTTCACTGCAACCAGTAAGTTACCTGTAGCCACCCTAGAAATGTAGCCGCGTGTAAAGGTACCCTTTCTGTTGGGATTCATCAACGAGCCTAAAAATAGGGTTAGTATTTATGGAATGTTTTTACATAGGTGCTGGACAACCCGCCTGATCTAATAATAATAGTAATAATCTTTATTTATATAGAGCCAAAATATTCCGCAGCGCGTCACAGTTCAGAGGTTCATATACTAACAGTCATAAGAAACAATTGTAAAATATACAATAATTAAAGCAAAAAGTAATAACAACCCTGCTCGTAAGAGCTTACAATCTACAATGAGGTGGGGGGGACACAAAGTACAAGTGCTTATTTGCAATGATGGTCCAGCTATATTGAAGAACTGGGGAGTAGATAAGAGCGGAGTAAGTGGCCACAAGCCAATTTGTGTAGAGTTTTTGGTTCTGGTGGAGTTTGACAGATAGTTCAGGGAAATAGTGAATACCCTATGTCTAAATGACTTTGATTAGGGAGAATGATAGGCCGCCCTAATAAGATGTGTTTTTTAGGGAGCGCCTAAAACTATGTAAGTTGTGGGTAGTCCTAATTTCTTTTGCTAGAGCATTCCAGAGAATTGGTGCAGCTTGGAAGAAGTCTTGGAGCCGGGAGTGGGAGTTTCGGATTAGTGCAGATGTTAGTCTAAAGTCACTCTCACAGCGAAGAGAACGGGTGGGGTGATAGACAGGGATGAGGGTGGAGAGATAGGGAGGTGCTGTGCTATGAAGGGCATTGTGGGTGAGAATAAGCAATTTGAATTGGATTCTATAATGTACAGGCAGCCAGTGCAATGATTGGCATAGAGCAGAAACATCTGAGTAACGGTTAGCCATATAGGTGACCCTGGCTGCTGCATTAAGGATGGACTGAAGAGGGGAGAGTCTAGTGAGGCAGAGGTAAATTAATAGAGAATTACAATAATCAAGGCGGGAGTGGATCAGGGCCACAGTGAGGGTTTTAGTTGTTTCCATGGTGAGGAAGGGGGCGAATTCTGGAGTGTTCTTCAGGTGCAGGTGACAAGATTGGGTGAGAGATTGTATATATTGTATATGATATATTACTATGGGGAAGTGACCAACAGGGTGGTAGCCAGCGTGGTGAACTGCACATATCAATGTGACTGTCTTTTTTAGTACTATGTATCCACTAACCTGTATGGATGATAAGTGGGAGAGTGGATGTTCATCAGAACTTTGCAGATGTGTCCACTTAATCATACACCTGAGCTGATATTTTAACCATGTGTAGCCTAATTAAAAGGATGTTTTATGGGTTTCATGTCCTTTTCTGTGAATTGCTTTAATAACAGGATTCACCAACCAGATATACTTGTAAGATGTTTATTCAACTGTACCTGTAGGACAGATCTGACTGTAGAAATAAGATTTTGGCTGGCATGGCAGTTACATGTGATAGCATCTGGTAGTAAGTAGTTAAGATGCCCATACACATTATATGTCATGTGTTGACTGCTCCACAGTCCCTGTGACGTGCTCTGCTGTATTTTAATACAGAGTTTATTTCCTTTGGCTCAGTCAGGGTTAATGTTGAAGCTGCCGTTGCTGAATGTGTGGTGTGCGGCTCTGCAAGTGGAGGCATACCACGCCCCTAGCCTTTAAATAGCCTCCCCTTCCTCCAGCTGACTCTGTTGATAGTTAGTCTATGCTAGGTCTCTGTGCTGAGAAGACGCAACTGCTTTTGTGCTTTAGTCTTTCCACATTCATTCCAAGTTCTCAGTCTATGGGTATTCAGGAGATTAGGGGAAGGGTGGTGACTTGGATCTCCTCACCTTCAGCGGTACCTGTGAGAGCAGGGTTAGCCAGTGACCCCCAGTCTAAGGTCAGACTAGCTACACTGAATCCCATCGCCCACCTCACCTTCCTGTTTCCTGATCTCCTCACTGTTATTCCACCCATTAACTGTGACATTATATCAAAGTTGATGATTTTAGCTATAATGAAGACTCATCGGCTGGATTGATGAAATAATTAATTGCTTGTTTCGAATGACTGTCAAACATTAGTAACCTGGTTGGGCATGCTGGAATTTCCCCAGACGATGTTGTGCACTGGTGGTTTCCAACTACTACTCGATACAACCAGCTCAGCTTATTGGCCGATGCAATCTGATGGGTTGTTGAAGCCATTACCGAAAAATCGTTTGTCATCCCATATTCATGTAGAGCAGTGTTCCCCAACTCCAGTTCTCAGGGGTCACCAACAGTACAGGTTTTATGGATTTCCATAGTATTGCACAGTTGATAATTTATTCATCTGCACAGGAGATGATTCCAGCACCTTCTGCAATACTGAGGAAATCCTAAAATCGAGCACTGTTGGTAGCTCTAGAGGACTGGAGTTGGGGTACACTGATCTAAGGAGTATGGACAACTTAATGAATACTAAAATCAACCTAATGTGGAAACAGGTATCCAATATCTATAGTCACACTTTGACCCTGGAAACACTTCACCGGTGGAGATTCCTGTCATTGTTATTATCAGTTACTGTACATTTTGAGACTTCTGCCTTAATTTTCCTTGTGTTTAAGGGCGATGTTGGATGGATGCTCTTGAATTGGCTCTTCGGTGCTCCAGTCTCTTCAAGATTAATTTGCCCAAGCAAGGAAAGGAAGGAGATGCCATCACTCCACCTGATGTGACCCACAATGGGCTGTACACATTATTGCAGGCTTCCACCATCTCAGAGCAGGAACTCTTCCTGTAAGATTCTCAGGACTGTAGCTTAAATGACAAAACGTATTTTAGCCAACCTTGATCAAGATATAGTCGTAGTTTAGAATTATGCATGGACTTGTCAGAGCCTGTGGTGAGCTCGTGGTTGTACTCATCATGGGATCAGACAAAGGAGCAGCACAGAGCCACGATGAGACTTGTAACATTGCATAGAGAGAGTATCTGCAGTGGCTACAATGTTTCTGCCATGTTGCATGATATACAGGCGCCGCTAACACAAACAGCTCCTCATATCTCAGCTTCCTGAATGCAACATGAGAAGAGCTGCATTTGAGTTAACTCTTGTCATACCTGCTTGTTTGATACTTTAAATATTGTCTTTCAAAAAAATATTATTGTCATCCAGAAAGAATGTAATGGCATCAAAATGAAGATATGTATTTGGACATAAAATGTTAATCTTATTATCTGTATTCATTTAATTTAGTGAATGTATTTTTGTGGTTTTAGGCTTCATGAATCAGCAGAAAATGATGCCTTGTCTGACAAGTCAGAAAAAGACAATGTAGAGGAGTCTGAAACTGAGCAGAGTCGGAAAACGAGCGAGAGCGACCAGTCAGAATTACACGGAGAGATCTCTCTAGATAGAGAAGGGACCACATACATGGAGGAACTATATGAAGAATTTGGAGAGGTATGTTAGGACACTCAGCTGGGTTTATACTTCAATATTCAGGAAACCTGACCATTTCTAAAACTGTTGCTGGACATGTTGTAAAAAGTGCAAAACTGGTCATCAAATTTATGATTAATGGTTTTGTAGCTAAAACTGTTAATAGCAGCTTGATTTTGTGGATAAACCACAATCAATTGGAAGTTTTTGCTGAATAGTTGTCACATCCCCACCAGAGCCTGCTCCTGGATCATCTGCTCTGGTCATCAGACGCCACCATATTCACCCTGTTGATGCTGCTGGTGATACAGAAGTCAGAGATAGAAACTCTGGACAGTGTATGCTTTTGTGGAGCCAACTGGGACAGGGTTCTCGGTGCCGGACCGGGGTACTGCTGGGGGAATCACGGCGGTCTTGGTCCGGACTGTGTCCCGGGTTCCGCAAGTAAAAGGGGATATTTACAGGGGTTTGTTGTGACGCCACCCACGGTTGTGGTCAGTGAGGGGACCACCGTTGCTGCGGTTCCCGCCAGAAGGATGGATGGTGTTGCAGCTAGATCGATGAACTCGCCGTGGGTCGGGGCTGCTCCTGACAGGGTATAAGATGTATATACAGTTCTGTTTACAGGGAATCACACACGGGAGACTGAGACATAGTTCACCGGGTTTTACTTGCAAGTTCTTAGTGCAGCTCAAACAATTCACGGTACAATTCAACAGCTCACAGTGTAGTTCTTTCACACAGTTAACTCCGGTTACTCTCTGAACCCTCTGCAGCCAGGTGCACACTCTGAGACCCTTCACTTTCTCTGTAACCTTTCCGGCTTTCCTCTCATCTGTTCTTCCCTGTGGGCTGTATGGGGGCAGCTCGGTCCCTTTGTGTGGCTTCCCCCTGTGTGTGTGGGTGGCAAGCCTGGGTCCTATGTGCTGCTGATCCTCCAGCCCGTGTGTTGGGTGACCAGGCCTGAAATCTGTGCCTCCCCGTCGGTGTGTTCATGCACCTGCTTGTTGCTTCGGTCACCCAGAGCCGACACTCTGGTCCCAGCCTAGCCTTGGGTGCACCTGTCTTGCAAGGGATCACTAGGCTCTCTCCTACCCGTGTGAATACCTGGATACGTCAAGGAAGTCTGTCCCGCCGGTAGTCGGTCAGTGCTGCCGTCTTCCTCGGACCCGGTTACACCAGTCCGGTCTCCATCTTTTCTTTCCTTGGGGCTGCGGGCTGTGGAGCGGGCTTTCTCTCCCGGGAACGGTGTCTCGCAGGATTCTGCGCCTCCAGGGAGCCCTAACCCTTCCGGGAAGGGTCACTTTCTGTCTCTGGTCTTGGCTTCTTGGCACCCACTGGCCTACTAACACCTTCCTCCTCGTTCCTCCTTTTTGTATCTGGCCCGTTACCTGACCTACTTCCCACCCACTTCCCTCTAAACCCTACAACCCCTTGCCCGCCTAAGGTCCCGGGCTCTGGGTTGGATGTTGTGTTTTGTGGGTGTGTGTGTTGAAAGTGTTTGGAGCACAAACTGTCTCCACCTGCCTGGCTGCAGTCCCTTCTTGTGGTCACCCTGGTCGCAGGGGCGCCACACTTTGCCCATCCACTAAGATTAGAGTGGCTGGGACCTGTAGTACTTTCCAGTCTGACAGGGTAGCTGTGTGTGCTGTCCAACTGAAGTAATTTGCTCCTGGCTTCAGCCTATTAGAAGGCACCATATCCTATTTAAGTTTGCGTCTATCTGCTAGAAACTGCCAGATATAGCTTGTGCTTCCCTGTTTAGGTCTTATTGTTCACTGCACTGTATTGGTGTTATCATGTTTTACCTCGGCCTGTTGTTTGGATGCTTCTCCTGCCTGACAACTTTATCTTTGTTTTGTCCCGGCTTCCCAACTACTCTAATGGATGCTGATTTTGTCCTTTTCGTGACCACTTAGCTTTTGACACTTCTTGGCGACTATTCTTGTCTCTGCCTCACACCTCTAGAAGGCAGCCCATCCATAGTCAGTAATCTCCTGGATCCCATAGTAAATCCAGATTCCTGTATAGGAGTTAAAGGGTAGCAGGGTTTCTGACAATCAGAGTGGTTTGTGCCAAGTCAGTCCAAGATAGCCGTTTTGAGCCTGTGGCTTTAGCTAGATGTCACAGTAGTGTTTAAAATGCACGTAGGCACAGTTTATACCTGGATTATGGCCACTAAGGGTGTAATACAGTAGTGTAACTTGAAGATCAATGGCCCGAATGCAAAATATTCAACAAGTCCCCGAATGATAATGGCTATGTAATAGAATTAGTCACGTTTTGGGTCCGCAAAATTCCAGGGCCTAAATGGGACTGCAACCCATTTCAACTACAGTTGCACTCCTCTATGGGGCAGCCTTTTCCCTTGGTCATGTTCTGTGCAATTTGTAGTACAATAAAGATGTAGTGAGAAACTATTTGTTGCACCTAAAGAACATTTGATGCTTGTCATTGTTTCATGTAATATTTATTGGCCTTCAGCTCGATCTCGAGCCATGGTGACTTGATGGATAAACGCTCTGTAGAAAGATCGATTTTGTGCAGCTTAGATAGGTCCACCAGGGTCTACTCCGCCATTATCTTGATAGTATCAAGCCATTGGGTTGCTGGTCTTCCTCTTCGCCTTGTACCTTCTGTTCTTCCCACCATAATGTTATTGTAAACTATGGTATTCAGTAATACAGAGTGAACGGGAGACTATGCTATATGAGTAAAATAAGCCGGATATGATCGCTCATTGGTGGGCAGCCAATGCTCGGGTTGGTGTTTCCTTTCATCTGTTTTCCAAAATCCCAATCACATTTAGTGGAGAAGATCAGTGCAGACATCAGAGCTCACAGACTCAGGTCAGGCAATTTGCTGTTTCAGTTCAGGCTCTGTCAGAGGATTAGATTCAGAAACGCTATCCTTCAAGTAACCTGCACATAAAAACACACCTATCCTCCTCATCCTTCTATGAATGCCCCATGCCCTCTGCACATGGTCACATTCAGTGTGTTGTGCCGTCTTTCTGAAACGATACTGGTGCAAGTGATCAGGTACTATACATAAAAGTGCTGTGAGAGTCCATGTACAATACGGTGTTCTCATTGTGATCAGAGGATATTGGAAACACGAATATCTACAGCCCAAAAAGTGTTTATTGGTGAAGTCTGTGTGCATTTTCTGTGTGCCTGGGCCTATTGGGTGTCCTGCTAAATTTACTTTTGCATCGTTTCCCTTGTTCTTCTTGTAATCTGCTCTTGGATTCCTGAAAAGACGGATGTCCAAATACTTAGCTGTCTTGTCTTTTCATCTTGTATCAGTTACAGATCGTATTTACACCATTTACATACCGTACTATGTTTAAGGCCCCTTTCACACTAGCGTTTTTGCCCGGATCCAGACAAAAACGCATCTGCTGAGGGTCCCGCCTAATGGCTGCACTTGCGGGAGGCCCCATGCATTGTGTATGGGGCTGGCGGTAAGGTGCGGAAAGTGCAGTTGGGACAGATTTGGCAGGTGCGGCCGCGAAATAAACCACGGACAGCAGCGTTTTTTTTCACGCCTGCAACTGCCAGAACCGCACTTGCTGCAACTGCCGCACCTTACCGCAAGCCCCATAGACAATGCATGGGGCCTGCTGCAAGTGCAGCCGTTAGGCGGAAAATGCGGCAGATGTGGTTTTTTGTCCGGATCTGCTGCATTTTCATAAAAACGCCAGTGTGAGAGCACCCTAATGCAGAAATTGACCATTGAAACAGTTATGTGTCTGTTACTGATCCTGTATGTACATTGGCCTCCAAAATCACCATACTCCTTGCTGTACACATAACAGTGCCCGACCACAGAACATCACCAATCGCACAAAGGACATGATGGGCTCAGTTACTTTTCAGGCTCAGTTCACAAGTCCAGTAATTACCCATTAGAATGGATCTAGAAGCCATTTGTTGAAAAAATGTTCTGCAAACACAACTTTTTTGACAGTTTTGCAAAAAATGATTTTTGCAGGATCTATTTTTTTAACATTGGACTTTATGGAGAACGGATCCGGTAACTGATCACTATTTATCCCCCGTTTTTTCTGTTATTTGTAAAGGATCTGTTTTTTTCTTACTGGATCAGTTTCATATGGAAGATAAATAGTGATCAGTTACCGGATCCGTTCTCCATACATTCCAATGTTAAAAAAAGGATCCTGTAGAAATTGTTTTGCCAACAAATCCATTCTAATGTATGGTTACTGCATGTGTAAACTAAGCCTTACACTGCTCTGGAAAATCTGACCTCTGACTGCCATGACCAAGAAAGAGAGTTCTATGAATGGGGCCACATAATGAACAAACCACATATGTGAACTAGGGGGCAGCTATTGGTGACTCTCTGTATGTGTTTTCGGTTTTGTGTGTCTGAAGTCAATAGTTAAAAGACATTATATGGTAAACGCTGCTAACATATCAAGCAGAAGTGTAGGCTCTGTACAGATCTGCAATCATTTTTTGTTTGCCTCAATGTTCCTTCATGTTGACAAAGTGGATGTAATGATATGGTGTCCACGTCCATGTACTGATTCATTGCCTTTCCTCTGTTCTGTTAGATTGGAGAAGCATCGCAGATGGAGACGGTCTCTGATGAAAATAAAAGCTTGATGTGGACTTTACTAAAACAAATGAGACCTGGCATGGACCTGTCTAGAGTCGTTCTACCAACATTTATCCTGGAGCCTCGCTCTTTTCTGAACAAATTGTCGGATTATTACTATCACGCAGACATCCTGTCACAGTGAGTCCATAACACAGGAAACATATGTGTCTTATATGTTCATATGCACATTGCCTTTTCAAAGAGGACTTGAACTCTAGTGCCACCTATTGGAAGTAGTAATTCTAGATGTCAATATTGACAATAGGTGGCACTAGAGTTCAAGTCCTCTTTGAAAAGGCAATTTACATATTAAATGCAAATGATGTCGCACTGATCCTGAGTTACATCTAATATGATACTTCAGAGCCACACTTACACACTTATTCTGCTACTGCAGTTACTGTGTACATACATTACTGATCCTATACTGATCCTGAGTGACCTCCTGTATTATACTGCAGAGCTGCACTCACTATTCTGCTGGTGCAGTCACTGTGTATATACATTACATTACTGATCGTGTTCTGATCCTGAGTTACCTCCTGTATTATACTCCAGAGCTGCAATCACTATTCTGCTGGTGCAGTCACTGTGTGCATACATTACATTACTGATCCTGAGTCACCTCCTGTATTATACTCCAGAGCTGCACTCTCTATTCTGCTGGTGCAGTCACGTGTACATACATTATATTACTGATCCTGAGTTACCTCCTGTATTATACTCCAGAGCTGCACTCACTATTCTGCTGGTGCAGTCACTGTGTACATACATTACATTACTGATCCTGTACTGATCCTGAGTTACCTCCTGTATTATACTCCAGAGCTGCACTCACTATTCTGCTGGTGCAGTCACTGTGTACATACATTACATTACTGATCCTGAGTTACCTCCTGTGTTATACTCCAGAGCTGCACTCTCTATTCTGCTGGTGCAGTCACGTGTACATACATTATATTACTGATCCTGAGTTACCTCCTTTATTATACTCCAGAGCTGCACTCACTATTCTGCTGGTGCAGTCACTGTGTACATACATTACATTACTGATCCTGAGTTACCTCCTGTATTATACTCCAGAGCTGCACTCACTATTCTACTGGTGCAGTCACTGTGTACATACATTACATTACTGATCCTGAGTTACCTCCTGTATTGTACTCCAGAGCTGCACTCTCTATTCTGCTGGTGCAGTCACGTGTACATACATTATATTACTGATCCTGAGTTACCTCCTTTATTATACTCCAGAGCTGCACTCACTATTCTGCTGGTGCAGTCACTGTGTACATACATTACATTACTGATCCTGAGTTACCTCCTGTATTATACTCCAGAGCTGCACTCACTATTCTACTGGTGCAGTCACTGTGTACATACATTACATTACTGATCCTGAGTTACCTCCTGTATTATACTCCAGAGCTGCACTCACTATTCTGCTGGTGCAGTCACTGTGTACATACATTACATTACTGATCCTGAGTTACCTCCTGTATTATACTCCAGAGCTGCACTCACTATTCTGCTGTTGGTAATAATAATAATTGATGATAATTATATGGTTGCCTTCATGCCAGTTTTGTTTTTAGTGTAAAGGTAATAAGCCACAATCTCCAGTTCTTCACTGGAGGAAGATATGGACTGAGCAGTTTGGATTCATGTATCAGACATATGTTCTCAGAGATAATCTGCTATCAGATGATAAATCGGGCTGTAACTTTCCCTTCTCTTCCGATAACACAAGAACAGTAGGCCGAGATGATGATTACACAATGACTTCAGGTTGCGCCTGTGACTATTCCAGCCAATGCCATTAATAAGGGAGTTATGTCAGATATGGACCATCAGTTTTATAGCCAGGGGCACTGCCTATATCAGACAATATAAAGTCAATCTCATGTTGTGTGCTCTTCAAGTCTTCTCTTTGTCCAGTTGCGTTCATCTTCTGGTTGGTTTTGTGTCTGCAGTTACATAGATCTGTGTTGCGCTCCTCCGGCCATCCGTTAAGAGCTGGGTTTTGCTCATTATTTCTTGACCTTCTAGAGATGGAAGGTCGACTCTCGGAGGCTTGTCTGGATTACACTCTCACAGTCCATTAAAAGCTGAATGATGAATAGCAGATGTCTTTCTGCATTGTCTTTGGCCTATTTGATTATCCTGAGAAGAGTCATTCAATTATAAACCCATCACTCTGATCAAAAGCTACCGCCCTGACGTCAGACAGTACTAAGGGCTCAGCGGCACCATCATAGGTGGCTTCTGGGCCCAACAAATGGAACCTAATTGGAACAAAATTGTTCCATTGTGGTAGAGAACAATAGGAGGATTTAGCGCAATTGGGTGTATCTAATAATATGCTGGTGCGTGGATAGTATACTGGACTGTAATCCACCATCACATCAGTGATATACAGTGGTGTACACAGTATTATTGCTAATTTGCTTCATTGGATTTGTGTATAATAAACCGTCACTAAAAAGAATCATAATGCAACACTTATATTAAAAAAGGTAAGTACCCCATCCCCCAGCACCGATAATTGTTATTATCCCGACAATCGCTAATCAAGAATGTTATCTCCTGGACTCCAGGCAGGACGTCCTCTGTCTGAACATGCCTCTCCCATACCCCCAATACCCCCAAAAAGGGATGGAATAATTCTATAGAGCATGATACACCGGATACCTTTCTAGCTCCATATAAAGCTCAACCAAAAGTAATATAAATGCTCATACAGAACAGCACATAGAAGGACAGGATGCACTCACCGCAGGTGGACTTGACTTTTCATTTCGAACAAAGCAAAAGTGACATGAGGGCAGGCTGCGGTGCACTACAGGATAATGGCTTGTCTGACAAGGACAATGTATGTATCGCTCGCTTGAGGTTCTACAGGTCCACACGGTTGTAGACCTGTAGAAGCTCAACAAAGCGAAGCATATGTTGTCCTTGTTGGACAAGCCATTATCCTGTAGTGCACCGCAACCTGCCCTCATGTCACTTTTGCATTGTTGGAAATAACAGTATGTGCTGTACTTGACGAACTGTTCCTTTGGGATTGCACCACCATATGATAGTGAAGCGGTCAGCATCTCCTTCCCTTATTATAATAAGGATTGTACTTAAAAGTCTGCAAGGATTGTGTGGGACATTTCCTACATTTATGGTTGAGATAAATGCTTATACATCACCCAAATAATATTGCACGTCACTGCTATACAGTACACACAATACTAGCCAGTGAAATAACAGTGCTGCGCGATATATTACATACTTTCACCAGTGTCCAAGACAGAGTCGCCGGAGGTGGCAGCAGGAGTAAGGCGATGCTGCTGGCATTGGGCTGGGAGGAGGAGTGTCCCGGCAATGCTGCGGGTGGTTCGAGGCAGGAGCCATCTTGTCAGTTGTATTCAGGTAAATGTTGGCAGTGCAGGCGTCAGGGAAATGGCGTTGGATGCGGAGCATGTGCAGATTGAGATCTCTGATCAATGACAAACCAATACCTGAATGTTTGAATATAACATCTCTGGCGCAATTGCTCTCCAAGCAACGTGCTTCAGGAAATAGGTGCTCGAAGGTGGCATGAGCACAGATTGAGATCTCCGATCAATGACAAACCGAGATCTGAAACTTCAAATAAACCGTCTCTGGTGCCATTGCTATCCCAGCAGCGTGCTTCAGGAAATGCCGTAGGTGCTCCAAAGTGGCGTATTCACAGATTGAGATCTTGCTTGGTTCGTAATTGATCCGAGATCTCAACCTGCGCATGCTCCGCATCTAAAGCCATTTCCCTGAAGCCAGCACTGCCAATGTCTGCTTGCTCATCGACTGTGACAAAGTGACTTCAGGTCCGATGAGTCCTAACTCTGACACCCAAGTCCTCCTTGTCCACCCTACCCCACTACTAAGTGGGCGGACACCATCTAGACCCTAGATCACCAGTAGGCAATGAGGGTGCAAATTGCAGTAATGGAGCCAGCAACTCCACACGATACAAAAGAGAAAACAATTTGCACCCTCATTGCCTACTGGTGATCTAGGGTCTAGGGTCTAGATGATAGTAGTGGGGTAGGGTGGACAAGGAGGACTTGGGTGTCAGCGATAGGACTCATCGGACCTGAAGTCACTTTGTTGCAGTCGATGAGCAAGCAGACATTGGCTAATGTGTGTACTAAGAACTTCAGATTTAATAAACATAATAAGAATTTTGAGTTTTTTGAAAAAAGCGTAAGTTTTTAAATTTTTTCTCATATATATATATACAGCTTGTCAGCGTATGTACATCATTGGTAGTAGCTGAGTGCTGCAAGGTTTTTTCCCTAGCTAATCTTTACCCTAGTTGCACCACATATAGGTGGAGGATTTCATTTGCCCTCTTACCCATCTTATATTGTCATTCAGTCCTTGGCACAAGTAGAGCAGTATATAACCACAGTAGTGTGAAACCTCAATGGCAGAATATTCATAAAATATGTGGAATAGTGAATAAGTCTACAGCGCACTTCTCTATAGGCATTTTATCTTTATATACGTTTTCTCCTATTCATAATCCATCACACAGATGTCTTGTGACAGGATCGTCAGGCAGTAAACAGGTCTGTTTTACTTCCCTTACTGAATTGCTGTAAACCACAAATCCTCCGGGAATTTGTTCTTTTATATACAAGATTTTTTATTGTTCGTTCCATAAAGGAGCTGAGCAGTAATATTCCAACAATTACCTGAGAATTAGGTTTTTCCTGAACAGACTCTGAAGCTCCTGGCAGGAAAAGGACGAGTCTTGCAGTTTTCTCTGCTTACCTGGCTAATTGAAAGTGCTTAATGTTATATAACTTCTTCATCAGGATCACTCTGGGCTCATTATCATTTACTTCATGCTGTAAAAATGGAAATGAAATTGAATATTGTAGTGAGATAGTGACTCATCGGAAAATGGTGGAAAGAAACACATGAAAATGGCTCCAGAGTGACAATAAAAAGAGCCAGCAGGTCTTAAGCAGCAGCAATAGATGATATTTCAGACCTTTTTCCATTTTTTTTATATGGTGCCAACGTATACTGCAGAGTCTGTTCAACAAAGTTCAAACAGTGTTGTTATAAATATTACAATCCTCGTGTTTGCAAGGCTTGTACACTAATATAAAGCTGGATAATTACAAAGTATAACTGGTGTCTATAATGGCAAATCTCCTTACCTAATGTCAGGTTAAGAAGCTTCATATTTATACCTAGGAGGATATAGGCTCTAGGGACTCTAACTGGGAGGACATGGGGGTACATGGGATCTTGGGACCCTACTTGGGAGGACATGGAGGTACATGGGATCTTGGGACCCTACTTGGGAGGACATGGAGCTACATGGGGTCTTGGGACTCTACCTGTGATGACGTAGGGGTACATGGGCTCTTGAGACCCTACTTGAAAGGATGTGGGGGATCATAGGCTCTTGGAACCCTACTTGGGAGAACGTGGGGGTACATAGGTTCTTGGAACCCTAACCTGGGAGGATCTTTGGTTGCATGGGCTCTTGGGAACCGACCTGGGAGAATGCGAGGCTACATGAGCTCGTGGGACCTTACCTGTGAGGATGTGGGAGTACATGGGCTCTTGAAACCCTATCTGGGAGGACCTTGGGTTTCATGGCCTCTTGGGACCCTACCTATGAGGATGTGGGGGTCTATGGGCTCTTGGGACGTGAGTGTACATGGGCTCTTGGGACCCTACCTGGGAGCACATGGGGATATATAGACTCTTGGAACCCTACCTGGGAGGGTGTAGGGGTACATGGGCTCTTGGAACTCAACTTAAGAAGACCTTGGGTACATGGGGACTAGGAGGAATGACAGAGTAATGTTACGGTCACAAGTAGTGCAAGGATCAGAAATTATACCACAAACACACAACAGCTGTATAGGGAAACCAAATAGAACAAAACGAGGACTACATCAAAAGCGCAGTGCTGCATTGCGACATCACACCTAGTGATTTGTTATGGAGTCACGTTGCAACTGAACGCAAAAGTGACACAAAGTCGAAAATGTTAAATATGTTTGATTTTCTGTCACTGGTTGCACGTGATGAACTTGCTGTAGACTTTAGTACAAGTCGGATGTTTGTTTCATTTGTTTGAAAAAAACACTTAAATAGGAGAACCAGGTGAGGATGATCAGCTAGGAAGACAAACAATGTCCTCCATACATCTCCATATATCTGGGAAGATACAAGCATAATCCACACTAATGTAATGCTCATCCACCATTGTTATGTGCACATTGTATATACAGGGGAATACATAATATGTAAAAAGATAATGGTAATTATTCAGGACGGAAGAGCTGATGTTCCAAGTAACATTTTCTGTGCTTTCAGGGCGGCGGTGGAAGACGATCCTTACTGTCGAATGAAGCAAGTGCTGAAGTGGTATTTGTCAGGATTCTATAAGAAGCCAAAGGTGATAATTATATCTCCTTGTTTTATCTTTGGAGGGGCGGGTAATGACTACGTTTTTTCTTAATTCCCTCCATTATTCTTATAGGGAATCAAGAAGCCGTATAACTCCATTTTAGGAGAGAAGTTTCGCTGCTGCTGGTTTCATCCACAGACAAATAGTCACACGTTTTACATAGCAGAACAGGTAATGGATCTTACTTTTTTTCTGTGGGAAGTGATCAGGGGATATGTACAGTGGTGAGAATCAGTGTGTACCCCCTCCCTGATTTCTATGTTTGCCACACTTATCTAACCTTTACATTTGTTTGATGATCTGAAATAAAGATAACACAAGTAAACACAAAATCCAGTTTATAAATGAAAGTCTTTATTATTAAGGGAAAAGAAATCCAAATCTACAGGACCCTGTGTGAAAAAGTGATTGCAACAACAGTAATCAAGCGTCTGATTACATGGGACATATAGTGGAGGTGAGGGGTCCCATGGCAAAGACAGATCTGCAAATCAAGGCCTACAAATCTCATAGAATGTCGATAGTGGTAGTGACACATTTATTTATTTTCTTGTCCTTCCCAGCCTCCTCTTCCCAGTCCTCACATAGGCAGGGTCTGCAGAAAGCGCCATGTTAAACACTGTAAATGCCAGAGATTCATTAGGCAGCTAGGAGGAGAATGACTACTAAATCAGGATCATTTTGCACATAGAATATGATAATGGTTATCTCTACGTTTAGTCTTCATTTTCCATGTTTCTTGCAGGTGAGTCATCACCCGCCAGTGTCGGCCTTTCACGTCAGTAACAGGAAGGATGGATTTTGCATTACAGGAAGCATTTTGGCCAAATCCAAATTTTATGGTAAAATCTGATTTCTTCATTCAGGATGATAACTTTATATTGCATTACTATAATTCAGTAGTGGACTCGGCATGTAATGGAATGTCCAATATAATAAAGCCACCTCTATGGATACATGAACACTGTGGAATACAGATATATAAAATTACCAATATTACCTGGCTCTAACATGATAAAATACTAGTGCACAATATCTCTAAATATATACCGTATATACTCGCGTATAAGCCGAGTTTTTCAGCCCAAAAATTGGGCTGAAAAGTCTCCCCTCGGCTTATACGCGAGTATATACGGGACCCCCTCACTGTTTGGCGCCCCCACCTCAGGATGGCCCCCCCCGCACGCAGCGCTGCGCTCATACATTACCAGCCTGTCAGCTGTCATCCTCCGGTGGCGGATCGCG
Organism: Allobates femoralis; assembly: GCA_033576535.1. NCBI lineage: Eukaryota > Metazoa > Chordata > Amphibia > Anura > Aromobatidae > Allobates > Allobates femoralis. The sequence continues at coordinate 51,310,822 of JARQOC010000010.1, read as the reverse complement.
GCTCCCAGCTCCGGCTTCCATCTTCATCTGTGTCTTCCTGCATTGTGACCGGGGCTCATCGCGATGACGTCATCGCGACGCCGGCCGGTCATGTGACATGCAGGAAGACACAGATGAAGATGGAAGCCGGAGCCGGGAGCCGCGATCCGCCACCGGAGGATGACAGCTGACAGGCTGGTAATGTATGAGCGCAGCGCTGCGTGCGGGGGGGGGGGGGTCATCCTGAGGTGGGGGCGCCAAACAGTGAGGGGGGCCTGGGGCTGCTGTGTACTACCCTGGGGCTGCTGTATATACCCCTGGGGCTGCTGTGTACTACCCCTGGGGCTGCTGTATATACCCTGGGGCTGCTGTGTAATACCCCTGGGGCTGCTGTGTACTAACCCTGGGGCTGCTGTGTATACCCCTGGGGCTGCTGTGTATACCCCTGGGCTGCTGTATATACCCCCTGGGGCTGCTGTTATACCCCTGGGGCTGCTGTGTACTACCCCTGGGGCTGCTGTGTATACCCCTGGGGCTGCTGTGTACACCCCTGGGGCTGCTGTGTACACCCCTGGGGCTGCTGTGTACATCCATGGGGCTGCTGTGTACACCCCTGGGGCTGCTGTGTACACCCCTGGGGCTGCTGTGTACACCCCTGGGGCTGCTGTGTACACCCCTGGGGCTGCTGTGTACACCCCTGGGGCTGCTGTGTACACCCCTGGGGCTGCTGTGTATAACCCTGGGGCTGCTGTGTATACCCCTGGGGCTGCTGTATATACCTCTGGGCTGCTGTGTACTACCTAAGGGCTGCTGTATACCACTGGGGCTGCTGTATATACTGCTGGGGCCTGCATACCACTGGGGAGGCTGCTGTATACTACCACTGGGGGGGCCTATATACCACACTGCTGGGGGCTGTATACCTGTGCTGGGGTCCACCCTCGGCTTATACACGAGTCAATAGGTTTTCCCAGGTTTTGGGGGCAAAAGTAGGGGGGTCGGCTTATACACGGGTCGGCTTATACACGAGTATATACGGTAATGCTTTTGTTGCAGAGGACGGGTCAGACAGAAAATGGTAAACATAGACATATATGTATAGAACATGTTAAAAATAATGTAGGGGAGGAGCAGTATTTTCAGTATTACCCCATTTTAAATGTAAATATGGCATACTAGCTAAACTGATGTCCCATATTATTATTATCATTATTATTATTATTTATCTAGCGCCATTAGATTCCATGGTGCTTCACATATGGAAAGAGTAGACGAGGACAGGTACAATATATATGGACCGTGAAGTCGTACAGATACAGGAGGGGAGGGGAACCTGTCCGCAATGGCTCACAGTCTACGAGGGACAGGTGGGGCATACAGTAGGAAGGGGTGGTGCCTAATGTGAGATGGTGCGGTGGACCGCGCCTCATTGTAGGTTGTAGGCTTGATGGAAGAGGTGGGTCTTCTGGCTTCTTTTGAAGGTTTCCAGTGTAGGCGAGTGTCTGATGTGTTGGGGCAGAGAGTTCCAGAGTATAGCAGAGGCACGGGAGAAATCCTGTGTGCGGTTATGAGAAGGGGAGATGAGAGGGGAGTAGAGGAGGAGCTCTTGGAAAGATCACAGGTTGCGTGAGAGTAGGTGTCAGGAGACCAAGTCGGAGATGTATGGAGGGGACAGGTTGTGTATGGCTTTGTATGTCATGGTTAGTGTTTCAAACTGGGATCTCTGAGAAGTGGGAGCCAGTGAAGGGCTTGGCAGAGGGGGAAGATGGGGGAGTAGCAGGAAGACAGATGGATTAATTGGGCAGCAGAGTTTAGGATAGATTGGAGAGGTGCAAGGGAGGTAGCAGGGAGGCCAGTAAGTAGGAGGTTGCAGTAGTCAAGGCGGGAGATGATGAGAGCATGAATGGAGTGTTTCGTGGTCGAGAAAAGAGCGGATTTGGGAAATGTTTTTGAGCTGGAGTCGCGAGGAAGTGGCGACGGCCTGGATGTGGGGCTTGAAGGAGAGGGAAGAGTTGAGGATTACTCCGAGGCACTTGGCGTGGAGGACTAGGGAGAATGAGCAGTCATTGACCAGGATGGATAGGTCAGGTAGTGAGGGATAGCGGCTTGGGGGGGGAAGACGATGAACTCAGTTTTGTCCATCTTCAGCTTAAGGAAGTGGGCAGAGAAGAAGGATGAAATGGCGGACAGGCATTGTGGAATTTTGGAAAGTAAAGAGGTGATGTCGGGACCAGACAGATAAATCTGTGTGTCATCGGCGTAGAAATCCAACTGGAGGCCATGGAACTCAATGAGTTGCCGTAGGCCGAGAGTGTAGATGGAGAAGAATAGTGGTCCCAGAACTGAGCCTTGGGGGACACCGACAGATAGATATCACAGATATCACAGACAGATATCAATGACATTATGTTATGTAAAAACATGTAAAAAAGTATGTGCCGTTAGAGGGTACAAGAAACAAAGGTGTTTACCTTTATAAGGCAAAAGCTCACCTCCACCATTGGAGCTTTTGCATCTGGACCCATGAGCTTCAAGTTGTCAAGAGATATTAGCTTGTAAAGTTTAGGTTGGTATTTCCAGTGGGGTGGTACCAGAGATTCCACTTTGGAGCTTATTATTTTTCCCCTGCATGATGCTGACCAATCTAAGCAAGAGGCATCAAGACCCAAAAGGTCAAAATAATATGGATTCTTTTGTGAGAATAATGATAAACAGCCCAGCTCTCAACCCTGATCTCTGTAATCACACTCAGCTCTGCTGTACTCCATACACTAGGTGCAAACTCCCCACCTTTCATCTAATAGCAGTCAGTGTGCAGGGAGGGGCAGAACTACCAGCACTGTGAGAGGAGAGCTGCAGAGGTGTTTGTAATGGCACATAACTCGGCTCTACTCTCTCTTCACCAACTCCTATGAGATGAAAGCGGGAGACGTGTGTAATAGTCACACTCAGCTGTAATCTACACAGTAGCTGCAGAGATCAGGGCTATATATCATTACTTCATACAGAATAAGGCATGATCTACTGACCTTCTGGGAACGTGTTATTTTTTCCACCTGCATGGTGCCTTCTGCTTATAATTCAACATATATAGGTCAACATCATACAAAGGTAAAAGAGCACATCCCCAGAGACAAATCTCTGCTAACGCCACATTGGGTTTATTATAAATCATAACCCAAACTTTACAAACTAATATCTCCACAATAGAGAGGAGAAATTAAAAAAGAATCAGCTCTGTACCCGCTTTTCCGCGATGTGGCAGATTAACATGTTCAAAGTGGTGAAAGGTTCTCTTTAAGCAACTGCTAAGGGCCCTTACTACCTGTTAGGCCGGTTTCCCACCACGGGTGTGTATCAGGTTCTGTCCAGTGTTTTACAGGAAACACCGGATAGAACCTTACATTCCCGGATAAAACAGAACCAGAGGGCAAATATGCCCTTCGGTCCTGTTTTCTGCCGGAATCGGCAGATCACAGGGTTCAGGAGCTGTCCCTGCCAAAATGTCAGGATCACATCTTGCGGGAGCTAGCCGCAGTCCTGAAATCTTAGCAGGGGACAGCTCCAGGTGCTGAAATTCAGTGTGGCAGGTGCTCAGCTTCAGCACCCGCCATCTGGGAACCTGACAGATTCTCTTTCGGGTCTGGCGTGGTCCGGCGCCCCATAAGCTCCCATGTTGGGGGGAGCCGGATTGCGCTGGATCCGGGAGAATCTGGCAGGATACGGTTTGGTTTAATTTTATGCCCCGGACACAAAAATGATGCAAGCTCCAATTTTGTGTCTAGAGCAAAAAATGAATGCAGCCTGATGCTGCCGGACAGGGACAAAACCGGATGGCAAATCACTGCCATCCGGCGCTATCTGGCACCATAGGGCTACATTGTGTCAAAATCGGGTTTGGGGCTGTCAGGTTCGCACCGGACAGCCCTGGACCTGATCAAACCGTGGTGTGAAACCGGCCTAAGAAGTGTTAATATTGCAGATAATTCTGAGTATTGCTCTGTATATTATTATGTAAGGCATCTGAAGATATATATAAAACAATAGGAAGCCTAGTAGGATTCGTCCTGTATAACATCAGCATTTTCTGTAGCCACTGGGATTGTCACAAAGACAGACGACACTTGAGAACCGCTAACTGCACATTAGATTTTGCTTGATTATTACACTTGCCGTTTATCGAGCAGTTAGAAAATATAAAATCGTGCCAATGTTTATTTCTTTACATTATGACTAATTCTTTAGCTCATACTGTGAAAATAAATATCTTGTTACAACCTTGAATCATCTGACAGACTGCTGTTGCTTGAACTTATAATAATATATTTATTGTAATTAAGATTTGTGTTAATGGCCCGGGCTGGTGACGTCATTAACTCATAACACCCATTATCATCCAAATAAAATGGTTAGTGATGAATAGCTTCAACATTATATGTGTTAGGAAAGATGCTTCTGGGATTATTAAATTATTAATGACATTTTTCCAGGACCAAGTTGTGCACTCAAAGTACTAAATTCACATAAAACTGATAATAATGGGTCCATTAACATCATCTTGTTGATGGAGACCAGTTAGAAAAATAAGATTACAACCTTAACAAATGACCATTCCTACTACACAGAAGGAGTCGTGCAGTCCTGGCAGTACATGGCAGCTCCAGCCGCATCCAGCGCAGTGAAGTAAGGTTTATTGGCCTGTAATGCCAACACTGCAAATTCAGGGGAAGATTGGGACAGCCACCTTGAAAAAAAGAACTTGTCCCCAAAGGGTCGGAAGAACACAAGAAGACAGTCCTGATCTCTGAAATCACACTGATCTCTGCTGTACACCATACACTAGGTGCAAACTCCTCCACCATTCATCTCATAGCAGTCAGCATACAAGGAGGGGCAGAACTAACAGTGCAGTGAGAGGATGAAAGGAGAGCTGCAGATGTGTTTGTTACAACACATAACTCAGTCCTACTCTCTCTTACCTAAGGCCTTATTACCATGTATTTTTGATTACTGTTTCCATCAGTATATGTATGGTAAAACCAGGAGTGTCTCCAAAACACACAACAGATATCAATCTGTGGGTTATAGTTTTTTCTCTGCAATTTGCACACCTTGCAATGTAGGATTTTTCAGATTTTTTTTTTAAATTGCACTTTTGGTGTCATTTTATGCGACCCACAGGTTCTCATTTTTTGGGATCTGCAGCTGTATGAATGGCTTATTTTTTGTGGCTTGAGCTGACATTTATAATTGATACCATGTTTTGGTAGATATGTGAAGTTTTTAATCGCCTGTTATTGCTTTTGGTGTTGTGACTTTTTTCTGTTACGCAGTTTATCAATCTTATTAATTGATTTTATATTTTGATAGATTGGGCATTTCTGAATGAGTCAATACCAAATATGTGTATTTTTTTTAATAGTTATAATTTGAATGGGGCAAAAGGGGGGTGATTTGAACTTTTCTGGGGTCTTTTTCATATTTTTAAAACTTTTTTTTTTACTTTTCCTTTATTTTACACTGCCCTTTAGGTCACCTCAGCACTGCAATCGCTGTGAACAGCATAAATTATCACTTTCTGTGGATGTAGGAGCTCACCAGGCATCTACAGATGACAGCATCCCGGTTCTCACAGGAGCCCAGGCTGTCATGGGAACGCATTGAAGTCCCGTGATCGCGAGACCTCCAATGCTGGTGGGAAACTATGCGATCTCCGCTGCCGTGTTTTGGATGACACTGTCAGTGATTGATCCGATCGGTGCAGTTTGCTGCACAGGTCAGTTGATCAGATCAGCCGACATGTGGGGGATGATGCAAGCTAAGCGCGTGAGCTCGCATCAGAGGGAGGGACATGGCCAAGGAATTACACCCTTGGTCATGAAGGTGTTAATGAAAAGTTCCCATTAATGCCAAAATTACTTGGATGGGCAATCAATGATTTACGTCAGAAAACTGGCGTAAAAAACATTGAAACGTCACACAATTTTTGTATAACACAAAATTGTCTAAAATTTCAACACCAGTTTAAAGCAGCTTTTCAAAGTGGACTCAGCTGGGAACGAGCCGAGGTGCCCATCAAATTCAGTACTGAATTTCTTTGCCAGACATGTTACTACAGTTCCTGACTAGAGTAGCGTTTCTGCTGTGGCACACGAGGTACCCCCAGTTGAGAAGAGTTGCCAAATTCATAGTGGCAATTACTTTGGTATGATTGTTCTCCAGCAAGCCCATCTGTGCACACCAGTTCTGATGAATTGGACTCTTGGTCTGGAAGAGTGATAAACATTGGGTAGAGACCCGCCCCAGGGTATGGGATACTTGGAACCGGGCTATCATACAGTTCCAGGGAGTCACAGGGGTCGAGACCCGATTCCGTGGCCCTGGGGGCAGCTGTAAAGGGGGATTCTGGCTTGTTAGGGAAAGGGGTGATTGATAAGGAGTTATTTGTGATACCACCTGTGGTATGTGGCTATTAGTGGCCACCGCTGCTGCAGAACCTCCGGGGATGATGGACGAGCAGTCCCCACGGGCGGAGCGGATCCCCGGGGCAGTGGATGTAGTAAGAGTGTAGGGTGCAGGATAATGGACGCAAAGCAAGAGAAGACTCACTGTTTGTAGGTTCCTCAGTCCTTTACTGGTGCGAAAGTGGTACTTGCAGGTTGTTAGCTGAGTCCGTGCACCCGAGGGCAACCCCAGGTTACCACACACGGCATGTCCTGAGGCCTCCTTGCTGCTCTCTGTTGCAGGTACTTGCTGCTGTATAAACTAGCTGCTGGTCCTCTCTCTCTCTCTTGCTAGGTGCTGTATGACAGGCAACCCGAGTCCTAAATCAGCCCCAAGTCTAAGGCGGCGGCTCCTGGGCTCTATGCGTTGCTTTGCCTCCGGGCACAGTGTGGTTGGGGAACTTGGAATCTCCCACCTTCCGGTATTGGTTGCCGGGTCGTTAGGCCCTGCACAGCCTCAGACTCCGGTGTTCGTTCTGTGGCGCTGTCCTCTCGGGTGACCACGGGATTGCTTCCACTGCCTAGGCTCCTTTCTCTCCACTTCCTCAGACCCTTGCCTTGGGTCTCTCACTGAGTTACGATCCTGGGACGAGCTTAAGGTAGCTACCAGTCCACCAGGATGTCTTCTTCAGTCCCCTAGGAACTGAACTGCTGTACCTAGGATGAGCTTGGCACTGCTTGATCCTCCAGGTACTGTTCACAGTCCTCGCAGGAACTGAACTAACTAACTCTGCTCCAGACCAGAATTTTTAGGGGAGCTCACCCTGAAGCCGGGTTTAGGTCTTTCCCCTTCAGGCCTAGAGGCAGAAAGGTGTTGTGTGCTTTAAGTTTGCCTGGGGTAAATACCCTTCTGTTGCTCTTGAGTGTGCACTACCACCCGGGGGCGATAATGACACTGTGGCACTTGGACCCCGAGGTGCCACATAGAAATGTAGGTAAATCTACAGTATGTACTCTATATCAGCACATGACCAGCATAAATCAATCCACGATGGCAGGACATGGATAGTTTGCATAAAAAGCAGGAGTGTCATACAAATCCCAGAATTATATATTCCCCCGACCTCCAGGACAAGTCCTCTGCCAGTTTCAGCCACAGCACGTCCCTATCCCTCCATGTAACTGAGGAGAGCTGACAGCCCCTGTCATGTATCATTTGACAGTTCCGGAGAGAATGATAACATTTAAAAACCAAGTGAAAATATCCTAGAAGTCAGAATGGTAAAAGATATTCTGTGCAGAAACCTTCCCTGTCAACATATAATCTAAGAGCCTCCAAAAAGTGTTTCTGTACCGCTAAGAGAGACAGTCTGAGCATCAAAATCGACATTCCTATTTTTTAAAATGTAAATAGACCAAATAGAGGATTATTCCACTGTTACATCGTTTAAGTGTCTGAGCATTGTCAAGCCAGATATGTATTACTGGCTGAGTAGTTTGCCTACCAGACGCACCATGGGACCCATGATGGGAGGGGGTGTGCTATGACATTTGCAGTAGTTCATGACTAGCAAAAGAAATCTGCATGCTGTTAGCTCCCCCTAGTGTTGGCTACATGCTTCTGGATAATTTACCAAACAAAGCCAAGCCATTATTGTGACATTTTTTGGTGGCTGATTTGATATGAGGGCTTTTTGTAAGAATTCAAGTATTTTTCATGGAGTTCTCCTGCCTTCTGTCTTATATCTCCTCCTTACCAGATATCAAACATCTGGTTTACTGTCATTAGTGTGCTGCGTCCTGCTGTCACCTCCGGAGATCTAAGGTTAGACTGTCTTAGCGTTAATCAATGGCAGGCTTTCTGTCAAGCTCACTTGATGCGATTTCTGTGTGCTTGTTTTTCTATGTTGAAGGGGTTAAGGACCCTTTTAACTGCTCTCTTAGCCTCTCAGCTGTAACTTGTGATCACCCTGCCCTTCTGCTGTATCTACTCTCCTTTCAGCTCACTTCATTCCAGATATAGCATTTGTATTCAGGTCATGGCATATGTTCATTCCTGTATCCCAGAGGTGTTGGCCCTTCTGCAGAAAAGCCTGTGTCTGTAGAAATCCCTGGAGTTTTGATACTTATTGTCCTCATTGTTCTTTGTTTGTTTCCTTGCTCTCCTGCTCCTTCACTACCTTGGGTGTTGAGGACGGACATGTAGGTGATTCTATCTGAGGAGCCTAGTACAGTACGAGACCAGGCATCCCCACCATCAGGGATAATCTCAGGGAATGCGATTAGCTTAGGGTTTCCTAGCTGGAGGGACACCTCAGGTTTACTCTATCCCTGCTCCAGCACTGTCACATCTGGACTGCCTGCCTTAGTATGCTTGACCTGTTGTGGTTGTTGTGCTTAGCAACCTCACCCCTGGTTCCTTAGGAGCTACGGGAAACTCTTAACGGCCTTTCAGGGAGCGAAGCCCAAGGAGTCGCCTTCTAGTATAGGTATACAATACAGGGCTGTGGGAGTATATTATTTGTAGATAAATATTAGAAAATCCTTTTTTTTGAGATGCAGTACATATAGTACCATACCTCATTCCCAGATAACACACTCACCAATTTTTATAGGAAACTCGCTGTCTGCAATACTAGATGGAAAAGCAAGGCTCACGTTTATGACCCGGGATGAAGATTACATCATCACCATGCCATACGCACACTGCAAAGGTATGAGAAGAGGTTTCTTTTAACAGCATAGCTGACTGTGGGATGAGGTTGCAACTTCTTGGGCTACAAAATCGGATCAGTAGGGGTGTGACTCTGATTTATAGTTAACCAGCTCTGTTCTTTTGGATGTCACTGACTCTGGTCTAACAGCTCAGTAGCATTTACTAGAGAAGGACAGGTATGCTCTGAACTGGAGAGAAGTGAAGTCCCACCAATCTGCCAATGATAGTAAGGAAAAAAAAACTTGAAAAAAACCTTTACAATTCTGTATTGCCAAATAGTCATAATTTCTAATTTTACCTGTTAATTAGAAATCAGATGCCAATGCTTACGTGAAAGAGATTATCCGGGACTTTTTTTCCCACTGAGCCTAAGAACTATAACTACCTGCCTATACGGCTTGGTGTCTATTTTCGAAGGTCACAGATCGCTCCTGCTGGCGATTCACCAGATGTCATGTTGACAGAGCAGTGGCCTCTTTTCTGCTCTACTCTGTTGATGACATGTGACTGCCAGCATCATGCTGATTGACAGCTGGCTCTCTGCTGCCTAACTATGGGGAGTCGGCTGTCAGTCAGCAGTCATGCCCTATCAACAGAGCAGCCCTGGAGCTGGTCTGTTAACGTGGCGTTTCTGAATCGCCAGTAGCAGAAGTCCTGTTAGTGCGGTCCTGTGCTTATTCAAATGAAGATAAAAAAGGTTTGTCCAGCCTCCAGAAGTGATGGATATCAGAGAATTTGTTTTGTATGAAATAATTTTCAGAGGCAACGCGTTTTGGATGTTACATGTCCTTTGTTAAGACTGACAAAGGACGTATAACTTCCAAACAAGTTGCCTTGTGCGGCTTACGTGGGTGCCCTTATTACATGACTGTCTGTTTCATTCAGTATTCAGTATCTCATTACATATGTCAAAGCACTTCAAAGCAAAATATAATCTGTGCATCAACTTTACACATTGACTCCAAACAGAGACCAGAAATCCAATGCGTGATTCCCCCCCTTCATGGCCATATGATCGAATAATAGTTTAAAAGTGGTTAAAGGTCCATTGACTTCTCTGTTATCTGAAAGGTAAATTACAAATCATCACACGGGTTATTAGTCTGTTCCTAATTGATGAGCATAAAACGATTCACAATTCTCCAGTCCAGAGCCAAAAAACAATTTGTGAATTGTTTTATGCTCATTCATAAAGAAACTACTATGACAACTTTCAAGATTTGTGCAAAGATGTATCATTTACTTCCAGGATAACAGCACACTCACTTCTAACTCATACTACCTCCCAGTACTCCTATCTTTAATAGATATATACTCTAAAAAGACATTTGCACATGACTTTTTCTCATGGGACAACGCCTTTTAAAGCATTGTTCTCAAGAAAACAGTGGAGAAGATCCTAGTGGACCTATCTAGACTTGGAGGTGACCCTGGTGGACCTATTTAGGCTTAGAGAAGACCTTGGTAGACCTATCTAGGCTTGGAGAAAACCTAGTGGACCTATCTAGGCTTGGAGAAGACCCTGATGGAGCTATCTAGGCTTACAGCAGACCCTGGTGGACCTATCTAGGCTTAGAGAAGACCCTGGAATACCTATCTAGGCTTGGAGAAGACACTGGTAGACCTATTTAGGCTTGGAGAAACCTAGTCGACCTATCTAGTCTTTAAGACCCTGGTGGAGCTATCTAGGCTTACAGTAGACCCTGGTGGACCCATTTAGGCTTAGAGAAAGACCCTAGTAGACTTATCTAGGCTTGGAGAAGACACTGGTAGACATAGCTAGGCTTTGAGAAAACCTAGTGGACCTATCTAGGCTTGGAGAAGACCTTAGTGGACCTATCTAAGCTGCACAAGATTGATCTTCTACAGAGCATTCATCCATCAAGTCGCCATGGTTCGATAGCGAGCTGAAGGCTGTTAAATATAATTAAATAATAATCTATATCAGAGCTCCAGTTGACAATTGAGGAGAGGTCATTTATATCTGTATATTATGTTATATGTCTAATTTAATAAAAATCTATCAAAACATCTTTTAATAGGCCTCCTGTACGGCACAATGACAATGGAGCTCGGAGGAAAAGTTACAATAGAGTGTGAGAAAACCAGATACATGACCGAGCTGGAGTTTAAACTGAAGGTAAGAAACCTACGTATCTCAATGAAGTAAACATTTTTTGCTTTTAGTGGCCTTTTCATTAGTGGTGCAAAAATATGCTGAAAGGAAAAATATGGCACCATTTACTTTTCAGTTACATTAGTATTAGTACAAATTAAATCAATTATGTGACCAGATATTACTGCAGCCATAGAGAAGGTCTGTGCAGTGTATAATACTTCTATAAATACGGAGCCCCATCTGAAGCGCACGCTCCTACACTTGTTTCACAATAATCTTCCAGTCTAAACAGAATATTGATCACCTAATGAAAAAGCAAATTGGTGGAATACTTTCCCAACTTGGCTCATTCTCCCCGTGCCATTGATATGTATTAATATACGTGGTGTCGGTGCTTCATAAATATGGCGATCGGCTGTCAATTTCTTTTTATGCATGCAAATATTCAGTGTCTACATACAGTCTATGTCTGGTAATAATAACGCCATAAATCACACGCTCTACTACTCTTTCAGCCATTCTTTGGGGGCAGTGATACCTTAAACCAGATCTGTGGGAAGATAAAAACCGGCAGCGAAGTTCTGGCAAACCTGGACGGACATTGGGTGAGAATCCTGTGTGACGTAGGACACAATGCCAGGGGATGGGGAAAAGGCTGTGAATATTGATTTAAAGTGGAACTTTTATAACCAGAACAGGAAATTCAGCATTTATCCAGGGTGGATGTGGACCCGCTGCCTGGGCTTACCCTGGACAGGCATAACTAGGTGACTACCTGGCCTTCACCGGAGCCTCAGGTGGTGAGGATAGGCTTGGGCCACAGGTAGTCTCCAGCACGGTCCCCGAGCCTGCAGCAGCTGACCGGAAAGTCAGGGTGCAGGTACAGGGCAGAACCAGAGACATGGTCAGAAAGCCCCAAATGGAGTAGCATGCAGCACAGGTTCAGTAATCATAGCAGAGGTCAGGATTAATGGTTAAACAGGTCGGGTCAATAACATGAAAGTCTAAACAGAAACACCCCAGACAGCGCACAGGACTCTTGACTGGTTGAAAGCTATGATCAGGCAAAGTGCAGAGGGATGAGCTGCTTAATATAGCCAATGCTAATAGTAAGTGGATAAGTTCCTGAAGAGTGTGCCCATGCCTCCCTATAGCAGGGGTGGACTCTTCAGCAACAGCAGAATGCAGCAGTGCTGGAAGTGAAGTGTTGTAGAGGCAGCTCAAAGGAAGGACAAACACCAGGACTCGGTTGGAGTCAGAGTCAGGGAAATTGAGGAGTCGGTGGTTTGGCTTACCAACTCCACAGTCCTGACAGACACTGGGAGGGGCAAAAGAGTACCCGCAATGAGTATAGCGGCATACATGAGCCGTCAGTCACCAGTGATTGTTATGAAGCTGTATCCCAATTTTGTGCAGCGGTTTCCATTCCACACCACACTGTAGCATTAACAAACAACAGATAGAGCAAGTGACCTAATGATCATGTCAGACGTGTCTCATACAGGAGATTGGGGGGTTTTACCTTTCTGTCCAGCACTGGGGTCATGGTGCAAAATACTACAAAAAAGGAGATCTCTGTCTTTATGTAGTAAGATGGAAGGCAAGGTTAGAGAGGTGGGGTTATAGTTAGTATCTGCCTAAAATAGTGTGTGGGAGAGTATACTTCCACTTTTAATGCAGCAGAAGTTATCCTCAAATCCCCCGTGAGCAGCGTCAGGCATCAATCCCCCTATAAACAGTGTCACACAGGGTTTACTTATGGTACCTTTACACGCCGCTACAGAAGGTTGGAAACAACTGGGTGTCGGAGACAAATGTATCTTGCACCGTCAAAACAACCCGAGGTAGCGGCGTGTAAACTAGCTTGTTGCCACCCGTCACTTTCGGCACCTGTTTCAGAGCAGTGCTCTAAAACAGGTTGGTTTCAACCCGATGATAGCGGCATCTAAATGAGGTACAGGAAGGTTTTTTCGTCACCTAGATAGCTCCCTGGGGCTTGACACAGCCTCCGGGAAAACGCCCCCCTTCAGCGATCATTGGTGGAAGCTCCTGGGTTACGATTGGCTGTCTCTGCATAGGGCGGCATATTTAAGGAGATGACCAGTCACACTACACAATTGCAATAGCATCATGTATTAGCCAGCCTTCCTGCGCTGCCTGGCCAATCATGATGCTATTGCTTTGTCCAATCACCGTACGAGCGTCTCGTAATCCACGACTCTGGCATGCCTAGGTGTTGTCCCTGCTGCCCCAGGTCCTCCCATATTACCTTCTGTAGCGGCGTGTAAATGAGGGACGGTGCTCTACAGAGGGTAACTTGAGGCACCCGGCGGTGCCTCCAGAGATCGATTAAACCTTCTGTAGAGCACTTTGTAGCGGCGTGTAAAGGCGGTATCGGGTACCGTTTGCAACAGTTGGAACGTGCTCGTGCACATGAGACACCCGGTTGTTTCCAACCTTCCATAGCGGCGTGTAAAGGTACCATTAGAAATAGGTTTCACTCATAAATAATACCAGACAGTGATCCGAGGAAACGATAGCCGTCATTTCATGTTGACTCATCAGCATAGCCACCATAGGGGTTTGATCAACCGTGTTTCTGAATATCAGCTCCATTGTACGAATGGTTAAAGGGGGAAATAGAACTAGAGCGAACATGCAGTGAACTAGAGGAAAATATATCTGTGCTCTTATTACAGGATCGGGAGGTTTATCTCAACGATGTACACAACGGCCATAGGGACATATTCTGGAATCCGACTGCTGACATCCGGAGGCAAAGGCTCAAACGTCACATTGTGCTGTTTGAAGAGCAAACAGAAATGGAGTCAGAGAGGTGACGGCAACCCACAGGCCCTACACAGGCCCTACACAATACCCAGCAGACATGCACATCGCTATATATTATATCAGAGGTCTACAGATGTTGTGATATCACAACTCCCAGTATGGCAGGGCAGGATAGAAAGTGCAGTTCTGCAATAAATGAGCAAGCATGTTAAAGATCTGAACAGTATATAATAACAGATGTAATGTTTAGTAATACCTGACTGTGTGTGAGAGACCGAAAACAAGGGCCAAAGCATCCTGCAAATCAAAGCAGGCCACTTTTACAATTCACTCCAAATTTCTGAAACATTTCACCCTAATGGAACATCGATGAAGCTGAAAAATATGACAGATGATGTGTCTGGTAGATGCGATCACAGTGAGAACAGTGATCTTTTAGCTAATGGAAACTGGTTAACTATGTCGTGCAATGCTCAGTCTCCCCTGTAGAGGCACTGCTGGGAAATTATACAATCGCTACCAGATCCAACATGGATTATAGACAACTCAGGATCCCACAGCATCATTTAGGGGACCCCTACTGACAAACAGGACCTGCCGCAGTCAATGACCCCTCGAAGAACCTCTCATATTTTAGCCGGGTTGTGATGTGTCATTTTGGTAATGTGCGTCACTGCCCACAGATCCCGTCATTCCTTCAAATCTGCTTTTATGAATCTGGTAACTGATCGCGGTCCCACGCGTTTCATGACTGTCAGTGACTCTTGCGTTACTCACTAGCAGTCATGGCCTCTCCTATGTCTGTATATAGTGACTCCAATTAAACTTGTAAAATAATCACTAACATCGTGGTTAGCGTTGCGACCTTAATGACAGAAATAACATACAATTAACTGAGCGATAGAAAATAATATGTGACTATGTGTTAAAACTGTCAATGTGCCCGTTACAGACTCTGGCAACATGTGACCAGCGCCATCAATGATGGAAACCAGCGACAGGCCACCGATGAAAAGTACATCATAGAGGACGCTCAACGGAAAGCTGCGAGGGAGCGCAAGGAGAGCGACGAGGAGTGGAGTCCGCAGCTCTTTGTTTATGACGAGATCCTGACAGAATGGCGCTATAAGTATGAAGAGTGAGTCCAACTCCAACAAATTACTTATAAAAACCTGTTCAGTCCCAGCTGTTTTCTGTGCTTGTGTTCAACACGGTACCTTTATCATTCAGTGTTGTCATAGGGTCATTTCATCAATGTCCATGTCCTAATTTCTAATATCAACATTGATGTGGGGAACATTCTCCCCTTACTGATCTGTTGGATTACTAAAATGAGATTCTGCTAAGTCCTGTCTGAATGGGGCCAAGGTGTACACGCTATTTTTTCCTATCCATTCATTGTCTATGGGACCACCGGACGTAGCCGAGAGACGCACTCCGCTTTCTCTGGCAGCTCTATAGGCCAAGCTTGTGCTCTTCGACTCCATGAGAAAAGGTGCTGTATATCCCCATATTCTGGATTCTTGGGGCCTCCAACTGTTGGACTTCATTTGATCAATGAGTTATTTATTGATACCAATTGAAATGACTAACTTAGAACGTTTGTTCACTGAGATAATTAACTCCTCAGTGGCAAAGTCTGGAGGCTTGTGGCACAGTGCGCCAATCACCACCCCAATCCACAGATGAGATATAACATCAGACAATACGAGAACATGGAATAATTTCATGGTCATAATTAGGAATACATTTTAGTGTATTATCTCTGTGCTTCTCCTCCCCCCTCGGGGGACACTTGTGCAGCCTTTGACTAATGCATTAAATGTCACGGATTCTGCAGCACCCGCCCCTGGCATCCGCTGACCGACATTGCACAATATGAGAAGGACGGCATCCTGCAAACCGTGAAGAGGAACCTGACCAGTATGCTGGCCCCACGGGCTGACCTCCAGCACAAGGTACAAACCTCTGAATTACCTAAGGTCGTATTCACACACAGACGATTGGTTTAAAGAAATTTATGTTAGTGAGAATGACTTCCATCTGAATTTGATGTGGTTGTAGCGCATGGATTCGTGCACACACCATTCGAAAGCACAGGACAGTGCAGAAATTAATGCAACAAATCTTGCAAAACAATCATAACCCTTTCTTAATAAAGGATTTAATAGTACGCCCCATGTTAGGTGTGGGAGTATAAAGCAGGCTCCGGAGCTGCACACAGGGCCGAGCTCCTGCCTCTAGCTCTGATCGCTGCTGTTTAACCACTATTGGCATTTAGCCAATGAAAATCTCTGACAACAACATTTAAAGGGACACTGTCAGGTTATTTTACAGTATGATACTAATATTACCCTTGAATAGTGCCTGGGCAGACCTTTTAAAAACATGTAAAATCATTATTCTACTCTTTGTAGTTTCCATGTTATCAGCATTGTCAGACCCTGCAGGGAGCTCCTGGATTAGTCCTCTCCATTATAACCATACAGGAATAGTCCGGCTGCTGTATAAACTGTCATGTAATTATGCACTCCCTCTCAGCAGCTCTCTCCTCCCTCCTCTCTCCTCCCTATGCTCTCAGCACAGTGTAGTTTCAGTTCCCATAGGAGCTTCTGTGCTGCTGAGGACATACAGGGAGAGAGCTATCACAGGTCTGCCTTATCTAGACTCCATTTGTTTCTCTAAGCAGGTATATGTGGTGCCCCCTGACGGGACACCACAGGGAGGTACTGCACCCCAAAAGAGAGGTGTAGTATCCCCCATAGTCACAGGTGGAGGGTGGGAACTACAGAGTCTGTCCACCGAACCCACCCACAGACATCCTAGCACAGGGGACTGGAATTCAGTAGGTCCCAGGGGGGTGGAGCTTAGGAGAGCGGGAGATGTGAGTGACAGTTAATCAGACGGTGAGAGAGAGACAGGACTTACTGACGCAGGGGACCCTGCTGTCCTAAGGAAAGGGCACTTCTTAGGAGGTGACTCGGACAAGAAGGGGACACTCCAGGTCTGGTAGGAGCCATCTGGAGTGCCCAGGTCATACCGGTGAAACTGGAGCCAAGGTGGTTTGATTTGGTTTACCCCAAACCGCAGACCAGCACGTTGTGGGCCTTGACAAAGGAGCCACGACATCCACCAAGGAGCCTAACCTCAGTCCCATAGCTAGGTCCAAGACGCCAAGAGATAACAAGGACTTAAGGCAACAGACCTGAAGACTGGTGACCAGACTACAGTGTGGGAGGGCAGAGAGCCATAGTGCATAGGGACCAAGAAAGAGAATTGAACGACACCTCTGACTGACTCTGTTGTGAACCCTGTAACCTGTGGCTATAATCCCTGGTGAGCCGGACTGTACATGTACCTTATTCAGCTGGTACCAGTAAAGAAACTGTTGAGCTCAATTCGTGTCTGGCTTCATTTACTCGTCGCCCGAGAGGTCTCAGCAGCACTACAGAGATTGGCAACTATAACTCCCTCATCCATTACGACGCGCTGAGGAAAAGCTCCGCCTGTGGGGAGCTGTACTACCTGAGCTGCACCACACCATCATCTCAGTGCCCGGCTGCAGCGCTGGTAACCAAGTTACCAGGTACCACAGGTGGCGTCACGTGTAATCCCTCATCATCATCACCCCCAACAGCCATTAAGTGTCCAATGCACAGAACCGGGACCGACCAGCAGTGATCCCCATTGAAGCCACCGTCCCAGTATCCGAGTAACCCCTTCCCTGCCAGCCTGACTCATATTCCTGCTGCGACAGTTTCTGTGTTGTATTTTACCTCTTGTGATGCTGCAAACACAGAGAGCAGAGAGGAGAATACAGCCCCCTAGTGATCTCCTGTGCAGTGATAAGAATATGTGAAATGCATATTCATCTTATGGGGAGTGGACAGCAGAGAACTAAGTGGATCATTCACTGTGATCGACGACAGATGGAATGATTCTCTTTATTTGAAGTTTACAGAGGATAGGAGGGGAATATACATTAACGAAATACATAGAGAGAGTTTAGGGCAAGGAATTAAAAAATGATAGGAGTTACATGTGGATTTTTGACATGACAGATTTCCTTTAACTCACACATTCCTAATGATGCACCTGTTTGGGCATCAATAGCACCCCCTTCAATGTGATTGTGACATGTTGATGGGTTGCACATGGTCTTCTGGAGACTCCATCTCCGACATCTTGGTACTTGACCCATGTTTTTTTTTTAAATCTTTTTATTGGTTTTATATTTTTATAAACAAATACATCTACGGTAATAAAATACTAGCAACATTCCAGCCAAGCCTCTTTCCTCCCTGTTTGTAATAATTTTTATTAGTGTTATACTAAGGGCTGTTGCACGACGCAATATTGATTGCAATTTCACTGGCAATTTGCTGGTTGCAGTGAAATCATGAACACATTGTTCCATTTGTACACGGCAATGAAATGTAACAATGTGTCCATGATTTCACTGCAACCAGCAAATTGCCAATGAAATTGCATGCAATATTGCATCGTGTAATGGTACCCTAAGATCAGGGGCGGAACTACCGTGGTGCAGCTGCACCAGGGCCCCGACCGGCTAGGGAGCCCCTTCCAGCCTGGAGGCCGGCCCCCGCAAGCCGCCATCAAAGGAGAGGAGGGTCAGGCCCTGCCTGATCCCACCCCTCCTCTCCTCTGCCCCTCCGGCTCCAACAAGCGTCCGGCGCGGCTCACCAGGTAGGAGAGCACTGCGCCCGCGGCTCCCAGCAGCACCCTTACCCCACGGGCCGCGCCGACGGCCAGCAGCACCCCTCCGGTCCTCTCCTGCACCAGGGCCCCCGGGGGTGACGGTCCGCCCCTGCCTAAGGTGTAGCAGTACATAGAACAAGCCATGAAATTTTTGCAAGTTAAAGTTCTATATGAGAACTAAAAAATTTTTTTTATAAATATATATGAAAAAAACTGTAAAACAATAACAACTATAGATCCTAGAAAGTATAATATAGCTAACATTAATTTAGAAACTGGCCTAAAAGTGATATCAGATAACCCAAATCCAAATGCCTGTTGGAGATTCAGATAGGTGACAGCTCCCTCTGCTGGTGAGCTTGGGGTATTAACGGATACTTTTTGTTATCATGTGATTTCCTGAAAAAGTCCCAGATAAGCAGTAGAGGGAGACTGCCTCCTGCCAGAGGCTTTGTTCACACTGTAAAAACAACAATAAAGAAAAATGAGCAAATACCCTAAAATAAATAAATTAAATAGCTAAAGTGCATAAAAATAAACAGGGTACTTGGTGACATTGATCAAAAAATGTGCAAGCCGCCCCACCAACAACAAGGTGACCCCATCGGGACAGACCCTACCTAACAGTGTTAAAAAAACCTTACCATGTGTTCATTGCAAGGGGTAAGTAGGTCTATGCAATCTAAGGTGTGGCCTTGCCTTTGAGCTGGACCTTATTTAATATGCACAGCCTCCTGCTGCTGGTGTTCTCTGTTGGGGCCCAGACCTACTTACCCCTTGCCATGCACATCACAGGTCATATGGTAAGGTTTTTTTAACACTGTTAGGTAGGGTCCATCCCGATGTGGTTACCTTGTCATTGGTGGGATGGCTTACATATTTTTTGATTAAATAATGTCACCAAGCCATGCACTTTAGCTATTTACTTTTACTTATTCTAGGGTATTTTCTCATTTTCTTTATTGTTGTTTTTGCTATTATAAGGTTGATGTGAACATGCCCCACTGTATGATTATATTTTATTTCCAGCCATGCTTTTGTTTCAGTATGTTCACACTGTGCCTTTTTGATCCTTTTTTTTGTTCTTTGATCCGTTTTTGCAGTGAACGCATCACTTAAATGGATTCCCAGCAAAGTCTACGGTTTTTCAAATTTTGCTGTTCATTCTGGGCATTTAAGCTCTGGTGCGTTTTTTGCCTTGAAAAGTGATCCTCAAATAGAAGGCACTGTCAATTTCTCTGACAATTTTTATGACCTGCTTTTCCCATTGATACCATTCTATATGGGAAAAAAAAGGCTGATCCTGTTTTGCAGCTGAAAAAGTGAGAAAAAAACGCTCCGAATAAAAAGGATCAAAAATGCACAGTGTGTACGTATCTTTAAACTCTCTGCAAAGGCCAGTCACACACACAGATAATTGTGCAGAGATTGTTGGCGATCTCTGGTTGCAGGAAATCATGGACACATTGCTCCATTTTGTGCCGTGTACAAATGTAACAATGTGTCCATGATTTCACTGCAACCAGAGATCTGTAACAATGTCTGCACAATTATCTGTGTGTGTGACTGGGCCTTTAGATCTTCTATAATGTGATTAATATTACATGAAGAGCGATGACCCTCTGCTTTATGTGAAGCCATAGACACCTGGCGGTATAAGGATTGATTTTTTCCTGATCCTATAGTACTGAAGTCTAGTGACTTAAGGCCACGTCACACGCTTCAATTTAATGAACGATGTTGTTAGTGATCAAATGCAGGCATGATCGCTAACAACATCGTTCAGATCGCTGGTGAGCTGTCACACAGGCAGACTCACCAGCAATCTGGACCAGCGAGCAAGCTGGAATCCAAGGTAAACAGCGGGTAACTTAGCGCTTAGTTACCCGCAATTTACCTTGGATACCAGCTCCCAGCACTTGCTGTGAGGCGCTGGGAGCTCGTTGATCGCTGGTCTCCGCTGTCACATGCAGGTGTCCAGCGGGCGACCATCATGTTCACAAATCTGCGATCAACGACTGATCGTTGACAGGTGTCACAGGCAATGATGTCGTTCACAACATCGCTACAGCATCACCGAAATGTTCACGTTGCAATGATATCATGAACGATATTGAAGCGTGTAACGGGGCCTTTACACTGTGATATCATGGTCCCACATACTGATTTCTTACCTATTTTACTAGAGAGGAGTCCATGAAGGAAGACATCGGAAAGCCAGCGAGCAGCCGTCCATCAGCAGCCAGACCACGGAGAGCAGCTGCTCCACTCCGGAGCCCAGGCATGAATCTTCCGATGATGATGGTTCGTTATCACCCTCCTATCTGATACACACAGAATGCTCAGAAGCTGCCGTGCCTAAATATACCACATTTTTGCACTGGAAATGTGTTGGCAAATATGATTGTGGCATCAAAGCAGTTAGACAAAGTCAGGACATAGTACACTAAAATACATAAATTGTGGTGAATTGTTTAAGCAATAAAGCGATCGCATGGTCAAGGCCCATAAGAAAACAAAAAGTTTAACATTTTTTTGTTATTGTTTTACACTCCCCATCCCCATAGAAACAAAACAGTATTACAGGTAAAGCAAGACTCATCACAGATACTGTACTAGTTTTAATGTAATATTAGCAGTTGTTATTCCAAGAAGTGCCAGTAGGTGGCGACACAGAACCAAGCATTAATGTGTCACTTCTTTGTGTTTCACAGGTTTTCAGGGACCTTGTTCTCAGTGCGGAAAAGAGAAACATGAACTTAAAGAAATCCAGGCCGCAGTGATATCTCTGCAGAAAACCCAGCAGGATATAAATAGGTGACTTATAAGACGCACAATCTCAGTATCCTTCAGTACAAGTCATTTTTATCAAATATCGATTAGGCATCACAGAAGAGAAGACACAACAGGGAAAAGTTTATAGCTTAGAAAAGGTGGATTTTAAGATTAATCAGCTTGAGTATTTAATATATCTTACAACGGCGGCCGTCACACGGAACGATTTCTTGCCCGATATCGTTTAAGCGATCTCCTTTTTGATCGCTTAAGCGATATCGGGCAAGAAATCGTTGCATGTAATCAAGCGATTTACGATGTTAAATCGCTTGATCGTGACATCGCTGATCTGAGGTCCGGTTCTCAGATCTAGCGATGAGCGATTTGACGATCTGTCTCATCGTGGTGTATAACACCACGATGATCCATCTCCCAGCGCAGAGTCTATGCTGGGAGATGGTAACTATGGTACACGTCGGGTAACTAAGCGACGCGCGGCGCCTAGTTACCCGATGTGTACCATAGTTACCAGCGAGATCGCGGCTCCGCATCGCTGGTGAGTCTGTCTGTGTGACATCTCACCAGCGATGTGAGCGATATTGTAAGCGATTGCGCGTGCACGTGATCGCTAACAATATCGCTATAGATATCTCAGCGTGTGACGGCCGCCTACAGCAGATTCTGGTCAGACGACCATTACACTCAGTGCTGTGTGCAGCTCTGCCCAGGTTATAACTGAAGGCATTATGAATGCAAGACACCAGCCCCAATCACTAGCAACCTCCTTTCACACAGAGGGAGCGACCACTGGTTGTCCTGCACACACAATGGGCTCCATATAGGGCGCAGTTCACACAGGTTTGCACAGTGTATGCCCAGCCTCTTACATTAGCCCCCATTTCAGTAGGTTGGCTGTTATGGCATTCAACACCGCTACCTGCGCCGGAACACTTGAGATAAGAATTTAGTGGATAGGACTTGTGATCCGTGGGGAGCCGTGTAGGGGCTCACAAGCTTAAGTGTTTTGGACCAAAAGACAAACCAATACCCCACAATTTGTTATTATTTAATATATCTCTCAATCACTTGTGTTTCAAATAAAATAATACCCCATATGTCCAAGAATATAACTACTACAATACTGCCCCCTATGTACAAGACACTAACTACTATAATACTGCTCCTATGTACAAGAATATAACTAATATAATACTGTCCCTATGTACAAGAATATAACTATAATACTTCTCCTATGTACAAGAATATAACTACTATAATACTGCTCCTATTTACAAGAATATAACTACTATAATACTGCTCCTATATACAAGAATATAACTACTATAATACTGCTCCTATATACAAGAATATAACTACTATAATACTGCTCCTATGTACAAGAATATAACTACTATAATACTGCTCCTATATACAAGAATATAACTGCTATAATACTGCTCCTATGTACAAGAATATAACTACTATAATACTGCTCTTATTTACAAGAATATAACTACTATAATACTGCCCCTATGTAGAAGAATATAACTGCTATAATACTGTTCCTATGTACAAGAATATAACTACTATAATACTGCCCCTATGTACAAGAATATAACTACTATAATACTGCTCCTATGTACAAGAATATAACTACTATAATACTGCTCCTATGTACAAGAATATAACTACTATAATACTGCTCCTATGTACAAGAATATAACTAATATAATACTGCACCTATGTACAAGAATATAACTACTATAATACTGCTCCTATGTACAAGAATATAACTGCTATAATACTGCCCCTATGTACAAGAATATAACTACTATAATACTGCTCCTATGCACAAGAATATAACCACTGTAATACTGCTCCTATGTACAAGAATATAACTACTATAATACTGCCCCTATGTACAAGAATATAACTACTATAATACTGCCCCTATGTACAAGAATATAACTACTATAATACTGCTCCTATGTACTAGAATATAACTACTATAATACTGCCCCTATGTACAAGAATATAACTACTATAATACTGCCCCTATGTACAAGATATAACTACTATAATACTGCTCCTATGTACAAGAATATAACTACTATAATACTGCCCCTATGTACAAGAATATAACTACTATAATACTGCCCCTATGTACAAGAATATAACTACTATAATACTGCTCCTATGTACAAGAATATAACAACTATAATACTGCTCCTATGTACAAGAATATAACTACTATAATACTGCCCCTATGTACAAGAATATAACTACTATAATACTGCCCCTATGTACAAGAATATAACTACTATAATACTGCTCATATGTACAAGAATATAACTACTATAATACTGCTCCTATGTACAAGAATATAACTACTATAATACTGCTCATATGTATAAGAATATAACTACTATAATACTGCTCATATGTACAAGAATATAACTACTATAATACTGTCCCCTATGTACAAGAATATAACTACTATAATACTCCTCCTATGTACAAGAACATAACTACTATAATACTGCTTCTATGTACAAGAATATAACTCCTATAACACTGCTCCTATGTACAAGAATATAACTACTATAATACTGCTGCTATGTACAAGAATATAACTACTATAATACTGCCCCTATGTACAAGAATATAACTACTATAATAGTGCTCCTATGTACAAGAATATAACTACTATAATACTGCTCATATGTACAAGAATATAACTACTATAATACAGTCCCTATGTACAAGAATATAACTACTATAATACTGCTCCTATGTACAAGAATATAACTACTATAATGCTGCTCCTATATACAAGAATATAACTACTATAATACTCCTCCTATGTACAAGAATATAACTACTATAATACTGCCCCTATGTACAAAAATATAACTACTATAATACTGCTCCTATGTACAGGAATATAACTACTATAATACTGCTCTTATGTACAAGAATATAACTACTATAATACTGCCCTATATACAAGAATATAACTACTATAATACTGCTCCTATATACAAGAATATAACTACTATAATACTGCTCTTATGTACAAGAATATATCTACTATAATACTGCCGCAATGGACACGAATATAACTACTATAATACTGCTCCTATGTACAAGAATATAACTACTATAATACTGCTCATATGTATAAGAATATAACTACTATAATACTGCTCATATGTACAAGAATATAACTACTATAATACTGTCCCCTATGTACAAGAATATAACTACTATAATACTCCTCCTATGTACAAGAACATAACTACTATAATACTGCTTCTATGTACAAGAATATAACTACTATAATACTGCCCCTATATACAAGAATATAACTACTATAATACTGCTCCTATATACAAGAATATAACTACTATAATACTGCTCTTATGTACAAGAATATATCTACTATAATACTGCCGCAATGGACACGAATATAACTACTATAATACTGCTCCTATATACAAGAATATAACTACTATAATACTGCTCCTATGTACAGGAATATAACTACTATAATACTGCTCCTATGTACAAGAATATAACTACTATAATACTATCCCCTATATACAAGTATATAACTACTATAATACTGCATAGAGGAATATTCAGCTTAACTGCATCTGGTTGGTCCCACAGCTGCTTCTTAGGCAGTAGACAAGGAAGAAACTGGAGCCAGCATCACAAAATTAATTAAAACCTGGAATGTATTTCTTAAAGCTAAAACATGTAACCAGTAAGATTTCACATTCAGGAGAAAACTTACACGTTTCGGGCACCGCTATGTTACGGATAATGGAAAAAAATGGAGTCTGGCTCAACAGCACTGGATTTTCCTTTTCTTTTTCTTTTTCAAAAGAAAATATAGTTCATACAAAAGAAAATTTATATGGTTGACATGACCCAGTCGACGCATTTCGACTGCACTAAGCAGTCTTACTCATCATTACTCGTATCATGAGTAAGACTGCTTAATGCAGTTGAAACATTGACTGGGTCATGTCGACCATGTAAATTTTTCTTTTGTATGCAGTTTTATTTCTTTTGAAAAATAAATAAAAAAAGGAAAATCCAGTGCTGTTGAGCCGGACTCCATTTTTTTCCTTTATCCTTGATGTGAGGCCAGTGTCGAGCCCCAGGTAGATGAGCATAGGGCAACTGGGTGAGCTGGAATCAGGTTCCTATAACCGCTATGTCACACTATTGTTATCTCTTTGCAGCAGTGTATAATGTTTGTCTCTTGTTTCTCACCTTGCAGGAACCTCAGCTCTCTGACATCTCACCGCTCGTTCTCCGCATGCTCCGCGCCATCCAGGGCCTCCTTACTGAATTGCCGCTACTGGCTCCTTCTCTGCCTTTTTCTTGCCTGTCAGCTCTTCATCAACTTTGTCTTTAAATAAAATCTAAAGATGGACAGCACAGACACAACTTATTGCACCTCCAACAACATTGATCACTTCCTTGGCTGGACATTAAGGGAGTGGAGCCTGGGAATGGCTGCTTCCATTAGTTATTATCCTGATTTGTGACTTAACCACCTGTCGAGTGCCGAAAAGGTTAAAACCCAGGATTAACATGCAAGCATGAGCTACAACATAAAGTCCGGCTGTCTCACGGGGAGTGATAGAATTATGCAGATTTCATACCTTGTTTTGTCCGCTCTCCTGTTTGCGGTGCTGAGTTCTTGCCTGGCTGCAGATCATTTTCCTTTAAAAGGCTTTTCCACCTTAAATTAAAAAATAAATAAACAAGGTGAATACAACCCAGTCGTCTTTTTCTGTCAGGTTTATAATTTTTCAATATTTAATAATTTCTTACAACTTGACAGTAAAGGACGACTGACCAGTGAGTGCAACCTGCTTCTATACACCACCTCCTGATTGTTCCTCGGGGGCCGGATGACAGGTGTCAGTGGAGATATAGGAAATCTAGAATAAGACGGACACTGCCACATTGACACCAAGGCCCCATACTAAGCCCCATTGTCAGAGGAGGCAGAATCAGGACCAAGGTGTTTAGAAAGTTGCACTTTATTGCTGCTAATGGGTATCTTTTTGTTAAAGTGTATGGCTCCTTTCTAGCACCGTCCTTCACAATCCAGCATAGCCCCGATGCTCTGGGTTCTACATCTTGGGATTTCAATTAAGGAAATAGCACAAACGTCCACAGGTTTAATGAGGCACAAACTGTTTCACCTCCGTCACCGTGAGACCTCAGTGATATATCGTTCTTTTGTATTTTTGATGTTTGTTTGTTTTTTATGGAGCCTTTATTGTCTATGGAAAGGGACCGTACAGCGAACCAGCACCCGTCCCTCCATAGCCTGCCACCAATCTCCGGTTCTAGAGCATGCCTAGCACTTTATTCTGCATCCAGAAATATTTCATCCCAGACTAATGTTTTTTTTTTACCAATTAAGTTTTATCACTTACCGTATGTTTTGTAGGAGCACTCGCTGTTAGTTATCATCGCTTTATATGGTATTTTAACAATATATTAAATCCACGTGTCCACCTATGAACATCTTATATACAGATTTAATGTACAAAAAAAGGTTTAGTCACTTTGTAGATACATTACACTATTTACCACGTGCTGACCCTGAGTTACCTCCTGTATTATACTCAAGAGCTGCACTCACTATTCTGCTGGTGCAGTCACTGTGTACATACATTACATTACTGATCCCGACTTAAATCCTATATTATACTCCAGAGCTGCACTCACTATTCTGCTGGTGCAGTCACTCTATATATACATTACATTACTGATCCTGAGTTACCTCCTGTATTATACTCCAGAGCTGCACTCACTATTCTGCTGGTGCAGTCACTGTGTACATACATTACATTACTGATCCTGGGTTACCTCCTGTATTATACTCCAGAGCTGCACTCACTATTCTGCTGGTGCAGTCACTCTATATATACATTACATTACTGATCCTGAGTTACCTCCTGTATTATACTCCAGAGCTGCACTCACTATTTTGCTGGTGCAGTCACTGTGTACATACATTACATTACTGATCCTGATTTACCTCCTGTATTATACTCCAGAGCTGCACTCACTATTCTGCTGGTGCAGTCACTGTGTACATACATTACATTACTGATCCTGAGTTACCTCCTGTATTATACTCCAGAGCTGCACTCACTATTCTGCTGGTGCAGTCACTGTGTACATACATTACATTACTGATACTGTACTGATCCTGAGATGAAAATTCACAAAATGCTAATCATCAGAGCCATCTCTGTGCTGCCACTGAACTCACAGCTCTAAAGCTGTAGAATTGTGAATGCAGCTCTGGAGTATAACACAGGATGTAATTTAGAATTAGTACTGTACAAGATGAGCAATGTATTTACAAAGTCACTTAACATTTCTGTAGATTAATTCTATATAAAAGATGGACATATATTTTAAGGTAATGTAATAAAGCATAATATATATTTATTTGGTGGGGGGCATATTCCACATATTTTTGTGTCATCACAAATACTCAGATTCATCTATTTTCAGATTGTCTTGTTTCTTTATACATCACACAGAAAAAAAATGTACAAAATAAAAATAACTATATATATATATATATTACCTGCAATGTTGCATTGTCTTTTTATACAACACAGAAATAAAGACCAACAGTTCTGCAGGGGAGGAGCAGGGGGTGTACAGCGGAGGTACTGGTTTTTTAACACCTCTGAGGAGGCTGCCTCCCACTTAAAGCCCTGTACGGTGTGAGCTAACGCTTACTGAGCGTGTTGGGGGATACTCGCTTGCAGCAGTATTCAGACACACAACAACAGTTTCTATTACGAGATAGTCCATCTGGTTTATTATCACACATAAATCAGGTATCAGCACACAGTAGGCATATACAAGCAATAGCAACTCATAACATTTACTATTATTTAAATCAGGGGTGGGGAACCTTTTTCTGCCAGGGGCCATTTTGAAATTTCTACCATCCTTCGGGGGCCGCACAAAATTGTCAACATGAAAATTACCTGATATATTTGGATGCGCAAACAACTCACCCCTACTGTGGTGGCTGGGTCTGCTTCTTTTTGGCGTGGCTGTGATGTTAGGGGATATTGATCATGTTGCTTCTCAGTATTTCCAGGTTTGCTAGAGCCCTAGATATCACAGGAGAGGCTGAGGGCATATACCTCACTGGGGAGGTCGAAGCTGGGGCATGGAGATCACAGGGGAGGCTGAGGCTGGGCCATAGAGATCACTAGGGAGGCTGAGGCTGGGCCATAGAGATCACTGGGGAGGCTGAGGCTGGGCCATAGAGATCACTGGGAGGCTGAGGCTGGGCCAGAGATCACTGGGGAGGCTGAAGCTGGGCCATAGAGATCACTGGGGAGGCTGAGGCTGGGCCATAGAGATCACTGGGGAGGCTGAGGCTGGGCCATAGAGATCACTGGGGAGGCTGAGGCTGGGCCAGAGATCACTGGGGAGGCTGAGGCTGGGCCATAGAGATCACTGGGGAGGCTGAGGCTGGGCCATAGAGATCACTGGGGAGGCTGAGGCTGGGCCAGAGATCACTGGGAGCTGGATTTAAAAGGCAGCCAGTCGGCAAAACACGTCTGCTAGCCTGAGCGCTGCGGTCCCCAGGAATCTGTCCAAGGGCTGCAGAATAGGGCATGGAGGGCCACTTGCAGCCCTGGGGCCTGAGGGACCCCACCCCTGATTTAAATCAATGCATAACAGCAATAACAGCAGAATGGATAACAAGAGTTCAAAATTAAATACAAAACAGAAAAAAGAAAAGGAACTTGAGGGCACCATTACACGTTGCAACATTGCATGCAATTTCACTTGCAACTTACTGGTTGCAGTGAAATCATGGACACATTGTTCTATTTTGTTGCCATGTACAAATGTAACAATGTGTCCATGATTTCACTGCAATCAGTGAGTTGCAAGTGGAATTGCATGCAATGTTGCAACGTGTAAAGGTACCCTTATAAGAGTATCTGTATGCCAATTTATTAAAGGGTTAAATCAAGTACAATCAAAATCCAAGGTTTTAAACAAGGGTAACACACAAAACAGAGGGGCGACAAAACCAGCAGAGGGGACAGGTTGCCGGAGTGTATTTAAACAGTACAGAATAAAAAATGTGTACATCCGTAGTATACACCTAAAGGTACCGTCACACGCGGCAATATTGCATGCAATTTCACTGGCAATTTGCTGGTTGCAGTGAAATCATGGACACATTGTTCTATTTTGTTGCTGTGTACAAATGGAACAATGTGTTCATGATTTCACTGCAACCAGCAAATTGCAAGTGAAATTGCCTAGCAATATTGCTGCGTGTGACGGTACCTTAATGGTACCTTTACACGCCGCCACAGGAAGGTAGAAACTGCCAGGCATCGGACACAATTGTGTCTGTTGCCATGAAAAGACCACGCAGTTGCGGCGTGTAATTCAGGAATTTCCTTCCTGTGTCTTCGGATACCTGTGTCTGGGCCGTGCTCAAAAACAGGAAGGCACAATCCCTATGGTGGCGGCGTGTAATCGGGGCACAGGAAGGTATTTGCGTGGCCTAGTGAAATCCCTGGGGAGTGCCACAACGTCATGGATACCGGGCCCCATCAGCGATCATTGGTGGAGGCTCCTGTGTTACAATTGTAAAGAGCTGACCATTCACAATACACATTTGCAATGGCGTCATGTATTAGCCAGCCTCCCTGTGCTGGCTGGCCAATCATGATGCTATTGCGTTGTCCAATCACCGTACGAGCGTCACGTAATACACAACTCTGTCACGCCTATGTACTTGTGGCGCGAGATATGTACACCCAGATTCCTTTGTGGTAGCGGCGTGTAAATCAGGGAAGGTGCTCCACAGAAGGTAACCTGCGGCACCCATCGGCACTTTCGGGGAACGAAAATACCTTCTGTGGAGCACGTTGTGGCGGCGTGTATATGCGGCATCGGGAACTGGTAGCAACAGGTAAAAACGCACACGTGCACGTGCAATGCCTGCCTGTTGCTGCCCTCTGTGGCGGCGTGTAAAGGTACCATTAGAGTGATAAAAAGGATATGTTCCCTGTCACTACATATTAAGAGGACTAGATATGGTTATATAACATCAAAAGGCCAGCAATGGCCCCAATAACATCAGGCTAGCTCAAGTGGTTTGATTACAAAAAAGGCCTGCAGAAAAAGTTCTTATCTGATCAAAATGCAGATGCATACAACAAATAAGTTAAGCCTCCTTACCCATGTGGGTTCCTCGCTGCTGGAATGTGGCCACACCCTATGCATGTTTCAGCTATTGCCTTCATCAATAAGTTAAGTACCGATACCATAGTATCTCTATAGGTACCTTTACACGCCGCAACTATCACTGGTGATTGGTAGCAACCGTACATGCGCGTGCACATTTTTAATGGTTGCTAACGATCGCCGATGCCGCATGTACACAACGCAATTGCGTCGTCAACCCAAGGGAATGTGGTTCCCTGGAAGTTGAAACTGATCCTGCGGGAAACTTCCGGTTGAATCCTGACGCCGCTTCACACGCCGCAACCACTAAGGAATGTGGGCGTACATCTTTAGCGCCACAAGAACATAGGCGTGACAGACTTGTGTATTCCGTGACGCTAACACGCTGATTGGACAACGCAATAGTGTCATGATTGGCCAGCCTGCGCAGGAAGGCTGGCTAATACATGACGCCATTGCAAATGTGTATTGTGAATGGATAGCTCTTTAAATATGGCGCCCTGTGCAGGGACAGCCAATGGTAACACAGTAGCCCCCACCAATCATCGCTGATGGGGCGAGGAAAACAGCATGCTGTGGCACGCCTCTGGGAAATCACTACGCAATGCAGATTCCATTCTTATCGCCCGTTTACACACCAATACCAGGGCAATTCATCTTCTGGGTTGCCTCTGATTTTAGAACAATACTCTGAACCCGCTACCCGGAGCAACTGCGAGAAACCCGATCACTTTCCCAAATTACACGCCGCAACTTGGTAGCAATTTCAAGGTAACCGTGCCAAAAATCCTGATTGCCTGGCAGTTGCTACACCGCAGTGGCGGCGTGTAAAGGTACCTTATAAGGTACTGGAGAAGTAAGGGAATGCACATCACAGGCTGAAACCAACGAGTTGGATGAGTAGGATGATGGGTCCCATAGAAAGCAGCATATTTATACCCCGGGAATAGAAAGCCCTGACCTGGGAACGCAAATATGACACATGGGATGGGGCTGTATAAGCCATCATCTACAAAGGCGAGAGCTAAAACGTGCTTAGGTTGTGGTGCCATATGTTATTCTGCATGATCCCCTCCCCTTTCAATCTCATACTCACCCTCTGACGTTTCCATCTTTTTTCAGCGCTATCTTGTGCCCATAACTCCTGACTGGCCAGATGTCAAAAGTTATGTCACAAGTGACCACAGCAAGTTTATGAGAGCCAGAACGAGGCCAGGACGAGGCTCCCATAGAGGTGTATTGATTTGTGACCTGCAGCCTGCTTCATGAAACACCTAAGCTGCCGCCAGTAGGTGAGTATAAGACAGGGTGCAGACGACTTCATAAGAAGTAAAACTCCAGTGGTGAGATAAAAAAAAAAAATGCTGGAGTGGTGCTTTAAAGGAAATCTGTCTAATCTGAAGATAGCATGCTACAAGGGTTAATCACAGATTTTTAGGCCGGTTTCACATCACAGTTTATCTGATTCGGGGCTGTCCGGTTCACACTGGACAGCCCCGGATCAGTTTTCGGCAGGAAGGCAGTACACAGCCCTCAGCATACAGCAGGAGGCCGCACATTGAACCCAGTATACAGCAGGAGGCACTACACAGCACCCAGTATACAGCAGGAGGCAGCACACAGCCCTCAGTATACAGTGAGAGACCAAACACTGCCCCCAGTATACAGCAGGAGACCACATACTGCCCCAGTATACAGCAGGAGGCAGTATACAGCCCTCAGCATACAGCAGGAGGCTGCACACTGACCCCAGTATACAGAAGGAGGCAGTACAGAGCCCCCTGTATACAGCAGGAGGCTGCACACAGCCCCAGTATACAGCAGGAGGCCGTACACAGCCCCCTGTATATGCCATGAGGCCGCACACTGACCCCAGTATACAGCAGGAGGCAGTACACAGTCCCCTGTATACAGCAGGAGGCCGCACACAGCCCCAGTATACAGCAGGAGGCCACATACAGCACTCAGTATACAGCAGGAGGCTGCACACTGCCCCCAGTATACAGCAGGAGGCAGTACACAGCCCCAGTATACAGAAGGAGGCTGCATACAGCACTCAGTATACAGCAGGAGGCTGCACACTGCCCCCAGTATACAGCAGGAGGCTGCACACTGCCCCCAGTATTCAGCAGGAGGCTGCACACTGCCCCCAGTATACAGCAGGAGGCTGCACACTGCCCCCAGTATACAGCTGGAGGCTGCACACTGCCCCCAGTATACAGCAGGAGGCTGCACACTGCCCCAGTATACAGCAGGAGACTGCACACTGCCCCCGGTATACAGCAGGAGGCTGCACACTGCCCCCAGTATACAGGAGGCTGCGCACTGCCCTAGTATACAGCAGGAGGCTGCACACTGCCACAGTATACAGCAGGAGGCTGCACACTGCCCCAGTATACAGCAGGAGGCTGCACACTGCCCCAGTATACAGCAGGAGGCTGCACACTGCCCCCAGTATACAGCAGGAGGCTGCACACTGCCCCCAGTATACAGCAGGAGGCTGCACACTGCCCCCAGTATACAGCAGGAGGCTGCACACTGCCCCAGTATACAGCAGGAGGCTGCACACTGCCCCCGGTATACAGCAGGAGGCTGCGCACTGCCCCCAGTATACAGCTGGAGGCTGCGCACTGCCCCAGTATACAGCAGGAGGCTGCACACTGCCCCCAGTATACAGCAGGAGGCTGCACACTGCCCCCAGTATACAGCTGGCGGCTGCGCACTGCCCCAGTATACAGCAGGAGGCTGCTCACTGCCCCCAGTATACAGCAGGAGGCTGCACACTGCCCCCAGTATACAGCAGGAGGCTGCACACTGCCCCCAGTATACAGCAGGAGGCTGCACACTGCCCCCAGTATACAGAAGGAGGCTGCACACTGCCCCCAGTATACAGCAGGAGGCTGCACACTGTCCCAGTATACAGCAGGAGACTGCACACTGCCCCCCAGTATACAGCAGGAGGCTGCACACTGCCCCAGTATACAGCAGGAGGCTGCACACTGCCCCCAGTATACAGCAGGAGGCTGCACACTGCCCCCAGTATACAGCAGTAGGCTGCACACTGCCCCCCAGTATACAGCAGGAGGCTGCACACTGCCCCAGTATACAGCAGGAGGCTGCACACTGCCCCCAGTATACAGCAGGAGGCAGTACACAGCCCTCAGCATACAGCAGGAGGCTGTACATTGACCCCAGTATACAGCAGGAGGCAGTACACAGCATCCAGTAATCAGCAGGAGGCAGCACACAGCCCCAGTATACAGCAGGAGGCTGCATACAGCACTCAGTATACAACAGGAGGCTGCACACTGACCCCTGTATACAGCAGAAGGCTGCACACTGACCCCTGTATATAGCAGGAGGCTGCACACTGAACCCTGTATACAGCAGGAGGCTGCACACTGCCCCCAGTATACAGCAGGAGGCTGCACACTACCCCTAGTATACAGCAGGAGGCTGCACACTGCCCCCAGTATACAGCAGGAGGCCTATTTATTTTAAGACTTTTATGTGCAAAATATTTTATGTTAAACTATACTATTTTGTTTTTGCTAATAGTTAGTTACTATCCCGGGCAACGCCAGGTGCTACAGCTGGTATTTAATAATGATATAAAGTACTATGTGTCCTAAAAATACTGTCACAAGCCCCTTGGTTAGCAGCAGTATTTCAAAATTATTTAAAATTCAAAAGTATTTCAAAGGAATTATTTCTTTTTTTTTTTTATTTAAACCATTTATTTTTATTTAGGTTTCAAAAATTTAACAAGAAACAGTAGATATCAATATTCATGTAACAATTCACATATCTAGTAACAAGACAATCAAAACTATCCCCCCTCCCCCCAATACTCCTTATTCCGGGTATACTTGAGAGTCTTAACAATCATATCACCGCCAGGAATTATTTCTTTCTACTTTTTGTTTCAACACTAGGGGGAGCACTTCATTGTGGCTTTTCATTTATTTTTATATAAATTCTTTTAGTGTCCCTTTTTTTGGTAAAATTATATTTATTTCTCTCCTTTTAGCACGCGATTCATAGACCTTTTTTTTGTCTTGATTTCTGCCAGGCACAGCAGATTTTGTCACCGATTTTGCTTCTAATCTGACAACAATCCACATCCCATGCCTATGAATGGGATTCTGTGACTTATTTCTGTGGATTTTGCTCAGAGCTGAAGATCACTGAATAAAGATGGGGTTATATCTTGTGTGGACGGTTCCTTACCGGCGGACCATCTACTACAAAGGTTTCAATCAGAAGTGTCTTAAATAAAGGCAACCAATCAGAGCTCAGATTTTACGGCTTAAAATTAATAGTTTGAGGGAAACAAATGTGCTGTGATTGGTTGGCTATGTTCACAATGTGCGTTTTTTAATCAGTTTTTTGTACTGCGTCATTGTTCAATTTTCAGCAGGAAAACTGGATCTGTTTTAGAAAGAAAAAAATAAATCCAAAAACGCATGGCATTTTTAGTTTCAACAAAATTTTATTGTGACAGAAGAAAAGTAGATGTGTACAAACAATTGTTAATCAATGCAATGTGAGAAAAAAAATAGGAAATAAATCAAATAAGACAAATAAAACAAATGAAGCCGCCCCCTCGCAGGGGGGTTCAGGTTCATATAGCAAGGCGTTGTTACAAACTTTATAATTTGGTGTTAATGCGAAGAGAAGAGAAAGTAAAACAAAAAATAAAATAAACAGAGAAACGTATCTTGAGTAGCGGGGAAGCGGCAGGTTCGTAACAGTTCAACAGGGCTTAGCTTTTTTTGGGGGGGTAATTCTAGGGGATGGCGTGTGGGTATCTATGGGTTGTTCATTGATCTGGTCATCAAGGTGCTTCACTTTCTTCATAGAGCTTAGTGTTATTGTGTGTTTTACGTTGATAGTGACATTACTCTGTGAAGGTCGTGGTCTTCGTTTTTGGTTATCCAGGGTTCCCATATAGCCCTGAAGAGGTCCATGGTGTCATTTCTGGTTGCCTCTATTTTCTCGAAGAGCATTATGGAGTGGATACGGAGCTTTACTTGCTCTAGTGATAGCAAGTTTGTGTTCCATTGTTTGGCTATGTGGTTTTTGGTGGCCATGGTTATGTAGGTGAGTAGGCGATATGTTTTGTTACTCGAGTTAGGTGGTTTGTCCCTGAATAGTAGTACTGGTGGAGTGAGTGTGAGTTTGGTATCTAGAGTGAAGTCGATTAAGTTTATGACGTCATTCCAAAGGGATTTTACGATGGGGCATGTCCACCATATGTGGAATGTGTCCCCTACTGTGTGACAGCCTCTGAAGCATCTGTCAGGCTTGGAGCTGTATATGTTGTGTAAGAAGCTGGGGACACGGTGCGTCCGGTGGAGAAGCTTAAAGGACGTTTCAGTGATACCTGATGGCTTTCCTTCATGATGCTTTCGTGACATCTGTACCATTTTTCTGGTGTGAGCGCGATTCCCAGGTCTAGTTCTCATTGCTCCATAGCTTTTAGCTTATGCCTATCCTTTGGGTGGTTGAGCGTAGTGTATATTTGGGATATTGATTCTTTTCCCAGGGGGTCATGCATACATTTGAGTTCAAATGCTGTCACTTTTGGGTGTGTTATAGTTTTGAGTATGGTATGTATGAAGTGGTATATTTGCTCTGGTCTGAAGGTTTCTGTGGGTGGGATTTTATATCTTGTAATGAGTGCGTGCTTGGGCATAAGTGTCGAGTGGTTAAGGAGATGTTGTAGTCTGCGTACACTGTTTAATTCCCACCATGTGTGGTTTATGGAGGAGACCCCGGGTTGAAACATTGGGTTGCTAAATAGCTCCAATAGTGGTGACGGGTGGGATTGGAGGGAGTATTGGAATCTTATGGATCTCCATAGCTGTAGGGTGTCCCCGTGGCCCAGAGGAGACCTCTCAAGGTGTATGGGGCTAGTTGTGAGTTCTCAATGTGGATCCATAGGGGAGTGTTTTGCTCTGCATGTATTGTTGCCGTTTGTGCCATTTGTGCTGCCCTGTAGTAGTGTATGAAGACCGGCAGCGATACACCTCCTTTTGCTTTGTGTTTATGTAAAGTCTACATGGATATGCGTGGTCTCTTATGATTCCACATGAATTGGTTAATTTGGGAGTGGAACATTTTGAATATGGACTTTGGTATTGGTATTGGTAGTGAGCGGAAGAGATATAGGAATTGGGGTAGTGTGACCATCTTTATCGTGTGAACTCTCCCTAAAATGGAGAGTGTTGGGGTTTACCATTTGTTTAGATTCTGTTCTAGTTTTTGCAATATGGGGTGTTTTTATATGATGTCAGATTGATTCCGAGATAGGGGATGTAGTGCTCTTTGTGTGTAAATTTAAAGTTGGATAGAATATGGTTTCGGGTCATTGGCTGGGGTGTTAATAAACATTATTTCCGATTTATCCACGTTTACTTTCAGTCCTCAAATCTCCTCGAATTGTTTGAGGGTGGCTATCAAGTTTGGAAGCGATATGTGGGGGTTCGTTAGGGTCAGTAGTAGATCGTCTGCGAAGAGGCTTACTTTATAGGTGTGTTTCCCTATTTTTGGGCCTGTGATATCTGGATGGGATCGTATCTTTTGGGCTAGGGTTTCCATGATCATAGCGAATAAGGCCGGTGATAGGGGGCATCCCTGCCTCGTGCCTCTTTTTATGAGTACTGGTTTCGGGAGGTGGATGGGAGTTTTAGGTATGCGATCGGGTTGTTGTAGAGGAGTTTAAGTGAGTTTATCAATTGTTGAGGTAGCCCCAATCTGTTCAGAACTTGGAATAGGTATGGCCAGGCAACTGAGTCAAAGGCTTTTTCTATGTCTAGAGCCAGGAAAGTTAGGGGTGAGTTGGATTTGTTGGCATTGTGTATTATATTGAGGTTCCTGCGTATGTTGTCTGCTGCTTGTCTTGAAGGTATGAAACCCACCTGGTCTTTGTGTATAAGGTTAGGGAGGCAGGTATTTATCCTGTTGGTTAATATGGCCGTGATGATTTTAAGGTCTATATTTAATAGGGAGATCAGCCTGTAGGTTTTTGATGAGTAGTGGGTCTTTTTTTTTGATTTAGGATGACAGCGATATGTGCGGTGTAAAATTCTTGGGGCATGGTTTCTTCTGAGACTAAGTTGTTGCAATATGTGCGTATGTGGTTCGTCAGTGTGTCCTGGAATTTTTTGTAGTATAATGCGGTCAGTCCGTCCGGGCCTGGTGCTTTACCTGCTTTTAGTTGTTTGATGGTGGTCAGTATCTCCTCTTCTGTTATTGGTGAGTGTAGTATTGCCGCGTAGTTCGGGATTAGGGATGGTAGTGGTATAGTGGCTAGGAATTCGTAAAGTTTGGGTTTGGTGCAGTGTGGGTTGTCATCATATAAATTCTGGTAGAATTTGTGGAATGCAGCATAGATTTTATTTGGGTTGTGGGTGGTATTTGATTGTTCTTCTTTAATTGAGAAAATCATGTTTAGGCGTTCTTTGTCTCTGAGCCTGAGTGTGAGCATTCTGTCCATCTTATTGGAGTATTTATAAAACGTAAAAACGAATTGCATTTTTGATCCTTTTTTTTTGTCCTGCATTTTCTTCCTATTAACAATGGTGTCAAGGGAGAAAAAAACGGATCACTCATTGACATGCTCATTCTTTTTCCGGATTCGTTCCCTTCCCCCCCTCCCCAAAAAAAAAACAGACCACTAAAAATGCTGAGTCAGGACAGCATTTCTGAAAACTGATTGACTTTGCTGGACATCACAGGAAGTGATCTGTTCTTCATACACAAAATGGATCACAAAAACGGATCAAAAATGCACAGTATTAACAAGGCTAGCCTCAGATCGTGCAGTAAATCTGACACATACACTTTGTATTCAACATATGGCAGATAATGAGGGAGGTTCAGGAGACATATCTCAGCAGACTTTGATGCCCATAGAAACCAACTCCAAATTCACATTTATTTTCCTCGTAACCAATAAAAGCTGCCAGGTCACTATGGACGGCAGAGCCCTGCTCTCATGTTACACCAGGATTCTTCACCATGTTTATTTCTGGGAAAGTAAAAGTGAAAGAAAGATTGGGCAGGGCAGGAAATAGAACCGTCTGTAATCATTGCTGTATCAGCTCTGTCATTAGATATCATTAATATGGAGATCACACAACACCGTCCCCGAGTGTACCCCCTGAAGACGGGGATCATCATCCTCAGCGTCGTTACCCTCATAGCTGGTAAGTCTCCTCATCATAATCAATTGTCTGCTACAACGTGAAACTGCACTGAGACTGTAAAATGTCTCCCTGTAATCTATGTAACTACTGATAACTGTAGATATATGCTGTAATATACATTTTATACCTCCGAACCGTCCTATATCCAGGAGGACAGCACGAATATGGGCAGCTGTCCGTAGATTTCTGGAGTATGGGCAGATAATGGTGGAGTCATCAGGTCACATAACTGAGCAACAGAATCCAGCTCAGAGCAACAGGGACACTGACAAGTGGGAAGATTGTGTGTGTGTGTGGGGGGGGGGATCATACTGTGTGGAGAGTATCATGGGGAACGTCATACTGTGTGGAGGGAATAATGGGAACATCATACTGTGTGGATGGTATAATGGGGACATCACACTGTGTGGCGGGTATCATGGGGACATCATACTGTGTGGAGAGTATCATGGGGAACGTCATACTGTGTGGAGGGTATAATGGGGACATCATACTGTGTGGAGGGTATAATGGGGGACATCATACTGTGTGGAGAGTATCATGGGGAACGTCATACTGTGTGGAGGGAATAATGGGAACATCATACTGTGTGGATGGTATAATGGGGACATCATACTGTGTGGCGGGTATCATGGGGGACAATCATACTGTGTGGAGAGTATCATGGGGAACGTCATACTGTGTGGAGGGTATAATGGGGACATCATACTGTGTGGATGGTATAATGGGGACATCATACTGTGTGGAGAGTATCATGGGGAACGTCATACTGTGTGGAGGGTATAATGGGGACATCATACTGTGTGGAGGGTATAATGGGGACATCATACTGTGGATGGTATAATGGGGACATCATACTGTGTGGCGGGTATCATGGGGACATCATACTGTGTGGAGAGTATAATGAGGGACATCATGCTGTGTGGAGGGTATCATAGGGGACATCATAGTGTGTGGAGGGTATAATGGGGACATCATACTGTGTGGAGGGTATAATGGGGATATCAAACTGTGTGGAGGGTATCATGGTGGATATCATACTGTGTGGAGGGTATCATGGGGGACATCATACTGTGTGGAGGGTATCATGGGGAACGTCATACTGTGTGGAGGGAATAATGGGGACATCATACTGTGTGGAGGGTATAATGGGGACATCATACTGTGTGGAGGGTATAATGGGGACATCATACTGTGTGGAGGGTATAATGGGGACATCATACGTGTGTGGAGGGTATAATGGGGACATCATACTGTGTGGAGGGTATAATGGGGGACATCATACTGTGTGGAGGGTATAATGGGGACATCATACTGTGAGGAGGGTATAATGAGGGACATCATACGTGTGGAGGGTATAATGGGGACATCATACTGTGTGGAGGGTATAATGGGGAACATCATACTGTGGAGGGTATCAATGGGGACATCATTACTGTGTGGAGGGTATAATGAGGACATCATACTGTGTGGATGGTATAATGGGGACATCATACTGTGTGGGGGTATCATGGGGACATCATACTGTGTAGGAGGGTATAATGGGGACATCATACTGTGTGGAGGGTATAATGGGGACATCATACTATGTGGAGGGTATAATGGGGGACATCATACTGTGTGGGGGATATAATGGGAGACATCATACTGTGTGGAGGGTATACATGGCGGACATCATACTGTGTGGCGGGTATAATGGGAGACGTCATACTGTGTGAAGGGGATCATGGCGGACATCATACTGTGTGGAGGGTATAATGGGGCACATTATACTGTGTGGATGGTATAATGGAGGACGTCATATTGTGTGGAGGGTATGATGGGGGACGTCATACTGTGTGGAGGGTATAATGGAGATATCATACTGTGTGAGGGTATAAAGGAGATATCATACTGTGTGGAGGGTATAATGAGCGACGTCATACTGTATGGAGGGATCATGGGGGACATCACATGTGGAGGGCTTTGAGTCATCATAATGGGTCATACTGTGTGGAGGGGATTTTTGGTCAGTTTTGATGATAAATACAGAAATGCTGACATCTTTTGATTAGGCCACGTTCACACATTTGGTGTTTGATCATTACATCAGTATTTGTAGCCAAAACCAGGAGTGGAACAATCAGAGGAAAAGTATAATAGAAACACGTCACCACTTCTGTATTTATCACCCACTCCTGGTTTTGGCCTTTAAGATACTGATTATTCCTTTTTGCTGTAACTTGCAGATAATAGCCAATATGCTTTCTGGTACTGCTGCCACCTGTTATTGTGTTGTGTTATTCATGTATTTATGATACGGTGTCACCTGCAGCAAAACTTGAGAATCACTGGGACCTCTAGTAATCACATAGCATCCAGTGGGATCTCATGTAAAGAGTCTGAGGCAGAAAACTTTGATTTTAAGGCTATATTCACACTGTGCGTTTTTGATGCATTTTTTTTCTGTTTTCAGCTGCAAACTGGATCAGCTTTTAAAAAAACAGATAAAAAAATAGGTGATCCGTTTTGCTACGTTTTCGACTGTTGCGTTTTTTTTAAGCTCATAGACAATGGTTTCAATGGAAAAAAGCGGATTAGAAATATGCCACAGTAATTGACAGCTCAAACTTTGTGAGGATCACTTTTTCACCCAAAAAACATAGCAATTGCAAAAGGTTGTGTCTGAATGACAAAGCTTTGAAAACTCATTGACTTAGCTGGGAATCTCTGAAATTGATCCGTTTCACTGCACTGCAACTGCAACAACAGATCCCTCAAAAACGCTTTGTGTGAATGTTGTCGAAGTCATATAGCCTTAAGGTAGGGGTCCCCCCCAACCTATAGATTGGGAGCCACTTGTGGCTTGTGTGGCGCCCCACATGGTCAGGCGTCACAGTGGGGTATTGCACCCGTAAAAGTGTGTAATTTCCCCAGCTGCAAGTGGATCCTTGGTTGGTGGGTGGGACCCATTCCTGCACTCCCACATTAGCATATTGGTGGGAGGCTACCTGGGAGGGAGATATTTTCACCTCTAGGGGGAACAAAGAGCTGCTAGTTTGTGGAGGAGAGGAGTGGGGACAGTTGGAAAAGAGTGTGGAGCGAGGCGGAAGTTGACCCAGACAGCTCTACGCTGATCCGGGGGAAGGGAGAAGGATCCTGAAGGAATCCTGAGAGAGGGTGCCCCGACATGCGGAGTCTGGGCCCTAGAAAGAAAGGTGGAACCCAGCGTGGAGGACCATACCCAGTTCCTCCACCACGGGAACGCTGGACCCGAGGACACGGCCAGAGTCCACCTCTGAAGTCGTCAACTGGCTGCTGCAGTCTGTTTACCGGCCGTGGTGCCCTGCCAGACGGAGTGATCTGCCTGCTTCCTCACCACGAGGGAGGGGAGCCCCAAGTCTACCTACAAGGAGTCATTGGGTATAGACTCATCTAGGCGGGGATGGACACGGGTTCATCAACTAAGGTATACCACGGGTACCACCATACCACCTGGCATCCACTTGCAGCCACCCGTAGAGCTACCTGTTTGATTAATTGCTGAACTGTGGACTCTGTATTTTGCTGCGGAACGTTTACAGTAAAGTACCCGGGAGAAGAGTGACTTTGCCTTTGTGTGGTTATATTTGTCAACCTGTTTGCTTACAGGAACGCAGTCCCGGAGGATCAGCTCCACCTGTAGGGAGCTTTGCCATCTCAGCCGCATTACCATCGACCTCCGGAGGACTGTGTGGCGCTGGTGACCCATCACCAGGTACTACAGGTGGCGTCACATGACAAACTCTAATCCCCAGTACAACACCCCTTATTGAAGTGTCACCCAGGCCATGGGCTCAGGTGATGCCACCCGTGACATCCGCGTGAAAGCACCCACCGAGCCTGATACCCGAGTACCCCAGGACCTGGGCTCGACACTTGCGGACCCCTGATGTGTGGCTGGCAGCTGTCTGCTAGCTTGGTGCATAAGCACCAGATCTAGCAAAGAGGTATGATAAGCAGGTCTCCAGATGGTGACTTTTGTGAGTGGCCCCATATAGTAGAGCAGGTCTGGATGGGGTAAGATAGGAACCCCTGGATCTTGGTATACTGGTGTGATTCTTTTGGGGAAGATTAGGCTGTCATTATACAGGAAATGGGGACTCTGGGTGACACTACTGTAAGGATGGGAGCTGGATATGGATGGATTTTTGTGGGTTCAGGGCGAAAGAGTCTAAGTGGGCCCGTTTAACATTCTGCGCCCCACCCCTCCCTCACGTCTGCACCTTAAGCTGCACCCCAGATTTAGCCAGAAGAAATTAGGAAAAATATTCTTCCTATTAATTAAAGTTTCCCTGCAATGTAAAAGGGAGGAGTCATTAGCACTAATTTTGGTGTACTAGGGTAGAATATGGAGGCAATGAATCTATTGTTAGTGTCTTTCTGCAAATTACCGTATTTTTCGCTTTATAAGACGCACCTGATTATAAGACGCACCCCCAAATTTGGTGAAGGAAAAGAGAAAAAAAAATGTTTAATGTTATGTGGGGTCCGTCTTATAATACCAGTGTCCACCTTATAATCAGTATATATGTCCCCCATCCTCGTACACTAACCCCCCCATGCTGGTATGTATGTCCCCCATGCTGGCGTACTGTCCTTCCCATGCGGATGCACTGTTCCCCACCCTGGCACACAGGGCCCCAATGCTGGCATACAGAGCCCCCATCCTGGCACACTGCCCCCTATGCTGGTACACTTCCCGCCATGCTTGCACACTGCCCCCATTGCTGGCGCACTGCCTCCCATGCTGGCATAAAGGGCCCCCATGCTGGCACAAAGGACCCCCAACCTGGCACACTGTCCCCCCATGCTGGCACACTGCCCCCCATGCTGGCACAGACAGTCCCCACCCTGGCACACTGCCCCCATGCTGGCACAGACAGCCCCCACCTTGGCACACTGTCCCCCCATGCTGGCACAGACAGCCCCCACCCTGGCACACTGTCCCCTCAAGCTGGCACAGACAGCCCCCACACTTGCACACTGTCCCCTCAAGCTGGCATAGACAGCCCCCATCCTGGCACACTGTCCCCCCCAAGATGGCACAGAGAGCCCCCACCTTGGCACACTGTCCCCCCATGATGGCACAGACAGCCCCTACCCTGGAACACTGTACCCCCAAGCTGGCAGACAGCTTCCCCTCGGCACACTGTCCCCCACCTTGGCACAGACAGCCCCCACCCTGTCACACTATCCCCCCCCCATGGTACAGACAGCCCCCACCCTGGCACATTGTCCCCCCATAGTACAGACAGCCCCCACCCTGGCACAATTTTCCCCCCCCAATAGCACTGACAGCCCCCACCCTGTCACACTATCCCCCCATGGTACAGACAGCCCCCACCCTGGCACATTATCTCCCCATAGTACAGACAGCCCGCACCCTGGCACAATTTCCCCCCCCAATGGCACTGACAGCCCCCACCCTGTCACACTATCCCCCCCATGGTACAGACAGCCCCCACCCTGGCACATT
Source organism: Allobates femoralis (assembly GCA_033576535.1). Lineage (NCBI taxonomy): Eukaryota > Metazoa > Chordata > Amphibia > Anura > Aromobatidae > Allobates > Allobates femoralis. The sequence goes on along the minus strand of JARQOC010000010.1, from coordinate 51,266,286 downwards.
GTCCCCCCATAGTACAGACAGCCCCCACCCTGGCACAATTTCCCCCCCCAATGGCACTGACAGCCCCCACCCTGACACACTATCCCCCCCATGGTACAGACAGCCCCCACCCTGGCACATTATCCCCCATAGTACAGACAGCCCGCACCCTGGCACAATTTTCCCCCCAATGGCACTAACAGCGCCCACCCTGTCACACTATCCCCCCATGGTACAGACAGCCCCCACCCTGGCACATTATCCCCCCATAGTACAGACAGCCCGCACCCTGGCACAATTTTCCCCCCCAATGGCACTGACAGCGCCCACCTGTCACACTATCCCCCCATGGTACAGACAGCCCCCACCCTGGCACATTATCCCCCCATAGTACAGACAGCCCGCACCCTGGCACAATTTTCCCCCCCAATGGCACTGACAGCCCCCACCCTGTCACACTATCCCCCCCATGGTACAGACAGCCCCCACCATGGCACATTATCCCCCCATAGTACAGACAGCCCGCACCCTGGCACAATTTCCCCCCCCAATGGCACTGACAGCCCCCACCCTGTCACACTAGACCCCCCATGGTACAGACAGCCCCCACCCTGGCACATTATCCCCCTATAGTACAGACAGCCCGCACCCTGGCACAATTTTCCCCCCCAATGGCACTGACAGCCCCCACCCTGTCACACTATCCCCCCCATGGTACAGACAGCCCCCACCCTGGCACATTATCCCCCCATAGTACAGACAGCCCGCACCCTGGCACAATTTCCCCCCCCAATGGCACTGACAGCCCCCACCCTGTCACACTATCCCCCCCATGGTACAGACAGCCCCCACCCTGGCACATTATCCCCCTATAGTACAGACAGCCCGCACCCTGGCACAATTTTCCCCCAATAGCACTGACAGCCCCCACCCTGTCACACTATCCCCCCCATGGTACAGACAGCCCCCACCCTGTCACACTATCCCCCCCCATGGTACAGACAGCCCCCACCCTGTCACACTATCCCCCCCATGGTACAGACAGCCCCCACCCTGGCACATTATCCCCCCATAGTACAGACAGCCCGCACCCTGGCACAATTTCCCCCCCCAATGGCACTGACAGCCCCCACCCTTGCACACTTTCTCCAATGCTGCACTCTTTAAAAATAACAAACGATCTCATACTCACCTCTCTCCACCGCTCCCTGCAGCCTCCATCCCCGCTGCCTGCTTATACCGGGAATCCAGTCCTGTGAGCGGCGCGCGGTGATGATGTCACAATGAGCGATGCTCACATGACTGGAGGCCGGCACAGCTGAGCGGAGACAGCGGGAATAGCGCGGGCTGCAGGAAACGATATGAAGAGAGGCGAGTATGAAATTCTTTGGGTAATCAGTGCTTTCCACGCAATGAAAGCATGGAAAGCACTGACTGTTCACATGGGGCTGCGGACCGCTCCTGTCATATGCGCTGCTCCCGCTGTGATTGACAGCGGGATGCAGTGCATATTAGAGGAGATAATAAGCGGCCCTAGGTGATCAGGGACCGCCGCTGCCGCCTCCTCCAGCCTCTCCACAGCCCCCGGACACCGCTCCACAGCCTCCCCCCATCCTCCTACTCCACAGCTACTAGGTTCGCTTTATAAGACGCACCCCCACTTTCCCCCAAAATTTGGGGGAACAAAAGTGCGTCTTATAAAGCGAAAAATACGGTATATATTAGACCGGTTTGACACCACGGTTTTTCTGATCCGGGGCTGTCCGGTGTGAACTGGACAGCCCCTGATCAGATTTCGGCCCCATAGTATTTCTATGGGGTCGGATGGCAGCTATTTGCCATCCAGTTTCCATCTGTCCGGGAGGATCCGGCAGCATTCGGATTTTTCTCCCGGGCACAAAAATGTTGCAAGCAACAGGACTATTCCCCCCAAATATAACATATCATTTCCATCGGACAGCCCCGGACCAGATTACACTGCGGTGTGAAGCTGGCCTTAGACACACACAGCTCTGCCATATGCCCATAGAGATACATGACTCTGCTACATATACAGGTAGCCACATACAGTTGTGGCCAAAAGTATTGACACCCCTGCAATTCTGCCAAATAATACTCAGTTTCTTCCTGAAAATGATTGCAATCACAAATTCTTTGGTATTATTATCTTCATTTAATTTGTCTTCAATGAAAAAACACAAAAGAGAATGAAGCAAAAAGCAAAACATTGATCATTTCACACAAAACTCCAAAAATGGGCCAGACAAAAGTATTGGCACCCTCAGCCTAATACTTGGTTGCACAACCTTTAGCCAAAATAACTGCGATCAAACGGTTCCGGTAACCATCAATGAGTTTCTTACAATGCTCTGCTGGAATTTTAGACCATTCTTCTTTGGCAAACTGCTCCAGGTCCCTGATATTTCAAGGGTCAAGAAAAAATCCAGCCAGGCGATGCAATCTTCCTTTTTATGGAAATTTATTTTTGCATTATGAAGATTAAAATATCAAAGGGGACAAGCCCCTAAACGCTGGACGCGTTTTGGTAACACACCTTAGTCGTCAGCTTAATCTGAGCCTGGGGAGGGTGAATAAAATAGGGTTTTGTTTTAGTTTAATAACAAATTGCACCTAGAGGCCATCATTTTCTGAAAGGGAAATGTCCATTTAAATAATTTTTATTGCACCAAAATTATTATATACCTTTAATTGTTACTATACAGGGCAAATAAAACATGCAGTAGAAGCGTACTGCTAAATAGATTATTGTCTGTCTTTCAGGTAAATTAGAAATCCAGAGGAACGAATCCCTTATAGAGGCTCTGCTGGGTCATAACATGACCATCCCTTGTCACTTTTTTGGCTATGAGACGTCACCTCTGGATCTTTCTAGAGTTTCTGTGCGCTGGACTAAGGAAACACCAGAAACCAAAGAAGAACGTGTTTACTTTTTTGATGGTACAAACCACCACACTTACAGACCTGGTTCAGATATACCAGCCAGTAGACTACTGGAAGGATATGGAGGTCTGCACCTACCCAACCTTCAGTTAAGTGATGAAGGAGAATACACCTGTTATGTTTTCATCACTCCTGAAAAAGCACAAAGTAAAGTCACCCTGCAAATATCAGGTAAGTGCTGCAATCAGAGACACAGCAGAGGTCTGGGCTGACAGGATAATTCTGGAGATGTTGAACAGCGCAGATCAGGACTAGTGTCTAGTGTCTAATAATGTTTTTAAAGTCTGGGATCGGGATGGAGTTGACCCGAACTTGAGTCTGAACCCCAAACCCAGACTTTGAAGTTATGAAACGATGGCAAGGAAGGATGATGTAAAAATAGAAAAACAGTGATTAATCATCAGCGTGATTCCTTACCAGGGTTCACGCACTTGTACTTCTGGGTTCTTCATTAAACGGAAACGGACCACCAGGATCTCGTGCTATGTAGCAGGTGATTGACTTCTGCTCTGCAGTATTTTTGATTCTCAGCGCAGATAAAGCGGACAGGAATAGGCTGCCAGCCCCAGCTGCCTGGCTTTACCTTGGCTGGCAATCACCAATACAGGGGAGCCCATTATTTTTTTTTAATTATTTCAATGAATAATTTAAAAAAAGGGTGTGCTCTGCCCCATTTTTGATTGCCAGCCAAGCTCAGGCAGCTGGGGGTTGGTATTTTCAGCATGGTGAGGTCCATAGTTATTGGGCCCTCCAGGCTAATGAATCGCAGTCACCCCAGAAATTGGCATATTCATGAGAAGCACCAATTCCTGGCGCTTTACCAGACTCTTTCCGATGCCCTGGTGTGGTACCATTGGGGTGATAGAAAGGGTTAATGATAGCTGAGTATTGACAACTGTCATTAAGTCCAGATTGATAATGTTTAGGTCTCTAGGAGACCCACACATTATCAATCCTGTGAGGAAATAGTTAAAAACACAACACACAGAGAAGAATCTTTATAACCTTCATATTTTTTTTTTTCAGCTAAGCCGACCTGTACAGTCAGTGACTCTACCCTGGAGATGAATCCGGACACAGAGAGACCTGTGACATGTTATGTGAACAGTTTCCATCCAAAACCTGAGAAAATACAATGGATGAAGTACAGTAAAACTTTATCCAAGTCTGAACTGGATAGCCAAACCTGCACCACTGTACCGGTCCAGAACCAGGATGGCACATACAATGTGACAAATGTGCTAACTGTGAAGCCCAAGAGCACAGAGGAGGATGGGATATATTCATGTGTAATTACCCACAGGTCACTGAAACACGGGCTTACATGTAATGTTACTCTCTCAGTCACCGAAGGTAAGTGTCTGAGCCGGGAGATCGGAGGGTTCTAGTTATAGATTTTAGAACAGTTCTTGAATAGCCACTGAAAATGAAGGTGATTTATTATATGGTAAATCACAGCATTAGGTTACCTTCTGGAGTTATCTATGAGATCCATATATCTAACAGGTGACAAATATGGTTTCCACCTTTTCGTGGAACCTTGTCTATAACTACAGTTGTGATCTGCACTGTTGTAAGAAATTAATTAGATTGGAATTCAAAATTTTCCCACATCTACAAGTGCATGTCAATAAATTAGAATATCACCAAAAAGATCATTTATTTTACTAATTCAATACATAATATGAAACATATATTTAGAGTCATTACAGTGTGATCTATTTCAAGTGTTTATCTCTGTTAATTGATGATTATGGCTTACAGCCAATAATAACCCAAAAGTCATTATCTCAGAAAATTAGAATCTACTATATAATTGCCCTATCGTGTCTGTCTGTAACCAAAATCCTGCATCGCTGATTGTCGCTGAGCGGCCACGCCCCCCAGCCAGAGCCCCCATCCGATTGGCTTTCCCAGCTGTCACTCACTACACCCAGCCCTGATTTCTTGCTGAGCACCCCCCCCCTCCCAGCCAGGGCCCCCACCCGATTGGCTGTCCCATCTGTCACTCACTACACCCAGCCCTGATTTCTTGCTGAGCGGCTACCCCCAGCCAGAGCCCCCATCCGATTGGCTGTCCCCGCTGTTACTACACCCAGCCGTCTATTGTTTTTACTATCAAATGGGACCGACACCACTGAACACCGACACCGCTGCAAAGACAACGCCGCACACAGACACCGCTGCACACCCACACTGCCAAACACAGACACCGCCGCACACAGACACCGCCGCACACAGACACCGCCGCACACAGACAACACCGCCGCACACAGACACCCGCCGCACACAGACACCGCCGCACACAGACACCGCCGCACACAGACACCGCCGCACACAGACACCCCTGTACACCGTATAAATGAAGAGGATCCAGAGTCAATTTCTGCTTCTTATGTGTTTTATTGACACACAAATAAAATCATCACATACCCTGTAGGGTCACGCTACCCGCGTTTCGGGGTTCTCCTCTAGTCGTTAGTTAACGACTAAGGGGAGAACCCCGAAACGCGTATAGAGTGACCCTACGGGTTATGTGATGATTTTGTGTCAATAAAACACATAAGAAGCAGAAATTGACGCTAGATCCTCTTCATTTATATGCTGTATACTAAGGATGGTTGCCATGCCATTGATCCGGTGTCTGGAGTCCAGGGAGTAATTGTCTGAGGAGCCACCTTCCTTTCCCCTTCCCTGAATCATTCACCCCTGAATACCAACACCGCCGCACACTGACACCACTTAACACCGACACTGCTGCCACCGACACCACCGAACACCCACATCGCTGCACATAGACACCGCTGCACACAGACACCGCTGAACACCGACACCGCCGAACACCGACACCGCCATACACAGACACCACGGAACACACACACCGCCGCACACTCACACCACTGAACACCGACACCGCCGCACACCGAAACCACCACACACAGACACCGACACCGCCGCACACAGACACTGCTGCACACAGACACCACTAAAAACCGACACCGCCGCACACCCACACTGCCGCATACAGACACCGCCGCACACTGACACCCCTGAACACAGACATTGCTGCACACTGACACCTCCGAACACCGACACCGCCGCACACCCACACTGCCGAACACAGACACCGCCAAACACAGACACCACTGAACACCGACACAGCCAAGACACCGCTGCACACACACCGCCGCACACTCACACCACTGAACACCGCTGCACACTGACACCACTGAACACGGACACCGCCGCACACTCACACCACTGAACACCGACGCCACTGAACACTGACACCACTGAACACCAACACCGCTGCACACCGACACCACCGCACACAGACACCACCGCACACAGACACCACTGAACACCGACACTGCCACACACTGACACCCCTGAACACCGACACCCGCCGCACACCCACACCCCTGAACATCGGACACTGCCGCACACAGACATCGCCACACACACACAGCGCCGTGCACACACACCGCCACACACAGACACCGCCTCGCACTGACACCACTGGAGTGTGTCGTTGTCAATGACAACCTTCTGCACGTCAAGTAAAAAAAACTTACCAGCTGCAGCCAAAAACAAATCCAACACAGCGCTTAAACAGGATGCTGTCAGACCCCAATAAATAGAGCAAACACAGGTGCACAGAACCGATAAAAATCACTATCAACCTGCCAAAACATGGGGGAGGTGATTTGTTATGCACAGCTCAAGGTTTGCATGTATAGGACGCCGTTCACATTGATACATATGATGAGTACCGATCCTGCCACCAGACCAAATGGACAGCCCAGCATGATGCATCAGCACGCTGGATGAATGACGCTGCAACTGGTAAATTTTTCTATTGCTGCCATTTTTTGAGTAGTTTTTGTACATCTGTCAAGCCACTAGTCTTCCCCATGATTGTGTATAGCCTATTGAACCAGACTAAGGGACCATTTTAAATGCTTAGTAAGCCTTTGCAGATGTTTTGTGTTAATAATTTTCTGAGATACGGTAGTTACCTTTGGGTTTTCATTGGCTGTAAGTCATAATCATCTACATCAACATAAATAAACACTTTAATGTCTATAATGTCTTTAATGTGTATGTAATGACTATACAATATATGTGTTTCACTTTATGCAGTGAATTACTGAAATAAATTATCCTTTTGATGCTATTCTAATTTATTGAGATGCACTTGTAATAATTAGACCTAGTCCTTGCTATTCTTTCATTAATGTGTCCATTCTTTTTCCTGCATTGATAAGACCTCACAGGCTCATTGATAGAATAATTATTGATTTCATAAGTCAGTTACCCACACTTTCTTTTCAGATAAACTAAATGTCTCCATGTAAATTATTATTATCCCGTCAAATGCTAGGAATATAAGAATTTATTAGTTGTGGTAACCTCATACAGGCACCTGTCAATACCCTCATCTCTGCGATTAATTTGATATCATTTTCTTCTCTTTATTTCCTAATAGAACACAGCAATGGATTTTGGATTTTTGTTGGGATTGCTATTGTTGTACTCATCATTATAGTGGCAGCAGTAATTTACTTCTATTGTATAACAGGTAAAAACCTTTCTCAGTTCCCACTAAGAAAACCTTCATACAAATGTGTGCTACCCCTAGATCTGGAGTTACATTGGCAGTGTGGATATATTCTGATCATTTCAGGCCTCCATTTGGGAAAATAGCAGCAAAAACTGAGACATGATCATAATGTGTGAATAAGTGTATTGCAGGTTGGTGGGGACCTACTTCACCATGAGCCGAGCTTACCCTGGATGGACATAACCAAGTGTCTACAGGGTCTTCACAAGAGCCTTGGGTGGTGAGAATAGGCTTGGTTGCTGGTAGGCACCAGGCACGACACGCAGGGCAGTCCCTGGGACTGCAGCAACTAAGGTATAGGCCAAGGCAGATATATGAGGTACAGAAGATCTAGACAGAGGCATAGTCAGACAGTCTAAGGTCAAGAAAGGAAACACAGCATCAGAATACAAACCGAGGTCAGGAGTAGAGAGATCAGACAGGATGGGTAAACAAGGTGGATCGGTAACAGGTGAGACAATACAGAGAGCACCTTCCAAGAATCTAGACGGGAGTGAAGGGGTGGAGCTGTCTACAAGCCTCTGCTGTAAACGGGTTGGCTAGGGAACCTAAACTCTGCCAGACACCGTTGAGTTAAATTCCTGCAGAGTCAGGTCATGCTTCGCTATAGCCATGTGGAACTCACCAGCAACTGGAGGATGTAGCAGAGCAAAAGGCAGCTCATAAAGACAAACCAAGGCTGGAACAAGTAGAGTGGTGACCGCAGGGAGTGACAATAAACCCTATGGCTAGGGGGAAATGGGAAAATCATCTGGTGTTAGGAGCTACAAGGTTTAAAGTTCAAAGGTTTGAACTATCACAGACAAAGGAGATATAGCATTCGTATGTAGTACTATTGTCTGATAATTGGGGCGCTACTCTTTAGGATTAGTTTCTGAATGCTAAATAATCTCTTATTGAGTCTTTGTGTTTAATTTGGGGGTACGTGGTATTCATGTCTGTGCCCCAGAAGTACAACATTACACAGAGTAGCTCAATTTCAGACTCTTCTCACTGCAGGCCTCACAGCTATGGTAGATTTTACCTCTTTGGTAAGGAAAACACTGGTCCTGGTGCATTATTTACCCTGCCATGAATACATTGGCATAACATTGTAAATAATACACTTTATTTCCTGCTTTTTAGTTACCACAGTACTTTATTGAAATTTTCATCACAAAATGGGGTCAATTTCTTAGGAAATCAATTAATATTTGACTGTACTTGGACATTATCCAAGAAAAATCATGAAGCTAATACAAACACCATACAGATTTTGTCCTTGGTCAAATATAAAGGTGTTTTCCCAAAAAGTTCATTTTGATCAATAAATCTTGGAATAAAAATAATTTCCACAATTGGATGTGTTAAAAAAATGATCCAGTGCTGAGATAATCTTATATCCACTGGCGATCAAAATTACAGAACAATGTATGATCACTTGTTATTTTTTCAGACAGAATGTAATCTACATTGATGAACATTTTATGGTTTTTGTGTAAGGGGTGCACCATGTCTCTAGAACAGGGTTTTCAAAAATAACCAAAGTTTATCAACTTAATACCTTTATTTTACACAAAATGTGATGATGATAATTAGAGAACAGCAATGACTGTAGACAGAGAAAGATTAAAACTAAATGTTGTGAAAGATTACAACAGTCACCAATCAGTAGGAAATGCCTATGCATTGTCCAGGCCTTTGCTGTATACAGTCTTTTACTTTGTCCAGGCCTTTGCTGTAAATGACTTCAGCACATCTGCAACCACAGGACATCACTAGTCTCTCACACTGCTCAGGGGGATTTTACTCCACTCTTCTTCGTCTCTCTCACAGTTTTGGGACTATTGTGGGTTTCTTGGCCATAACTTTGTCACCAAGGATTTTCCAGAGGTTTCCTACTGGGTTTAGATCATTTCATGGATTCAAGGAACTGCTTTCCCTGTTTTGCTGTGTGATAGGGGACATTATCCAGGCTGTGCAGCTTCTGCCCCCCCATCCGTGCAGCTTCTGCCCCCCATCCGTGCAGCTTCTGCCCCGCATCCGTGTAGCTTCTGCTCCCATCCATGCAGCTTCTGCCCCTATCCGTGCAGCTTCTGCCCTCATCATATAGCTTCTGCCCCCCTCCCTGCAGCTTCTGCCCCCCCCATCCGTGCAGCTTCTGCCTCCCATCCGTGCAGCTCCTGCCTCCCATCCGTGAAGCTTCTGCCCCCCATCCGTGCAGCTTCTGCCCTCTTCTTCTCCAGGCCGCCCCCCAGGCTGGTTTTGCGTTATCTTCGGTTTATAGCGCTTACCTGATCCAGGCTCCAGACTCCAGGCATCTTCTTCGTCCCACGCATTCCTGCGTGCTACAGAGCTGTCGGCAGTGTGTGAGTTACGATCACACTGCCGACCTCTGCCCTGTGAGCTCGCATGTCACGTCGGGGTCAGGAAGTTGAATGGAGCTTCCCTGACCCCAGAAGTGCTGGGGCCCGGACGCTCACAAATTCACTTGTAACCACGTTTTAAAGGCGCGGTTACAAGTGAATGCGGCGCCCCCCTCCCTCCTCCAAAAACTCTCCGGATTTCATGAAGAGTTTGGAGGAGGGAGGAAGATTTAAAATATATATATTATATATATTATATATATATATATATTAAAAAAGGTCTACACAGATTGTACAATGACCATCCATGTAAGCTTATCTCTATGCCCCATTTCCTCAAGATGCCTGGACCATCAGTGCAATAAGCCCCTGTACCTTGTGCAACCCCTATCCCGTCGTAGATTGTAAGCTCTTTTGAGCAGGGTCACCTTCATTTCTTGCTTTATTTATTGTATTTTCTTTTTACATTGATTCTATGCCTATTGTTTTGTAACCAATTATTGTACTGTTTTTGTTCTCTACTGTAATTACTTACTGTATTATATTTTCTGTACTCTAACCCTACATTGTAAAGCGCTGCGGAATATGTTGGCGCTATATAAATAAAGCTTTTTTATTATTATTATTATTTATATATATATATATATATATATATATATATATATATAGACCCCTTAAACATGGTGCCCTAGGCACATGCCCTCACGTGCCTAGTGGCATATACGGCCCTGTGTCCTGCATGAAAATTGCTGGCTGATTGACTGCTGAACGCAATTAAGGAACCACATGTTGTTGAAGAAGGTTCTGATACACATCTGCATTCACTCTGCCATATAGCTGTATGAGAGGTCCAACCCCTGCAGCAGAAAACATTTCCTAAACCATCACACTTCCTCCCCCACCTTTCACTGACTTCTTTATTCACTTTGGGATCAGTCTTTCCTCAGTTTGTCGATGAACATAATGTTTCACATCAGACCCAAATAAATTTAACTTGCTTTCATCACTATAGTGAACTGTGGACCACTTCTCCTCTGTCCACACAACATACTCTTCACAATGGTGAGTCTAGCCTTTTGATTCTTTCTGCTAATGAGAGGTTTGGTCACTGCAGAGTGGGCTTTTAGTCCAAATGCTCTTAAACATCGTATCACTGTATGACAAGACAGATCCTTACCCTGTTCAGTGCTGGTGATCTGTTCTAGCTGCAGTGTTGAAACGATTACCCACGGAGATTCTCCACATTAACCTGTCCTCTCTTGCTTTAGTCTTTTGGGGGTGACCAGCCTTCTTCGGGTACTTGAAAGAGTTTGTGATGTTGTAAAGATGCAACATTCTATCACACACTTGGAACAACCACCTTCTCTTGTTATGGCTGATAGGGTGACTCCTGTGGCCTTCATCCGGACAACCTGCTGCCGGAGGGTTTTAGTTACCATTTTTGCAAAGTCAGTGTAAATTGGAAAGTTAGGCTGCCAGTTACATAGGGTTTGTCAGATAATTAAGCAAATTTTCACTAGGTGCCAGATTAACCCCAATAACTTGCAGGTATCTGAACGTGTTCTCTGATTTTAATCAGTGTTTTTTTCATTTATCTCATTTACATTTTTATTCTGAGGTTTAGAATATATTCAATTTATGAAATAAGCTTGAAACACTGATAATTTCCTCATGTTGGATATTTTCACATAGGAAAACACTATGACCTTAACATTAAGGAAATTATGTGTTGTTCTGTAATTTTGATCGCCAGTGTATATGTCCCTGCTATGTACAGTGTAATGGATGTGTCTGATCATTCCACATCTCCTGCACTGGGGAGGAAGAGAGTATACAGACATTACAGCACAGGATGATTATTTGAGGTAAAACGTATTTTTAAAATAGACAATTAAATGTTTTACCTCCCAAAAACAATCATTTATGATCCCATGCTGTAATGTCTGTATACTCTTATACTCTGTGATCCCCGGCTGCAATGTCTGTATCTACTATATAATTGCCTTATCGTGTCTGTCTGTAACCAAAATCCTGCGTCGCTGACTGTTCACCGAGTGGCTACGCCCCCACCCGTTTGGTCGTCCCTGCTGTCACTCACTACATCCAGCCCTCTATTCTTTTTACTATCAAATGGGAAGAGTTGTGTGTTTGGGGAAGGAGATGAGGAGCAGAGCGAAGGACGGGGCACCTGCCTGCTCCACTGCCGGGGCCACAACACTGGGATGGAGAGCACACAAACTCCTGGGGATCTGGGATCAGCTGGAACAAGCTCCAAGTACTGACAGATCCCGGGATCTGCCACCAGGGCAAGTGGGTGTAAGGTGCAGCATCTCTAGAGGAGCATGATCGGGCTGAAGTGAGCTTGAATGACTGGGGCCATTCCCTGCCCACTGCCTCTGTGTGTGCTGCCTCTGCTGTGCAGTCTCTGCCCTCCTCCTCTCCTCCTGTCTGTCCCTCACAGCATACAAATCATTTGTCAGCTCCAGAGTCCTGCCTTGCTATCTGAACAAAGCATAAACAACACAGCAGGAGGCCGCACACAGAGAGCCAGAGGGGGAGGGAATGGTCTCAGTCAATCGAGCTCACTCAAGCCACAGTGCCTACCTCCATGGCTTCTAACTGTAGGTTTTACAAAGCCTATATCTCGGGGTACACAGCACACAAACACATGGGGGACGCCTTCCCTGAATGCAGCAGATATGCTGCATTTAGTGCTGCATTTAGATTGCCATGCAGCAGGGGGGTGACAGGTCCTCTTTAAAGTGCACTGTTGCAGGTCAACAACATTGCCAAACATTGAGCCACTGTGCTGGTTTTACTTTTTGTGGATTATGTAAGGCTGTCTATCCTTGGAGAATATTTCTGTCTACTTGTGTGACGCATGATCCCACTCACCTTAAAGCGGTGGTCCTGTCTAAAGTGATAATTCACACTCTGTGTTACTCTATGTGACTACAGACATATTGATCCTGCCAGCGCCTACACTGTGCGCTGCGAAGATTTGCCTGTAGCTAAGCTGGGAACTGTCCACAATTATGCTGTATACATGTTCCTGGCAACAACATGACTAGTGGGCGCAGCCTCACTCTATACAAGTGTATGAAGCAAGCGTGTCCGGCTAGTGGGAGCGACCTTGATCCATACACTTGTACTGAGTGAAATCGCATCCACTAGTTGGGGGTTCACTTAGAGTGACTGCAGAATAATTATTGTAGTCCGGACAACTCTTAAGTTACACAACTTATGTGTGACTAAACAATATGTGTCTCTACTTGTTACCTTACTGCAGGTCTTGCCACCAATGAGTTGTTTTTTTATTGTGGAGTATTTGTATAAGCAAGTGTAATAAATGGTGTCATTTCTGATCTTTACAGCGTCACCAACTGTCTCGGAGATCACTAAGAAAAAGCTTATTAATTTGAAGCAGATAACTCTGAAATGTGACATATCCGGCTTCAGACCATATGATATTACTATAACGTTATATTTGAATAAAGTCACTGAAGAAAAAAAGAAAGTTTGTTCCTGGAACCCCAAAAAGAACAGAAATAAATCACAAAGAAACAATAATAAGAAGAACGTACTTCTAGAGTCCGGGAATGATGACGCACCCCTGAGCTTGTATCCAATTATAACACGAGATAAAATCTTTTTCTTTAACTGCATCTGTGACATCCAGATAACTCCCATCTTCCACATGCATAATAGGGCCTTGCTTACTGTGGAAATTCAGCATGCTAGTCTACCGTCGCCTATTTGTAAAGAGCTTGTATTGAAGGTGAAAAGTAAGTATGATATTCTGTAACAGAACTGGCAGCATGAACTAGATGTGGACTCCTTACTGCAGACATCTAAAACGAAAAATAACAGCCGGGAACATGTATCTGATGACTCCTTGCCTGGTTCAGCTAACCTGATAGGTCTCTCCCTATAGACAAATGTACCCCAAAATTCTGACAACTACAACCCATCCCATGAAAGTCAAGCCACCATCTTAGGCCCCTTTCTCATCAGCGGTAATCGCTGATCGCGGCAGTTGCGGTGAAAAACCCGCAACTGCCGTGATTACCGCATAACGGCCACACTTGTGCTTCGCTTGCGGCAAGCCCCATGCAATGTCTATGGGGCTTGCAGCAGGTGCAGCAAGTATGGTACAGTTGTGGTTTCAGCACTTGCAGCTGATGCGGCCGCAAAAAAACTGCGGTCAGCCGCGTTTTTTTTCACGGCCGCATCTGCCGCAAGTGCCGAAACCGCACTTGCCGCACACTTACCGCAAGCCCCATAGACATTGCGGTAATTGCGGCAGTTGCTTGTTTTTCACCGCAACTGCCTAATCAGCGATTACCGCTGATGTGAAAGGGGCCTTAGTCATTGGAAAAGTAAATCATACACGTAACCTGGAGAAGCGTGGATTCATCTGCACTGCTGTGGATAAAAACGAAGCTCCAGCCCGTGGTATGGATGAGAAGGTTCCTACGAAAGGCATCGATCCATGCTTCTCCAGGTTCCTTTTATGATTTTCTTCAGCCTTAAGTTATGTTCACACTGGATGGATCCATTTTTGATGCTGTGCTTTATTTCTTTTTAAAACTACACAAAGAACGAATCAGTCGTTCAATCGAACAAGGTGGATGAGCCAGTAAAGTGAATGGGATTTTCGTTTTACTGTGCAAATATTGGGTTTTTTGACAGCTGCGTTAGTGGTGCAGAAAGTGTATCCATAAAATAATGAGCGTTAGTTAGTGCTCTGTTTTTCTGCTGCACTTTTAACACCACAAACGCTCCAATTACCTATTCTCACCGGCGCTGTCTTCTTTCCAGGCATCGGCATGACCTGCGGGTACAGTAGGGACAGGACCTGATCATGCGACTCAACTTGAGAGTAACATGGTGCTAAGTACTTTTACTATTCACAGGTCCTGGCGGTGCCTGCAAGGAAGACATCCAGGAAGGGTAAAGGGCCTGTTTCACGCCACAATATTGTTGATACGTCACGGCTTTTGGGGCGCTGCTACGACGTTGTAACAAAGTCGTTGCGTGTGACACATAGATACAATCAACTATAAGTCGGCTGATCGTTCATCGGAGGTTTGTGATCAGGACCTTAAACCAAGCGATGTTCATCTGTCCAACCTGCAGCATGGGTGTGTGTGACACCTTGATAACAATGTCATTTACAACTTCGCCTATTCAGAACTGAAGGACGTAGGCGATCAAATGACCGCAAGTGTCGTTCGCTTGTCGCGGAATCATTGCTGCGTCGTTCGCGATATCTGTACGTGTGACACCTCACTAGCGATCAATTAACGACATTCAAGCGATCTAGGTCAAGTTGGTCGGATCGCTGGGACATTGAAGCATGAAACGGGCCCTTAAAATGTAATTCAGAGTGATGCTAGTGCTGCGCTCCCCTGCTCCCCCTCCCTTTGATACATTACATCACATTGGGGGCGTGGCATTCTTCCTGCCGTTGGTAACAGCCAGTGCCCTGATAATAGCTGCTTTGAGAACAGTAAACATAGCCACGCCCCCACCTCACAGAGAACTGAAGCAGCTGTTATCAGGGCACTGGCTGTTACCAACAGCAGGAAGGAGGCCACGCCCCCGATGTGATGTAATGTCCCAGATGGGTGGGGGAGCAGGGTAGCGCAGCACTAGCATCACTCTGAATTACAGGAACCACATTGTGAATGTCATTTTTATAGTTTTTGAGGGCTCGGACAGTAGAAGAATTTATATCTCTGGAGGACCCCTTTAAAACGCCTGTTTCATTGAAATGTAGGGTTTGTTATAGAAAATACCACTAAAATCTTGTGTCAGTTGGATACAAGACTACAACAGGTTTTATAGGATATCAACAATGAATATCTGTATTTATTGACAATAGGTCAAGATGATAAAAAGATTGAGAAATTTAAACCCATAATATAATAGGAAACTGCAAAGCTTTATACAATTGTGTAGATAAAGGGGTTGTTCATTATTTAGATTTTAATGATCGATGATTAGACTCAGTCATTATTATCATTTTAATGGAGGGCCAACACTCAGTACCTCTCTGAACAGCTCTGGGAGTGGACAGATGTAAACATTGAACGAGGCTGGTCTAGCCCAGCTCTACACACTGTCTGGTCTTGATTTGGCACGTCCTCTCCTCTTGCATCATGTGGAGAATGACACGTCCTACATCATCCACACAGGGTCCCCCATTGCACTCCTGCGCACTTCTCTTTGCGCTGCCAAGGAAAGAGCAAAGTACAGTAATCTGCAAGTGTGTGGAATGGTCAAAGAATGTCTGCACATGTGCAGTACAATACTTCGCTAGCAGGGCCGATATAAGTGTGCATGTGCAGTACAATACTTTGCTCTGTCTTCGGCAGGGCTGAGAGAACCGTGCATGTGCAGGAGCACAATGGGGGACCCTGTGTGGATGACGTAGGACGTGTCATGCACACAGAGCAAGAGGAGAGGTGCCAGATCAAGACCAGTGACATTGTAGGGGAGTATAACAAACTTTTCTTTATATTATACAGATTGGTCTGGAGAATTACACAGCATTCTACAAAGACCTTGTGACATGTACACTTTAAGTTGTGACCAATTGACTACATTTTAATTTACATAGAACAGGTAAAACATGGTTAAAAATTAGACATGCTGAATCTCAGGAGAACAATGCACAGAGATAAGACATTTCCTATCTGACAGACTGTGAAGCAGGTATTCTTGACACAATAGGACAAGCTATTCTGAAACGGACTTGTAGGGCTGTATGCACACGTTGAGTATTCGGTTGCAAAAAGATGCACTGTGTGAATACACCCTAATACTTATTTTATTTCTCTATCTTTAGCGCCACCAATATTAAACCCAATTCAAACAGAGCAAACATCCTACGAGGTTGGGGGCCTGATGGATCTGAAGTGCAGAATTCACTCTTTTCATCCAAAAAGCATACAAGTGTTATGGTACAAAGACACGGAAATTATTTCCACGGAATATATTGACGGTGATACAGATGAAAGTGGACTCTGTTTTGTGATAAGTTCTGTGCAGCACACTATCACTGAGGGAGACTTTGGGAAAATATTCAGATGTAAAGTGAAGCATGGGTCTATAACATCAGAGTATGTCCAATGGAAACTGAAAAAAACAGGTAACTGAGGCAGTAAATATCAAAAAAGGTTAAAATATTGGTCTATCATGTATTACAATTGCTAAAACAAATACATGCTCCATAATTACTATTTAGATATGGAGAGAATGTATACATACAATATAAACCAGAATAATCTTCTACTGATCCTGATTTACCTCCTGTATTATACTCCAGAGCTGCACTCACTATTCTGCTGGTGCAGTCACTGTGTACATACATTACATTACTGATCCTGAGTTACCTCCTATATTATACTCCAGAGCTGCATTCACTATTCTGCTGGTGCTGTCACTGTGTACATACATTACATTACTGATAACGAGTTACCTCCTGTATTATACTCCAGAGCTGCACTCACTATTCTGCTGGTGGAGTCACTGTGTACATACATTACATTACTGATCCTGAGTGACCTCCTGTATTATACTCCAGAGCTGCACTCACTATTCTGCTGGTGCAGTCACTGTGTACATACATTACATTACTGATCCTGAGTTAGCTCCTGTATTATACTCCAGAGCTGAATTCACTATTCTGCTGGTGCTGTCACTGTGTACATACATTACATTACTGATAACGAGTTACCTCCTGTATTATACTCCAGAGCTGCACTCACTATTCTGCTGGTGGAGTCACTGTGTACATACATTACATCACTGATCCTGAGTTACCTCCTGTATTATACTCCAGAGCTGCACTCACTACTCTGCTGGTGCAGTCACTGTGGACATACATTACATTACTGATCCTGTACTGATCCTGAGTTACCTCCTGTGTTATACTCCAGAGCTGCACTCACTATTATGCTGGTGCAGTCACTGTGTACATACATTAAATTACTGATCCTGAGTTACCTCCTGTATTATACTCCAGAGCTGCACTCACTATTCTGCTGGTGGAGTCACTGTGTACATACATTACATTACTGATCCTGAGTTACCTCCTGTATTATACTCCAGAGCTGCACTCATTATTCTGCTGGTGCAGTCACTGTGTACATACATTACATTACTGATCCTGTACTGATCCTGAGTTACCTCCTGTATTATACTGCAGAGCTGAAGTCACTATTCTGCTGGTGCAGTCACTGTGGACATACATTACATTACTGATCCTGTACTGATCCTGAGTTACCTCCTGTGTTCTACTCCAGAGCTGCACTCACTATTATGCTGGTGCAGTCACTGTGTACATACATTACATTACTGATCCTGAGTTACCTCCTGTATTATACTCCAGAGCCGCACTCACTATTCTGCTGGTGCAGTCACTGTGTACATACATTACATTACTGATCCTGAGTTACCTCCTGTATTATACTCCAGAGCTGCACTCACTATTCTGCTGGTGCAGTCACTGTGCACATACATTACATTACTGATCCTGAGTTACCTCCTGTATTATACTCCAGAGCTGCACTCACTATTCTGCTAGTGCAGTCACTGTGCACATACATTACATTAATGATCCTGAGTTACATCTTATGGATCCATTCTCCATAGACTCCCATGTTAAAAAAAAAACAAATCCTGTAGAAATCTTTTTTTTTTCAAAATGGACAAAAAAGTTGCCTTTGCAGAACATTTTGCTGCTGAATCTATTCTATCAGATGATTATAGTCTTAATCGTCAACTGAGCAAGGATTCTGTGTATTCAGTAAATGAAACATAGAGCCACAAAGTGATTGAAGAAACATGAAAGCAATAAGAATCTAAGTGTATAAATATTTACTAGATATCTGCTAGAGATATCGGCGCATATAAACCATGCAATAATTATCATCATTACCTGCCAATGGAGACAACATCATATTCTTACACAAATATCTTTAATATATGGTTAGGGCGGCTTCACACTGTGGTCAGGTCCGGTCTGGGGCTGTCAGGGATGAACCTGACAGCCCCGGATTGGATCAGCACACAAAACTGGAGGGCTAATTTGCCCTCCGGTCCAGTGTGCAGCTGCCACAGCTGATAGGTCAGGACCTCGGCTTGCGAGCTAGCCGCGGTCCTGAATTATCAGCAGTGGCAGCTGCGTGCGGCTGCACACCGGACCGGAGGGCAAATTAGCCCTCCAGTTTTGTGTGCTGATCCAATCCGGGGCTGTCAGGTTCATCCCTGACAGCCCCAGACCGGACCTGACCACAGTGTGAAGCCGCCCTTAAACTATTATTATCAAATCCTTTCAGTTAGTAAAAACTCAGAAAGAAGAGCAATGTACCAAACCTCAGTACTGCAGGATGGGGAGAGTCTATGTGAATGGAGGCATAGGAACAAATATGACTATTACATCTGGCAGTCAATATTAATTAGCCTATTGGAAGGCAGAATATTATAGGACATGTAGAATTATTGGTGTAAATGACATCTGTATGATTCCTTAGGAATAATTACTTATATGTACACAACAGGAGGCCGTAAACCGGTTGCAGTGCATTGGTCCATTCTTTGTTTTGGTGCATCTGACTTATTTTAGGATCTTTTGCATAGTTTTATCTATCCTAACAGTATTTTTTTTCTATGTTTGCCTGATCTATTTCTTTTATATCTATAGCGGAGCCCTCAGGGGATTCACTTGAGGCCATCGAAGAACTTTCTAATGGAAACGAACAATAAGGATGTCCAATCGAAACTGGAACAAAACCAGGTAATAAAGTCCAGGACACTGCACTAATTTCCTTTGTCCTATTTCAACAACTCTAAAGGTACCGTCACACGCCACAATCTCGCCTGAAGATCATAAAGGCGGTATGTCGCCCCGGAGCAATCACCGTGAAATTGCCTCACGGTTGCGGCGTGGGATTGGGGAATTTCACAGTGATAAATCGCCCCTCGGCTGTCGCCTGATTCCTGAACAGTGCTCAGTAATCAGCCACAATCCTTAAGGCGATATTTCCGTGTTTTGGCATGTGACAGGGCGATAATGATGGAAACAGTGTTGCCTATGATTTCCCGTAGGTGTGCCTCAGCATGCTGGAGTCCGCGCCCCGTCTGAGATGATTGGTGTGGTCTACTGTGTTCCCATTGGTTGTCAGTTGACACCGCGCCATATTTGAAGAGCTGTCCGTTCAGCACCACACACATCTTCAGCTACACAACCGTCCGCAAACTCAGTGCAAACTCCGATAGACAATGGTGTCATGTATTAGCCAGCCTCCCAGAGCAGGCTGACCAATCGTAACGCTGTTGCGTTGTCCAATGAGCGCGTATGGGGCGCGGTTTAAACCACTGCAGCACGCCTATCTCCTCGCCGCGCTGAACATGTACGCCCACATTGCCTTTGGAATTGCGGTGTGTGAAGCGCCGATGGAATGAGGCAAGATTGTTTCCGCTGTAGGTGAGGCGATTTCCAGAGCGACACATCGCCTTACCTTCAGGGCGAGATTGCGGCGTGTGATGCCACCATTGGCGATCTGAGGTGACCATGAAAAACGTGCACACGCACGTTAGATCGCCTCATATCGCCAGGCGAGATTGTGGCGTGTGAAGGTACCTTAAGTGCACACACTAATTAATTTCGTACTCGTTTACTTAATCATTCCCCCCCCCACCCCCCAAGTATAAGCGTTTATTTACAGACATATGGACAGATCTCCCACAAACACATAGCCAAGTTCTCTTCCTCCCCCTAAATATTCCCACAGGGGTTTATATTTTGGCTTCCCCTGTTATCCCCGGTCTGCACAGACCAGGAGTGCACTAGAGAAGAAGCCTGGCAGATTAAGCACAGTTTTTACAGTTATGTATTTAAGATGGTCAAACACTATGAATATTTACCTAAAAATATTGCTTTGTTAATTATTCAAAAGGCAAATTAAATGTTAGATGGTTAGAAATAATGTACTAAAAGGGAACCAGAAGGAGAACGATAAAAGGTCTATAAACGTTCTCTAGTATCTTCATCCCTGAGATATGATCAGTTGAAGCCCAAAGCCTCAGGACGTCTGGTGCCATTGAGATCTTGTGTGAATTCGCCTTCCACATCACAGGGCTCACACGTGTCCTGGATCAGTGTACGTAGGATGTAGATATTGGCGCTGATCAGGACTGAAACCCATACACCATCCAGAAATCATCTATATATGGAAAAAATGCAGCTGTTGGGTCAGTACCATGGAACTTTATATCTTTCCGGCCAGTGGCGTAACATGAAGCTCATGGACCCCAATGTGAAATCTCCAATGGGGCCCCCAAGTATTGCAAACCCTTTAATAGCATTAGTCTTTTTCAATGGGCCAAAGCGACTTTTGGGGCTCCCTAGTCTCCAGGGCATGGGTGCAATTGCAACCCCTGAACTTACTGTATTTACGCCCCTGTTGCCAAGGTTTTAAAATAGCTGTCCACTTGTATAAAGAGTCCAACAGTAAGCTGACCGCAAGCTGTATGAAACAGCCAACACTTGGCTGGAATGTATGGGGAACTCTGATTGTTTCTCCTCTGATGGCGCTGCAGGAAAACTAAGTGATATATAACTTATCAATAGGCTGTGTGTAACACAGGGCAGAACATCTCCTCCAGAGGGAGAGACACTCTTGGTTAAGACATTAAAGGGTTTTTACCATGAACAAAGTTCATTTTAATCAATAGATCTTGAAATAATAATGTGATTAAAAAAAATGTTCCTGTGGTGACATAATCTTATGTATGTGTCCCTGCTATGTATTGTGTAATAGACGTGTCCTCCCCTCCCAGGAGATGTGGTCCCTGTATGGTCAGACACATCTATTACACAGTACATAGAAGGGACACATATATAAGATTATCCCAGCACAGGAGATGTGGTATGATAACTCCATGTCCCTGTACGGTCAGACACATCCATTGCACAGTACATAGCAGGGACACATATAGATGATTATCTCAGCACAAGAGATGTGGTATGATCAGACCATGTCCCTGTATGGTCAGACACATCTATTACACAGTACATAGCAGGGACACATATATAAGATTATCTCAGCACAGGAGATGTGGTAGGATCAGACCATGTCCCTGTACGGTCAGACACATCCATTACACAGTACATAGCTGGGACACATACAGAACAGACCAAAAGTTTGGACACACCTTCTCATTCAAAGAGTTTTCTGTATTTTCATTACTATGAAAATTGTATATTCACACTGAAGGCATCAAAACTATGAATGAACACGTGTGGAATTATATATTTAACAAAAAATGTGAAAAAAATGAAAATATATCTTATATTCTAGGTTTCTTCAAAGTAGGCACCTTTTGCTTTGATTACTGCTTTGCACACTCTTGGCATTCTCTTGATGAGCTTCAAGAGGTAGTCACTGGAAATGGTTTTCCAACAGTCTTGAAGGAGTTCCCAGAGATGCTTAGCACTTGTTGGCCCTTTTGCCTTCACCCTGCGGACCAGCTCACCCCAAACCATCAGGTCTGGTGACTGTGGAGGCCAGGTCATCTGGCGTACCACACCATCACCATCACACCTCCTCCTCCATGTTTCACAGAGGGAACCAGGCATGTATAGCCCATCCGTTCACCTTTTCTGCGTCGCACAAAGACACGGTGGTTGTAACCAAAGATCTCAAATTTGGACTCATCAGACCAAAGAACAGATTTCCACTGGTCTAATGTCCATTCCTTGTGTTCTTTAGCCCAAACAAGTCTCTTCTGCTTGTTTCCTGTCCTCAGCAGTGGTTTCCTAGCAGCTATTTTACCATGAAGGCCTGCTGCACAAAGTTTTCTCTTAACAGTTGTTGTAGAGATGTGTCTGCTGCTTGAATTCTGTGTGGCATTGACCTGGTCTCTAATCTGAGCTGATATTAACCTGCGATTTCTGAGGCTGGTGACTCGGATGAACTTATCCTCCGCAGCAGAGGTGACTCTTGGTCTTCCTTTCCTGGGGCGGTCCCCATGTGAGCCAGTTTCTTTGTAGCGCTTGATTGTTTTTGCTACTGCACTTGGGGACACTTTCAAAGTTTTCCCAATTTTTCGTACTGACTAACCTTTATTTCTTAACCCCTTCCCGACACATGACACAGCGTATGTGCCATGAAACCCAGTGCGTTCCCGACCGGTGACACAGCGTATGTGTCGTCTGGGGAATGCACTCCTGCAGCTTGAGTGAGGGTCTCACTGACCTGTCAGTCAAGCTGCAGGTACATGGGGACTTACAGCACATCCCAGGGGGGTCGCTTTGCTCCCCACCAGGCTCAAGCCGCGGTGATTGGCGGTTGAAAATGAAACCGCAAATTACCGCGGCTGTAATGATTTCCTGCCCGCAGTTCTCCCCCTGTACTCCGATGTGCCCCTCCTGGGCACCGATGCCTCCCCACCGTGCTCCAAAGTCCCCCCTGGGCTCCGATGTCCCCCCCCACCTCCCCCTGCACCTCCGCTTCACCTTCCTGTCGCCCGGCGCTTCTCCTTCCTGCGCCGCTCTTCCCCCCTGTCATCTGATGTGCCCACCCTGGGCTCTGATGTCCCCCCCGGGCTCCGATGTACCCCCCCCCCGCACCCCTGCCTCCCCTTGCACCCCCGCTTCATTTTCCTGTCGCCCAGCGCTTCTCGTTCCCGCGCTGCTCTTCCCCCTGTCATCTGATGCCCCCCCCCCCCCGCGATCACTGGAGATCACCACCTGTCTCCGGTTATGACCTCCCGCTCACCTCTCCGTCGCCACCGTCCCGCTCCTCCGGTCCACCACTTCTTATGGTCCTCCTGCACTCCTGTCCCGCCGCCGCTTTTGTTCTGCCTCGCCTCCTGTCAGGATCCTTCCTCTGCAGTTTGAGATCAAGCTGCAGAGGAGGGATCCTGTCAGTACTGGCACAGAGATCACATAGTGGATCACTGTGCCAGGATTCTCAGATCCCTACACTGCAGTGTGATCCCCCAGCAGGGGAATCAAACTGCAGAGGAGGGATCTTGTCAGTACTGGCATGGTGATCACATAGTGGATCACTGTGCCAGAATTGTTAAGATTCCTACACTGCAGTTTGATCCCCCTGCAGGGGGATCAAACTGCACAGGAGGGATCCTGTCACTACTGGCACAGTGATCACATAGTGGATCACTGTTCCAGGATTGTCAGATCCCTACACTGCAGTTTGATACCCCTGCATGGGGATCGAGCTGCAGAAAGTGATCTGACAGCCCAGGTGTTGTGATCCACTATGTGGATCACTGCGTCCGGGCTGTCAGGTTGCTACTCTGCAGCCCGATCCGCCTGCATGGGGATCAAGCTGCAGAAAGCGATTTGACAGCCCCGATGCAGTGATCCACATAGTGCATCACTGCGTCCGGGCTGTCAGATCGCTACTCTGCAGCCCGATGCGCCTGCATGGGGATTGAGCTGCAGAAAGCGATCTAACAGCCCCAGCGCAGTGTTCCACCTAGTGCATCACTGCGTGCGGCATGTCAGATAGCTTTCTGCAACTCAATCCCCATGCAGGCGCATGAGGCTGCAGAGTAGCGATCTGACAGCCCCAGCACAGTGATACACATAGTGGATCACTGCGCCGCGGTGTCAGATCGCTACTCTGATGTCCGATCCGCCTGCATGGGGTTCGAGCTGCAGAAAGTGATCTGACAGCCCCAGCGCAGTGATCCACATAGTACACCACTGGCCCGAGCTGTCAGATCACTTCACTGCAACGTCAGGTCACCTGACCCAAGCCTCAGAGATCATGTGATCTGAGACTTGGGTTTGCACAGTGATGCTGCACTGTATGGCAATGATTTGCCATGCAGTGCATCATCAGTATGACACCAGAGACTGCAACAAGAGGACACCTAATCCCTTGCTGCAGTCTCTGGATGTAGCAGAGGCAATCGAGCGTCGTGGGACCTTCGTTGTGGACTACGTCGGAAGCGATCGAGCGTCATGGGACCTTCATTGTGAACTACGTCGGATCTTTTTATAATAAAAATGGAGTCCGAATTTTGTTTGTTTTTTTTCAAATAAAATTTTTTTTCTCTGTGTGGTGTATTTTTTGACTATTTACTAGAGATTCCTAGTGGCCAGGTCTAACATTGGCCCGACATTATGAATCTCGGGCTTAGTGTCAGCTGCCAATAAAAAAGCTGGCATTAACCCCTGTATTACCCAGTTTGCCACCGGCACCAGGGCAACAGTGCCAGAAAATGGCGCTTCAATGAATGCGCCATTTTCTGGGGAGGCTGCGGGCTGCAATTCACAGCATGGGAGGCCCAGAACGCTTGGGCCTCTCCATGCTGAGGATTCCAGCCCCCAGCTGCCTAGTTGTACCTGGCTGGGCCAAAAATATGGCAGAGCCCCATGTTATTTTTTTTTCCAGAATTGGTTCTAGAAATGAAAAAAAAAATGGGCTTTGCTGTATTTTTGGTTGCCAGCCAGGTACAACGAGGCAGCTGGGGGTTGGTGGCAGTCTGTAGCTGCCAAGTTGTACCTGCCTGGACCAAAAATATGGCGGAGCCCTACGTCATTTTTTTTTTTTTCTTAGATCAGTTTTAGAAATTAAAAAAAAAAAGGCTGCTTTATATTTGGTTGCCAGCCAGGTACAACTTGGCAGCTGGGGGGCTGGAATCCTCAGCGTGGAGAGACCCAAACATTACAGGCCTCCCACACTGCAAATTGCAACCCTCAGCCACCCCAGAAAATAGCGCATTCATTAGGGTACCGTCACACGTGGCGATCTCCCGGGCGATGCCATAGGCGACGCACGTGCACGCATTTGCGTGTCGCCTGAGGTCGCCGTCGCTCATTTACACTAGGTGACGCTCGGGCGACAACTTAGGCGACGCTCGGGCGACAACCCAACCGGAAATTGCCTGAGCGTCGCCCAAGGCCCAGGGGCGATCAAATCGCTGGTTGCCACTTCTGCGTCACACAGAGCCACCATATTAGCGATGTGGGCGTACATTTGAGCCGCATCTCGGAGATAGGTGTTAACAATGTTGTGTGACGCCTTGAAGACGTATGATTGGTCATTATTTTAATGTCCTTCCTTGTTCGCCGCACCACAATAGACAACTCTCGTGTGATGTTGTCTAATAAAATCACTCTAGCTTTCTCGTCTGGATAATATTGCAGCCTTGAAAGTATGTGTGTGCACAGATATTTGTGTGTTTGCAGTTATGGGATGTATAGACACCTATCATTTCCTTCTCCATGCAGACTAATTAAGTTGGGATGTAATGACATTTGTGTTTCTGTTAAAGAACACATTTGTGGCACATCTCTCTGCACTTTTGAACACAGCCGCAAACACAGAGGCGACATTAATGCGCTATTGTACAGTATGTACGCTCCTGGGTAATACACCTTTGGACACACACATCAAATATGGCGCCGAGGAACAAGACAACCAATCGTAACGCTCGAGCTGCCACTAATCCACGCAGACCGCCAGAGGTAGTAACTACGCCCTGAGTATAGGTATAGGCGATGTGTGCTGTCGCCTTTGACATCGCTCATGAGATGTTACACAGGGCGATCAGCACACATCGCCCAAGAGTGGTCGCCTGGTTTCACAGCACTGTTGTGAAACCAGGCGACCACTCAGACGTGTCGCCGTCGCCCATTTACATTAGGCGACGCATTGGCGATATCGCCGGCGACAGGCCACGCCCGAGCATCGCCTATGGCATCACCCGGGAGATTGCCACGTGTGACGGTACCTTTAGAGGCACCGTCTGTACCCCAACTCTTCCAGTTGCCCTTGTACTGGAGGCACACGGGTTCCCCATTCGGGACATGGTGTCCGCTAACAATTTCAATGGAAAATTAGCTCCAATTGTTAGCGGAAACCATGTCGCGTATAGACAGCCCCTCCCTGTGTGCCTGAACATTGAAGCTTCCCCACAAGTGACCCCATTTTGGAAACTAGACCCCCCCAAGGAACGTATCTAGATGCATAGTGAGCACTTTGAACCCACAGGTGCTTCACAAATTGATCCATAATAAGGAAAACATATTTTTTTCACACAAATTTTCTCTTTTCATTGTTACTTATTACGGATCAATTTTTGAAGCACCTGGGGGTTAAAAGTGCTCACTATGCATCTAGATATGTTCCTTGGAGGGTCTAATTTCCAAACTGGGGTCACTTGTGGGGGAGCTCCAATGTTTAGGCACACAGGGGCTCTCCATACGCGACATGGTGTCCGCTAATAATTTCAATTGTCAGGTACTTCACAAATTAATCCGTAAAAAGGAAAAAAAAAGAAAAAATTTGTGGAAAATAAAAGTACCGTATATACTCGCGTATAAGCCGAGTTTTTCAGCCCAAAAATTGGGCTGAAAAGTCCCCCCCTCGGCTTATACGCGAGTCAATACGGTCCCCCTCAAAGTTTGGCGCCCCCACCTAACTTGCTGGGCCCCCCCGCATGCAGAGCTGCGCTCATATATTACCTGTCTAGCAGCTGTCACCCTCCGGTGGCGGATCGCGGCTCCCGCTTCCATCTTCCTCTCTGTCTTCCTGCTTGTCACGTGACCGGCCGGCGTCGCGATGACGTCATCGCGATGAGCCCCGGCCACAAAGCAGGAAGACAGAGATGAAGATGGAAGCCGGAGCCGGGAGCCGCGATCCGCCACCGGAGGGTGACAGCTGCTAGACAGGTAATGTATGAGCGCAGCGCTGCATGCGGGGGGGCCCAGCAAGTTAGGTGGGGGCGCCAAACAATGAGGGGGGCCCTGCTGGGGCCCTATATACTACCACTGGGGCTGTATGTATACTACCACTGGGGCTGTATATACTACTGGGGCTGCTGGGGATGCTATATACTACCACTGGGGCTGCTATATACTACCACTGGGGCTGTATATACCACTGGGGCTGTATGTATACTACCACTGGGGCTGCTGGATACTACCACTGGGGCTGTATATACTACTGGGGCTGCTGGATACTACCACTGGGGCTGTATATACTACTGGGGCTGTATATACCTCTGGGGCTGCTGTATACTGATGGGGGGGCTGTATACTACCTCTGGGGCTGCTGGATACTACCACTGGGGCTGTATATACCACTGGGCTGCTGTATACTACCACTGGGGCTGTATATACCTCTGGGGCTGTATATACTACTGGGGCTGCGTGTATACTACCACTGGGGCTGTATATACCACTGGGGCTGCTGTATACTACCACTGGGGCTGTATATACCTCTGGGGCTGCGTATATATTACCACTGGGGCTGTATATACCACTGGGGCTGTATATACCACTGGGGCTGCGTGTATACTACCACTGGGGCTGTATATACTACTGGGGCTGCGTGAATACTACCACTGGGGCTGTATATACCACTGGGGCTGTATATACTACTGGGGCTGCGTGTATACTACCACTGGGGC
The DNA here is from genome assembly GCA_033576535.1 of Allobates femoralis. Taxonomy (NCBI): domain Eukaryota; kingdom Metazoa; phylum Chordata; class Amphibia; order Anura; family Aromobatidae; genus Allobates; species Allobates femoralis. The sequence continues at coordinate 51,237,918 of JARQOC010000010.1, read as the reverse complement.
TGTATATACTACTGGGGCTGCGTGTATACTACCACTGGGGCTGCTGCTGTATACTACCACTGGGGCTGCTGTATATACCTCTGGGCTGCTGTATACTACCACTGGGGCTGCTGCTGTATATACCACTGGGGCTGCTGCTGTAACACTGCTGGGGCCTGTATATACCACTGGGGAGGCTGCTGTATACCACACTGCTGGGGCTGTATACCTGTGCTGGGGTCCACCCTCGGCTTATACACGAGTCAATAGATTTTCCCAAGTTTTGGGGGCAAAAGTAGGGGGGTCGGCTTATACACGGGTCGGCTTATACACGAGTATATACGGTACTTTCATTTTTACGGATCAATTTGTGAAGCAAAACTTTTGCCAAATTTTAGATTTTTTTCTCAAATAATCGCAAAAATTATCGACCCAACTTTAAAGTAATGATGGCCACTCATTTTTCATTACTTAGAATTTGTATTATAGCAAGAAAAAAGCAGCTAACAGTCTATTCAGTAGGACTATCAGCTGTGTATCCACCAGACTTCTGCACAACACAACTGATGGTCCTAACCCCATTTATAAGGCAAGAAATCCCACTTATTAAACCTGACAGGGCACACCTGTAAAGTGAAAACCATTTCTGGTGACTACCTCTTGAAGCTTATCAAGAGAATGCCAAGAGTGTGCAAAGCAGTAATCAAAGCAAAAGGTGGCTACTCTAAAGAACCTAGAATATAAGACATATTTTCAGTTGTTTCACACTTTTGTGGTATATAATTCCACATGTGTTAATTCATAGTTTTGATGCCTTCAGTGTGAATCTACAATTTTCATCGTCATGAAAATACAAAAAACTCTTTGAATGAGAAGGTGTGTCCAAACTTTTGGTCTGTACTGTATAGATGATTATCTCAGCACAGGAGATGTGGTATGATCAGACCATGTCCCTGTACGAACAGACAAATCTATTACACAGTACATAGCAGAGACACATATATAAGATTATCTCAGCACAGGAGATGTGGTATGATCAGACCATGTCCCTGTACAGTCAGACACATCCATTACACAGTACATAGCAGGGACACATATATAAGATTATCTCAGCACAGGAACATTTTTTTTAAACATTCAATTGTGGAAAGTATTATTATTGCAAGATCAATTGATTAAAAGTAATTTTACAATTAAATTTGTTTGTGTGAAAGCCTCTTCAAGGTGCTGAACAGGAGGTTCGCCATCTTTTTATTCAGAATTGTAAACAATTTTATTTCTACTGTGTTGAAGTTATGATTTTGTGACACTAATATAAAAGGTATCCAAGTATTAGTTTCTCCTCCTGCGCTTTTTATTGCAGCCTTCATGGACTGCACAGCTCTTCAGTCCATACCATGGCTGCTGGTGAAGAAGTACGGTGACCGGACCAGTCCAACAGCTTCCTACAACAAACAAACTTTTTCATTGTTGGAGGCGGCTGAAAGACATAAGTCCTTATGGTGGTCACATCCCTCTCCAGGAGGAGCCACTTTATTGTGATGAACACTGTGTAGTCTATGACTTGGCTTCAGTAAGTAGAATCTGCAGTACTTGTGTATTAATGAGCGTCACAAATTCATGTCCTCAATATATTTGCTAAAATAAAGATAAGTGGACGACCCCTTTAAAGCCTTATTTCCATCTTATACGTTTATATGAAATCCTTACACAGGCGTACACGCATATCTATACAAGCAGCTGTTTCTGGTGCTGTAGTTTATCATGTTCAGTCTGAAGGCCCCATACACATTAGTGTTAAGTTGCTGATAATTAATGTGTTGAACCAAATATGATCATTCGTTGGGTAGAGACTTAAGACTGAATGATTAGGATTTTGCCTTACAATCACAGAGGCTCTCATGTTTCAAAATGAAGTTAGTTTTGCTCAGTTTTGTGGAAAACAAACAATGTTTTGTTGAAAGAATATTCCCACAAAGATGGCATTCATTGCCTGGTGTCGATGAACAATTATAACAGGCAATATTGGCTGATATCAGTATCAGAGCACAGCAGCAGCATCAGGACCCATAAGTAGTTTCATTACCACAGTATCAGGATCCAGCAGCAGCATCAGGACCCAGCAACAGCATCAAGACCTGGCAGCAGCATCAAGACCACAGTACCAGGACCCGGCAGCAGCATCAAGACCACAGTACCAGGACCCGGCAGCAGCATCAGGACCCGGCAGCAGCATCAAGACCCGGCAGCAGCATCAAGACCACAGTATCAGAACCCAGGAGCAACATCAGGACCCGGCAGCAGCATCAAGACCCGGGAGCAGCATCAAGACCACAGTATCAGGACCCAGCAGCAACATCAGGACCCGGCAGCAGCATCAAGACCACAGTATCAGGACCCAGGAGCAACATCAGGACTCGGCAGCAGCATCAGGTGCTCCGGCCCCTTCACTGTGCCAATTGTTGGAGACGTTTCACCTCCACTAATTAAATATTGATGGAATATTCTAAAGAAAGTCCCAAAAAACATTTTACTGACTTAATGAACTCTTTACGATTCCTCTGATTTATTGGGACATGGCACTTTTTTCATAAATTGTGATATTTTACTCCGCGTATTCCTAATTTCACACAACTTTAATTGTACAGATATCATGGCAATTTCTAATAAAAGTTTTTTTCTTCCTTTATCTTATAGGAAATTTTAGAATAATTAATTCATGTAGCATCAGCACTGGATAATGACTACAATGCAAGTTTACAGTACAATGAAGGAGATAACAGAAAGGTCATTACTTATATGGGAAGAAAAAAATTAAATCTTGGTGACCCCTGTAGTGGTACACTGACCAATCACAATCTGGTGCTAATAATATGAAATTAATTTACTACATGGTGCTGACAAGTATTATATACACTTTGCTGACCAGTCCATTATGAAGACATCACCAGTGACTGAATAGTCTACTATGGAAGACACCACCACTGACCGGTTACTATCCAGGCACCTCCAGTCACTGACCGATTACTATTCAGGCACCTCCAGTTACTGCCCGGTTACTATTAAGGCACCTCCAGTTACTGACCGGTTACTATCCAGGCACCTCCAGTTACTGACCGGTTACTATTCAGGCACCTCCAGTTACTGACCGGTTACTATCCAGGCACCTCCAGTTACTGACCGGTTACTATCCAGGCACCTCCAGTTACTGACCGGTTACTATCCAGGCACCTCCAGTTACTGACCGGTTACTATTCAGGCACCTCCAGTTACTGCCCGGTTACTATTAAGGCACCTCCAGTTACTGACCGGTTACTATCCAGGCACCTCCAGTTACTGACCGGTTACTATTCAGGCACCTCCAGTTACTGACCGGTTACTATCCAGGCACCTCCAGTTACTGACCGGTTACTATCCAGGCACCTCCAGTTACTGACCGGTTACTATTCAGGCACCTCCAGTTACTGACCGGTTACTATCCAGGCACCTCCAGTTACTGACCGGTTACTATCCAGGCACCTCCAGTTACTGACCAGTTACTATCCAGGCACCTCCAGTTACTGACCGGTTACTATCCAGGCACCTCCAGTTACTGACCAGTTACTATCCAGGCACCTCCAGTTACTGACCGGTTACTATCCAGGCACAACCACTTGCTGACCAGTCCAGAATTTAAGGAAATTACAAAATGCAAAAAATGATGCCATTCATTCTATTGTTTCATTTTTTTTATAGATAACTAAAGATGAGCAAATACATTTAAATGGAATTAAATTTGTATCAGATTTCTGAACCAGACAATTTCAAATTTGCTGTGTGTGAATTACCTAAAGGCCAGCTGTTTTTTATACCTTGTAGTAGATTATATTTTTTACGCATTTTTTGAGCATGCCGTGTACTAAACATTTCCTATTCAATCAGATTTGGGAATTGGTGAATTGTTTCTTGAAAGAAAAACTACAAAAAAAAGTAAAAAAGAAAATACAGACTTTGGACTGTGAAACCATAATCCTCACCAAGTGTTCATGTGCAAAATACCAGCATTTTATACACCTGTTTTATTTGTCAAAATTGTACAAATATGTACATGACGCAGGAATACTGCAGCCTGAACTATGACTGTGCCGCATCAATAATCTCAAAGAGAAGAGCAGATGTTTGAGTGCTTCATCTGCCATCTCTCTCTTTTCTGGTGTCCTACTTACATGTATGTGTGATATTTATTACTGCAAAGTGTGCCATGTATTAGAGGCCGATATACTGTGTCTGCCTTACTTTTAGGACCATTAATTGCTAAGAATGGTACTACTTTTTAGCAACCTACATAGTGATGTCATTATTACAGCTGATCTCCTATACACTGCATTCTTTTACACTTATTATTTTGGTTATGTTACTTTTCACTAATTAGGCTTTTCTGGCTTTCCTTGAGTATGTTTCTATGTAATCTTGATTTGGAAGTCCTCTATTATCAGATTAATTTATAAGTGTAAGTAAATTACAAGTATATTGTAAGGCAGGGGTCCCCAACCTGTAGCTCGGGGGCCTCATGTGGCTGGTGGCCCGTTATATGTGTCTTGCAGATGTCTTAGGCTGGCTTCACACTTGCGTTTGTGTCTGCATGCGCAGGGCATGCAGACGCAAACGCAGTGCAACGCAGCACAAAGTTATAAGAACGCAGCAGAGAATCTCTGCATGCGTTCTCATTAATATGCACCCCGGCCAGCCAATCAGCTGTCTCGGGGGCGGCCGGGAGGAGGAGATCAGCGGCAGAGATCTCCTCCTCCCAGCACAGCTGATCTCCTGCCGGTGTCAGCGCGGGACATTTGAAGACAAAGCTGATCTGACAGCTGTTTAAATCTCCCGTGCTGACACCGAATAGGTGATATCAGTGCAAGAGATAAGAAACAGCTGATCGCTGCTTCAAATCACCCGCGCCGACCTCACCTATTCGGTGTCAGCGCGGGAGATTTAAACAGCTGTCAGATCAGCTGTTTCTCCCCGCTCTCCCCGGCGGGAGAGCAGTGGTGGCTCTAGCTGATCTCCCGGTGGCCGCCGGTCATCACCGGCAGCCACTGGGAGAGATCTCCATGAGATCTGCATCATTCTCCTGCGCTGTCATGCGGAGGACACTGCGGATCCATTGACTCCCATGCATTTTTTGTGCGCTTGCAGATAAAACATGCGGCCGTGAACGCACAAAAAATGCAACATGCTGCGTTCACAGTGCAGAGGAGGGCGCACAAATTATGCGCATCCATACGCAAACGCTATCGAACGCAGCCAAAATGCAGGTACAGGCGTTCCCATGTTAAACACAGGAACGCATGTGCGCAAGCGTTTGGCTGCGTTCAGTGCGCTGCGTAACAAACGCAAATGTGAAGGCACCCGTACAGTTTGTTGTATTAGTACCAGGTCTAGGAAACTGCTATGAGGAGCAGGTCTCCAGATGGTGACTTTTGGGAGTGGCCCCATATAGTAGAGCAGATCTGGATGGGGTAAGGTAGGAACCCCTGGATCTTGGTATACGGCCTCGGTGTGATTTCTGGGGAAAACCTTTGGCTGTCATTATACTGGTAATGGGGGCTCTGAGTGTCACTACTGTGAAGGGGTGGGAACTGGATGTCAGAAAGGTTGGGGACCTCTGATGTTAGACAATACACCACTTATAATAAAAAAGGATAAAAAAAAAAAGAATTGAAAATGCTCAATGTAAATTTATTAACAATAAAGAACCAACATAGTAAATGGATATGCTACAAAAAAAAGCTGTGAAAAGAGAAGATTAGGCAAACAGAATGTAATGATAGATGGCCAGACTAAACCTGGTATATGAATAAGCACACGCTATAGCTCAGCTATACACAGTAAAAGTACTAATACTGCTGACACACATTCACATTAGCTGGAAACAAGTTTCCTACTAACATATACAACAATATATAGAGCAATCAGCAGAAACATCCAATGTCCTATTGGGGCTCATTCACATAGAGCGTTTGTGCCTCTGACTCCACAGCTCTGGTTTCTACATGGATTTATTGTCACTAATACACCACTTATGTATGTACACCAGTATAGCAGGCATCTGCCCTCACAAAATGGATAATAGTTGGACAATTTTTACATTAAAAAGGCATAAGAAGTGTGAAAATGCAGTGTCGTATTAAACAGGCTGTTGGCAACCACAAGATACAATTCATTTACCCGTATTCAGAGGTCTCTTTGGCAGTAATAAGCCTAGGTTTGTGGTAAGGAGCCTTGGATGCAGTCCTAGGAGATATCAGTGTTACATATGTCTTCAAGGGCAAATGGAGTATTTGCAATACTTTTGATTCACATTGAATTGCTTAGCCATAAATCCAGTTGTAGGAAAGAATTTGGTGTAGCTGGCACATCAAAAAATTCCCTCATCTCTAAAAAAAATAATGTATTATAACTGCAATGGCCAACATTTCAGTCCTGATGCAGACCTGGACTCAGGTCATGGGAAACGTTGCAGAAAGTGTGATGAACTAACAAGCAGGGTTGTGGAGTCGTAGTCTGTGTCCATTTTGGTGGAGTCTTACTTGGATTCAGGGAAATTGAGGAGTCAGAGTCGGATGTTTGGGTTACTGACTCCACAGCCCTGCTGACAAGTGTTAAAGCTGTAAAAGGTGCATTTCTTTGTCAACATTTTTATGCTCCCACTGAAACGATTGATAAATACTTTCTTATTTGGTACTGCAGCTGCTGATCTGCAAATGAAGGAAATTCTGGACTCGGGTATTGACATATTGTATATTTATGGCATAGTCACAAGCGATATGGGTCTCACAAATGGGATCTGCACCTTTCTAATGTAGAATTCCCATATACATGAATATTAAAGGGACACTGTCACAAGGTCTTTGCCAACTCATCTGATAGCAGCATAATGTAGAGACAGACACCCTGATTCCAGCGATGTGTCTCTTACTGGGCTGCTTAGTGTAGTTTCCATAAATTCACTGTTCAGTCAGTTGAAGATTAACATTTTAGGACTAATCAAATAGTCCAGCATAGTCATTTACTGCTAAATCTGAAGCAGAGAAAACAGTAATTTTATCAAAGTGACAGCAAGCAAGTGATACATCGCTGGAATCAGGGTCTCTATCTCTACATTATGCTGCTGTCAGATGGGATGGCAAAAACCTGGTGACAGTGACCCTTTAAGTCTGACCACCTCTCCACTGTCAGAGCCAAGAATCGGCGCCCTGTGGTTGGTGACACCTGCATCTATTATACATTTAGGTTTCATCCCCTGGATATGCCATACATGGTAGATATGAGAATAACCCTTTAAGCCGTGATGAACCTCTGCCCACTGATCAGTCATGAAGCCGAATAGTCACTGTAAAAACAGATTACATTCCTGCTATAAGACAAGGGGACAGGAAAACCTAGAGACTTCACAAAGGGAGGGTAGTGTGGAAGTTCTGAACATTTCACAGCCTTTGAAAGACATTACTGAGCCAAGAACTGGTCTACCTGCTTATTGTAAAATATTTTGTATCTTTTTTATTAAATGCTGTTGTATATACAATATATATAGGTACAGTATATAAGTGTTTTGCAGCTCAATACGCAGTGTTCTATATATTTTTACAATGAAATCTATGTCTTAGATGTAAGAAAAAAAATCATGGTTTGAAATATATAGAAATGTTTTAATAAATCTCAGCCTTTGTGATATTTCTTCATCGTTCCTGAAGTATTCACTGACTGATTATTCTCATCATGTGATGTGTTAGTACAATGGTTTGTTAACCCTGATTGTCACAGGAGTAAAAAAGAATTTCTAAAACTGAACTTAAAGAAAACAGAATTCATCATCTTTCCCCCATTTCACTCTACACCTTCACCAGTCATATCTATCAAAGACAATTGTTGCTCACTCTCCCCAGCCCCCAGGATTGCTGACTCAAACTTTGCCTTCTCCTTTAAGCCTCGTATACAGGCTCCTGCTGACTCCAACTCAAAAATATTTCCCGGATCCGTACATTCCTTAACCAAGAATCTGCAAAAACACTCGTGAACACCCTCATCATCTCCTGCCTCGACTACTGCAACCTCCTACTCTCTGGCCTCCCCTCTAACATTCTTGCACACCTACAATCTACTCTAAACTCTGCTGCCCGACTGATCCACATGTCCCCTCGCTATTCCCCAACCTATCCTCTCTGCCCTTCACTGGCCTCACTTCAGCTTACTAGTACATCGCTAAGAATCCCTCTCTGAGCTCATAGTGTAATGTTAAAGTTGATAAAAAGCCTTTTTTTAACTTACAATTTCTGATGATAATTAAGCAGTGTCTAGATACTCTGGGCGTTTTGTTGGTGTCCATGCCTGCCTACCCTCTGTGGTTATCAGACCCCGATGTGCGTGATAACCTAATGTACGAACGCTGCCCCTTCTTTGTAGAAACTACATTCTATGTGCTGCTTACTGGTATGATGCACTGGTCGGGCCTATTTCCGATCCTGCACATTGTGGGCGAGTATTGGATGTACTTGCCAGCGTCAGAATGTGCAGTGCCCATGCTCTGAAGCCGGACAAGTAATGGGCAATAGACATTTCATGTTGCATGCGCTTCTACGGGCCTGAATCCCAAATGTTTTATGGACAAGAGTGCTGCTGAAACTTTCTCTTTACTTCTGTATTTATCACCCACTCCTGGATTTGTTTTACAAATACTGAGGTAACGAACTCACCAAACACTCAACATGTGCACGTGGCCTTAAAGGGAATCTGTCCGCTGATTTTTGCTTCCTCATCTGGGAGAAGCATAACGTAGGCTAAGAGACCCTGAATCCAACGATATGTCACTTTGATTGTGTCAGAACCACTGCAGCCAGTAATCTGTTTTTAGATTTAGCAATTCAGCAGAGCTGAGACAGCTGCCCCCGTCTACACCAGGCTCCGTATGTACAATGTCTATAGACAGTGAGCTGCGAATCATAGCAGGAGGCATGCTGACCTATAACTAACCTAGTGTGGCAATAATAATCTCCTGAAGATAAAACAAACATTGTAGGTAAACAACAGCACACAGTGTGACATTGCTGAAATCTGTGTATTAACCCTTACAGCATGCTGTCTGTCATCAGATTGCATAGCAAAAACCTGCTGATAGAGTCATTTTAACCTTTTCACAACATATGATGCATATTTATGTCATACTTTGATATGAGCTCGCACATCAAGCTCACAAAACCAGTCACATTCCACTGTCAATCTCCGACAGGAAGATTCAACACGCACTGGCAAAGGGCGCGTCATTCCCTGCTCCCATCAGTGGCCCCGTGATGTGATCACGAGGAGCCTATGGAATGTCATGACAGTCGGGGTGGAGGGGTCAGTTGATTCCCCCTGTGCCAGTCATTACAATCCTCCTGTGGACACCGGCTGCGCGACGCCAGTTATAGGAGACCACTATTTCTGCTACACAGTTCAGGGCTGATGCACAGTTCTGCATAGCACAAGCAATTGGACAATCACAGCTTCAAGTACATTATTGAAAATAAAACAATTGAAAAAAACTTAAAAGTACACATATCTGCTATCAGTGCATTCAGAAATGTCTGATCTATAAAAGTGTAAAATGAATTAATCCGAACAGTAAACAGTTGAACAAAGAAAATTACAATGCCAGAATTACATTTTTGGCTGCCTCAACATTGCAATAAAATACAATAAGAGGAGATTAAAACATCACATCTAACCAAAAAGGGTAGCAGTAAAAACATCGGCTCAGGACACAAATGATAAGGCATACTGGTGGAATGAATGGCTGGAAGTTAGCGGGTGGGCTGGTAGGCATGACATGGTGTTGGCGAGTGTGGATCGGTGTTTCTCTCTGCAAAAGGAATAAGCCTTAATTTAGAAGTCCCGGTGGCTGTGGAGTTAATTATATTAGAAGCAGGGATTTGGGGGTAAGGCCCACAGACTGGGGTGGGGTGGGGGGGGGGGGGCGCAATGCCTCTCTTGCATAGTTAAGGCATACTAATAGGTGTGACCGTCTTAATTTGTAGGCGCAGTGGTGGCGCTATAATTGATCATGCACCCCCGCCTGTGGGTCTTACCTCCCAGACCCCCGCTTCCATTATAATCAACTCCATGACCGTGTGGACTTAAAAATGTATGTTTATTCCTTCAATAAAATGCTAAACCACGCTTACCACCCAAGGTGCTCACGCCCCACTGACTTCCAGCCGTTCGTTCTGCAAGTATGCCAAAGAATAAAGCATCACTTAGCCCCAGATCCTGAAAGATAAAAAAAGGAACAGGTCTCTAAAAATGACGCCAAAAGCATGATATACAGTTAGGGCCAGAAATCTTTGGACAGTGACAATTTTCGCGAGTTGGGCTCTGCATGCCACCACATTGGATTTGAAATGAAACCTCTACAACAGAATTCAAGTGCAGATTGTAACGTTTAATTTGAAGGGTTGAACAAAAATATCTGATAGAAAATGTAGGAATTATACACATTTCTTTACAAACACTCCACATTTTAGGAGGGCAAAAGTAATTGGACAAATAAACATAACCCAAACAAAATATTTTTATTTTCAATATTTTGTTGCGAATCCTTTGGAGGCAATCACTGCCTTAAGTCTGGAACCCATGGACATCACCAAACGCTGGATTTCCTCCTTCTTAATGCTTTGACAGGCCTTTACAGCCGCAGCCTTCAGGTCTTGCTTGTTTGTGGGTCTTTCCGTCTTAGGCTGGCTTCACATTAGCGTTTGTGTCTGCATGCTGATGGCATGCAGACACAAACGCTGTCAGAAGCAGGGTCCAAATGATGTGTCCGCAGCGGATAATGTCCGCCTGCGGACACATCACTATGGAGCCCGGCAGCCAATCGGCGCTGTCCGGGGGCGGAGATCAGCGCTGGAGATCTCCGCCCCCCGGCCGCCGGTAAGCTCCGGGACTGTCGGCGGGGAGAACAGCTGATGTGACAGCTGTTTGAATCTTCCCGCGCCGACATCTCCTCACAGTGTCGGCGCGGGAAGATTCAAACAGCTGTCACATCAGCTGTTCTCCCCGCCGACATCGCTATGAGATTACAGGCGGCGGGGAGAAGGAGGACAGCAGAGGGTCACTGAGAGTGTTCTGGACTTCAGTTGATGTTGTGAACGGGTTCTTCTTCACCAAATAAAGTATGCGGCGATCATCCACCACTGTTGTCATCCGTGGACGCCCAGGCCTTTTACAGTTCCCAAGCTCACCAGTCAATTCCTTTTTTCTCAGAATGTACCCAACTGTTGATTTTGCTACTCCAAGCATGTCTGCTATCTCTCTGATGTATTTTTTCTTTTTTCTCAGCCTCGGGATGTTCTGCTTCACCTCAATTGAGAGTTCCTTTGACCGCATGTTGTCTGGTCACAGCAACAGCTTCCAAATGCAAAACCACACACCTGGAATCCACCCCTGACCTTTTAACTACTTCATTGATTACAGGTTAACAAGGGAGACGCCTTCAGAGTTAATTGTAGCCCTTACAGTCCATTGTCCAATTACTTTTGGTCCCTTGAAAAAGAGGAGGCTATGCATTACAGAGCTATGATTCCTAAACCCTTTCTCTGATTTGGATGTGGAAACTCTCATATTGCAGCTGGGAGTGTGCACTTTCAGCCCATATTATATATATAATTGTATTTCTGAACATGTTTTTGTAAACAGCTAAAATAGCAAAACGTTTGTCACTGTCCAAATATTTCTGGCCCTAACTGTATATCTAATATATAAAGCTGAATGTGTGTGTGTGTGTGTATATCCGCGATTGGCATCTACACCGTCGCAACTACACCCACAAAATTTTGCACAGTCACACATCTGGACCCCGGGAGTGTCATAGGCTATGTTGTGAGGCGAAATTTTAAGCCTGCGCGTTCCAGTTCACCAAACAATTTTGCCCCTAACTACATAATGGGGAAAAAGTGAATGGAAAAGTTTTGGAGGAAAATCGACAGCTGTCAGCTATAGCCACAAAATTTTGCACAGTCACACGTCTGGACCCCGGGAGCGTCATATGCTATGTTGTGAGGCGAAATTTTAACCCCGCGCATTCCAATTCACCAAACAATTTTGCCCCTATATACATAATGGGGAAAAAGTGACAGTTACAAGTTGACAGTTGTGAATGAGAGGGGCTTAATGATAGCGCCAAAGACTAACAGCACATACCAGCATATAGTCACTAAGGTGGGGCCCCAACATGAGATATTCACCACGCACGGGGACATGTATACACACCACATGCACACAAAGAGTAACAGCAAGTGTATAGTCGCTAAGGTGCAGCCCCAACACTGGATACTCACCATGCACCCGAACAAACACACACACCACAAAGAGACACACACAACACAGAGACACACACACCCCCAAGGGGACACACACACACCCTGTAGCGACACATGCACTCACCCCACAGGGACACACACACATAGCCACCCTATAGGGACAAATGTACTCTTCCACAGGGACACACACACACCACAAAGAGACACACACCACACAGACGCCCCCCCCCCACAGGGACACACACACATACACACCCTATAGGGACACATGCACTCACCCCACAGGGACACACACATACACACACCCCAGAAACACACACACCACACAGACAGACACAGATGTGCACAAATCGCCTCACACAACTCGCCTCATACGTGTGCTATCTTTAATTTCCAAACATAAACATCTGATTAAAAACAGCCAATGTGCAACACATGTGCCATATAGGGAATTAAGGCAGATGTCAGTCACATGAGCTGTCTATTATGTGTATGTGTGAGGTAACATATACTGCCTGGCCGGGAGGAGGGTTTACTGTTGGCTGGAGATTTATTAGGCTGCCTATAGCAACCAATCACAGCTCAGCTTCTATTTTCCTACAGGTCATTAATATTACATATTCAAATTCTATTTTGTTATAGCTAACAGCAGTTATTTATTAACCCGGGCGTAGCCGGGTACTACAGCCAGTATATATATATATATATATATATATATATATATATATACTTTTTTTTGTTTGTTTTTTTTTTTTTTTTTTTGCAAATTTCCAAACTTTTTTTTACCACTTAAAAAAAAAACAAAAAAACTATATATGTTTGGTATCTCTGTGCTCGTGCTGACCTGGGGAATCATACTGACACATCAGTTTTACCATACGGTGAACATGGTAAGTAAAAAACCCAAAAACCAATTGTAAAATGAATATTTGTTTTGCAATTTCACTGCGCTTGTTTTTTTTTCCCCATTTTCAGTACAGTATGTTGTAAAATGAATAATGTCATTCAAAAGTCCAACTCATCCCTCAAAAAACAAGACCTCGTATGTCTATATTGATGGAAAAATAAAGTTATGGCTCTTGGAAGGAGCGGAGGGAAATACGAAAATGAAAAAAATAGAAAAAGGTCTTTTCACTCTACGTCAGAGTGGATTTTCATCTATTTTTCTATTTATTTTGCATAAAAATACAGTATCATACAAACGATAATAAAATATTGGACGCAGTTCGTCTAATACACCGGTGACCTAAGCATGTGTATTTTTGGGTAAGAGGCGACACATTTGTGTCAAGTGTAAAGTGTATTTATTTTGTATAGTTTCACCTGATTTTCCTCCCGGCCCCATGACCTTTATACCCATTACAGAGGTATGTAATGATAGTCTGACAAGGCTTGTGATGGGATGATAGTGCAGTTAATATTTTACCAGAGATCACAGAGAAGACATCAGACAGTTACAGAGGTGAGAACTGTATACTGAAACCCCTCACACTGTAAGAACTCATTCACACAGCGTTTGTGCTTCGTTTTTGTTGAAAATTGCACCAAAAAACGAAGCATCTTTTTTGGCAAAAAAATCATCAGAAATGCATCATGCACTTTTTTTGCTTTTTTGATCCATTTTCAGGGGCCACAGACAGACACAGACAGAGACACATAGACACTTTATTATCCTCCCCGGAGAGCCCTGACGATGTCTTCCTCCTGGGCACCGGCAGGACCTGTAAGTAATACGAGTACTTACAGGACCTTGCACCATGTGACTCTCAGGCTGGGTCACATGGGCAGGGCCTGTTCATCCCTCTGCACAGTTCCTGCCTGGAAGGAACGTATCGCCGGGGAGGGTAAGTTATGGAGCGTTGGTGTTGTGGAACGTGCAGCAGGAAAACAGAGCAATAATTGATGTTCATTATTTTCTGGATGTGATTTCTGCACCACTAATGCAGCTGTCAAAAACGAAGAGTCTGCAAATCCCATTCATTTTGCTGGCAGACGCAGTGACTGATCTGTTTTGGTGCAGTTAAAAAAAAAAAAAAAAAAAAAAAAAAAAAGCAGCACCAAAAACAGATAAAAAATGTCCAGTGTGAACATAGCCTAAACCCACATACTGCAATTCTTGGATCAGATAACACACATTCCTTACCAGATCATAGAGTCTAATAACTGAACTGTCACGCAGCTATAACATTATTATCAGCGTTATGACGCATTATGATGTTCCAGGTCCCCTGTGCAAGAAATTTTGCCTGTGCCCCCCCTCTACATTTACAGGGAAAAAGCTACAGGCATACAGTTTATGTATATATACTACATAGAGTCCTCTCTTGTTATGTGTAGCACTGTCCCTTACACATCAGATTCTCTTGGTCTTTATAGCACTCTGTCTTTATTTCATAGAGTCCTCTCTTATTAGATATAAAAATGACATGACTGCTGATGGAATATGGTGAAGCTTCTCTTCTAACAAAGGATCTGATGGATTGATCTTCTGGGTAGACACTTCGGTATCAGTGGTCATTTATCTAACAAGTGAGGACAACGTAATAGAGGATACTGTGAATAACAAAAATAACGAGAATACACTATGTAAGGGACAGTGCTATACATAACAGGGGAGGACGGTATATAATAAGGGAAAGCTCCATACATAACTAGAGGGAATGCTAATAAGGGACAGTGCTATACATAATAAAGAGGAAACTATGTAAATAAGGACGGCACTTTACAACGTGAGTGTGTGCACGGAATAGTACTGGACTGTGCTATACTATACATAATAAGGCTACAGTCCTGTATCGTGTGCATTGTCGGTGTGTACACTAAATACTATTGGACTGTGCTATACTATACATAATAAGGCTACAGTCCTGTATGGTGTGCAATGTCAGTGTGCACAGAATACTACTAGACTGTGCTATACTACACATAATAAGGCTACAGTCCTGTATGGTGTGCAGTGTCAGTGTGCACAGAATACTACTAGACTGTGCTATACTACACATAATAAGGCTACAGTCCTGTATGGTGTGCAGTGTCAGTGTGCACAGAATACTACTAGACTGTGCTATACTATACATAATAAGGCTACAGCCCTGTATGGTGTGCAATGTCAGTGTGCACAGAATACTACTAGACTGTGCTATACTACACATAATTAGGCTACAGTCCTGTATGGTGTGCAGTGTCGGGTGTGTACAGTAAATACTACTAGACTGTGCTATACTACACATAATAAGGCTACAGCCCTGTATGGTGTGCAGTGTCGGGTGTGTACAGTAAATACTACTAGACTGTGCTATACTACACATAATAAGGCTACAGTCCTGTATGGTGTGTAGTGTCGGTGTGTACAGTAAATACTACTGGACTGTGCTATACTATACATAATAAGGCTACAGTCCTGTATGGTGTGCAGTGTCGGGTGTGTACAGTAAATACTACTAGACTGTGCTATACTATACATAATAAGGCTACAGTCCTGTATGGTGTGCAGTGTCGGTGTGTACAGTAAATACTACTGGACTGTGCTATACTATACATAATAAGGCTACAGTCCTGTATGGTGTGCAGTGTCGGTGTGTACAGTAAATACTACTGGACTGTGCTATACTACACATAATAAGGCTACAGCCCTGTATGGTGTGCAGTGTCGGGTGTGTACAGTAAATACTACTAGACTGTGCTATACTATACATAATAAGGCTACAGCCCTGTATCGTGTGCAGTGTTAGTGTGTACAGTAAATACTACTGGACTGTGCTATACTATTCATAATAAGGCTACAGTCCTGTATGGTGTGCAGTTTCGGTGTACAGTAAACACTACTGGACTGTCCTATACTATACATAATAAGGCTACAGTCCTGTATGGTGTGCAGTGTCGGGTGTGTACAGTAAACACTACTGGACTGTCCTATACTATACATAATAAGGCTACAGTCCTGTATCGTGTGCAGTGTCGGGTGTGTACAGTAAATACTACTGGACTGTGCTATACTACACATAATAAGGCTACAGTCCTGTATGGTGTGCAGTGTCGGGTGTGTACAGTAAACACTACTGGACTGTCCTATACTATACATAATAAGGCTACAGTCCTGTATGGTGTGCAGTAAATACTATTGGACTGTGCTATACTACACATAATAAGGCTACAGTCCTATATGGTGTGCAGTGTCAGTGTGTACAGTAAATACTACTGGACTGTGTTATACTATACATAATAAGGCTACAGTCCTATATGGTGTGCAGTGTCAGTGTGTACAGTAAATACTACTGGACTGTGTTATACTATACATAATAAGGCTACAGTCCTGTATGGTGTGCAGTGTCAGTGTGTACAGTAAATACTACTGGACTGTGTTATACTATACATAATAAGGCTACAGTCCTGTATGGTGTGCAGTGTCGGTGTGTACAGTAAATACTACTGGACTGTGCTATACTATTCATAATAAGAGAAAGAGGGGACCGGGTATGACCATGTTAGGGGCAGACTACTCTGAATGCATTATAAAAAGAAAGAGAAAATGAGAGTTCTAATGCCCACGTAACTACACCACGTATTTACTGTCCACACCAGTGTATATTGCAAAAATAATACTTTATTAAATGCAGTGGATACAATAAATAAACGTGTCACCAATAAAAGATGACAAGGATTTAAGACAAAAAGGAGGGAGCAAATGACAAGTGGGCAAGATAGAGAAGGACAGTGTACCACAAAGTTCAGAGGGGTAGTAAAAGTGCAAGGTGCTGAAGGTGCATAGATCAGGGTAAAAAGGTGCAGTTTAACCAAATAGGTATAACATTGAACCCTGGTCTAGACTAAGATAAAGTGCACAGCAGTAACTTACCCATGAACCTAGTAAGGGGTCCCTGTCAGATCTGCCCACTGGTCCAGTAGCCCTGACACGTGTTTCGCGTCGGCTGCTTCGGGGGGCTAGTGGTGTACACTAAATACTACTGGACTGTGCTACAATATACATAATAAGGCTACAGTCCTGTATGGTGTGCATGTTCGGTGTGTGCAGTAAATACTATTGGACTGTGCTATACTATACATAATAAGGCTACAGTCCTATATGGTGTGCAGTGTCGGTGTACAGTAAATACTACTAGACTGTGCTATACTATACATAATAAGGCTACAGCCCTGTATCGTGTGCAGTGTCGGTGTACAGTAAATACTACTGGACTGTGCTATACTACACATAATAAGGCTACAGCCCTGTATCGTGTGCAGTGTCGGTGTACAGTAAATACTACTGGACTGTGCTATACTACACATAATAAGGCTACAGTCCTGTATCGTGTGCAGTGTCTGTGTGTACAGTAAAACTACTGGACTGTGCTATACTATACATAATAAGGCTACAGTCCTGTATGGTGTGCAGTGTCGTTGTACGTAACTACTGGATGCTATACTATACATAATAAGGCTACAGTCCTTATGGTGTGCAGTGTTGGTGTGTGCAGTAAATACTACTGGACTGTGCTATACTATACATAATAAGACTACAGTCCTATATGGTGTGCAGTGTCGTGTGTACACTAAATACTACTGGACGTGTGTATATACTATACATAATAAGGCTACAGCCCTGTATGGTGTGCAGTGTCGGTGTGTACAGTAAATACTACTGGACTGTGTTATACTATACATAATAAGGCTACAGTCCTGTATGGTGTGCAGTGTCGGTGTGTACAGTAAATACTACTGGACTGTGCTATACTATTCATAATAAGAGAAAGAGGGGACCGGGTATGACCATGTTAGGGGCAGACTACTCTGAATGCATTATAAAAAGAAAGAGAAAATGAGAGTTCTAATGCCCACGTAACTACACCACGTATTTACTGTCCACACCAGTGTATATTGCAAAAATAATACTTTATTAAATGCAGTGGATACAATAAATAAACGTGTCACCAATAAAAGATGACAAGGATTTAAGACAAAAAGGAGGGAGCAAATGACAAGTGGGCAAGATAGAGAAGGACAGTGTACCACAAAGTTCAGAGGGGTAGTAAAAGTGCAAGGTGCTGAAGGTGCATAGATCAGGGTAAAAAGGTGCAGTTTAACCAAATAGGTATAACATGAACCCTGGTCTAGACTAAGATAAAGTGCACAGCAGTAACTTACCCATGAACCTAGTAAGGGGTCCCTGTCAGATCTGCCCACTGGTCCAGTAGCCCTGACACGTGTTTCGCGTCGGCTGCTTCGGGGGGCTAGTGGTGTACACTAAATACTACTGGACTGTGCTACAATATACATAATAAGGCTACAGTCCTGTATGGTGTGCAGTGTCGGTGTGTGCAGTAAATACTATTGGACTGTGCTATACTATACATAATAAGGCTACAGTCCTATATGGTGTGCAGTGTCGGTGTACAGTAAATACTACTAGACTGTGCTATACTATACATAATAAGGCTACAGCCCTGTATCGTGTGCAGTGTCGGTGTACAGTAAATACTACTGGACTGTGCTATACTACACATAATAAGGCTACAGCCCTGTATCGTGTGCAGTGTCGGTGTACAGTAAATACTACTGGACTGTCCTATACTATACATAATAAGGCTACAGTCCTGTATGGTGTGCAGTGTTGGTGTGTGCAGTAAATACTACTGGACTGTGCTATACTATACATAATAAGACTACAGTCCTGTATGGTGTGCAGTGTCGGTGTGTACACTAAATACTACTGGACTGTGCTATATACTATACATAATAAGGCTACAGCCCTGTATGGTGTGCAGTGTCGGTGTGTACAGTAAATACTACTGGACTGTGTTATACTATACATAATAAGGCTACAGTCCTGTATGGTGTGCAGTGTCGGTGTGTACAGTAAATACTACTGGACTGTGCTATACTATACATAATAAGGCTACAGCCCTGTATGGTGTGCAGTGTCGGTGTGTACAGTAAATACTACTGGACTGTGCTATACTACACATAATAAGGCTACAGTCCTGTATGGTGTGCAGTGTCGGTGTGTACAGTAAATACTACTGGACTGTGCTATACTATACATAATAAGGCTACAGCCCTGTATGGTGTGCAGTGTCGGTGTGTACAGTAAATACTACTGGACTGTGCTATACTACACATAATAAGGCTACAGTCCTGTATGGTGTGCAGTGTCGGTGTGTGCAGTAAATACTACTGGACTGTGCTATACTACACATAATAAGGCTACAGTCCTATATGGTGTGCAGTGTCGGTGTACAGTAAATACTACTAGACTGTGCTATACTATACATAATAAGGCTACAGCCCTGTATCGTGTGCAGTGTCGGTGTACAGTAAATACTACTGGACTGTGCTATACTATACATAATAAGGCTACAGTCCTGTATGGTGTGCAGTGTCGGTGTACAGTAAATACTACTGGACTGTGCTATACTACACATAATAAGGCTACAGCCCTGTATCGTGTGCAGTGTCAGTGTGTACAGTAAATACTACTGGACTGTGCTATACTATACATAATAAGGCTACAGCCCTGTATCGTGTGCAGTGTCGGTGTACAGTAAATACTACTGGACTGTGCTATACTATACATAATAAGGCTACAGTCCTGTATCGTGTGCAGTGTCGGTGTGTACAGTAAATACTACTGGACTGTGCTATACTACACATAATAAGGCTACAGCCCTGTATCATGTGCACTGTCTGTGTGCTGCCTGATGTTTTTCTCAGACAGCACACAGACCCATAAAGTATGTCCTATTCCTCATAATCGGATTAGAACAGCAAATGCTCAGTCTCGCAGATCTCATTCTCGGATCCGTAATTTTCACAGATATGTGAATGGATGTATGAAGCTCAATCTGTGTGATGGTCAATAAACAAAAACTCTGGCAGCACATGGACAGATAACACGAATGTTACCTAAGGGATTTAACAAATAACAGCTTTACTCCAAGTCATACATTACAGAATAAATATTGATATCCAGTGACTTACCCCTGAAGTCCCTCTGATTAGTTTTCTGCTCTTTCTCCTCCATCTAGTCAGACCTTCATGTTGACACCTTCCTTCCATGACTCGTCTTCTCACAAATGATCACTGCACCCCTGAAAGTAACAAGGTCACATATATTGTAGATATACATTTAACAACTGGATGAAAAATCCCCCACACTGCGACCCTGAATATAAATCTGTACCCCACTATGTATAATATACAATTAGCCGCCGACCAGTTTCAATATTAGGTGATACATCGGCATTGTGCCCCTATAACTATAATGTTTGCCACCCAATATACATAAGTTAATCAGCATCTGTGGCTCTCCCCCAATTAATACTAAGGCCATGTGCACATGTTGTGTTTTTATAGCAGAAAATACACAGCGATTTACAGTAAAAGCAGAGGGAGTGGGCTCACTAACTCTCACGTACATGCTGATCATTTTTTTTCCTTACAGATTCAGACCTGCACCTTGCCATGCTTATTTACAAAATGTAAATAAGGCGGCCGTCACACGCTACGATATCTTGAAAGATATCGCTTGAACGCTCCTGATTAAACATCGCTTGAACGATGTCTCTGCGTGTGACGGCAAGATACGACGAGCGAGAAGTGTTCAAATCGCAAGATCGAGATCTGAGCTCCGGACCTCACATCTTGCGATTAACGATTTCACGATCTGCCTCATCGTGGTGTATGACACCACGATGATCCATCTCCCAGCGGCAGAGCCTATGCTGGGAGATGGTAACTATGGTACACGTCGGGTTACTAAGCGACGCGCAGCGCCTAGTAACCCGATGTGTACCATAGTTACCAGCGATCTCGCTGGTCCACATCGCTGGTGAGTCTGTCTGTGTGACATCTCACCAGTGATGTGAGCGATATTGTAAGCGATCGCGCGTGCACGTGATCGCTTACAATATCGCAAGAGATATCTTAGCGTGTGACGGCCGCCTAAGGGACATTTCCCCCAGTTGGGGAGCTAGAAGGACAATAATTCATAGGCTAGAAACCTAAACCAGATATACATATAATGACCCCATAATTAATGACGAAGTAAATCTTGAGAGAAGGTGACTTCAAAATGAGGAAATACAAGAGACTTAACAAGGTCTACATAAGTTTGCTGAGTTGTTCAGTGTTTGTGAGATTATTGTATTTTTCTAATACATGTATTGTTATGCATCAAGAAACATAGATTACAACCAAAAAAGTTCCAGTCTTTATTAAGGCCGGCTTCACACCAGGGTTTCTTGCTGTCAGGTTCTGTCCGGTATTTTGCAGGAAGCACCGGACAGATCAGAATCGGAGGGCAAATATGGCCTCCGGTCCCGTTTTCTGCCGGAATCGGCAGTCCCTGCTGAAATTTCAAAATCGCGGCTAGCGGGCCACAGTCCTGAAATTTCAGCGGGGAACTCTCCACAGTGCTGAAGTTCAGCGTCTGCCGGCGCTGAGCTTCAGTACCCGGCGTCCGGGAACCAGATCGATTTCCTGCCAGATCTGGTGCTCATAGACTTCTATGTTATGGGGCGCCAAATCCAGCAGGATCCGGTTTTGGCAGATTTTTGTCTTGGACACAAAAAATGCTGCATGCTGGGATTTTGTCACCGGGACAAAAACCAAATGCAGCCTGATGCTGCTGGACAGGGACAAAACCAGATGGCAAATCACTGCCATCCGGCACCATAGGGCTACATTAGCACAAAATCGGGTCCGAGGTTGTCAGGTTCACACCGGACAGCCCCAAAACTGGCTGGCTTCACACCACGTTTTTTGAGCTGTCAGGCTGTGTCTGGTGTTTTGCGGGAAGCATTGGACACAGCCTGACAGCTCCGGACAAACAGGTCCTGTTTTCTGCAGCCGAGGAGCTGTCCCCTGCTGAAATTTTAAAAATCGAGGGGAGCTAACCGCAGTTCTGAAATGTCAGCCGGGAGCTCTCTACAGTGCTGAAGTTCAGTGCCGGCCGATGCTGAACTTCAGCACCTGGCGTCCGGATCTGATTTTCTGTCAGATCTGGCGCCATAGACTCATGTTGATGATTTGTTTGAAGTTTTATAACCCTTTGCTGATAGGGAAATTTTATGTGTAGAAAAATGATTTTCCAGTTTCATATGAAAAATGATTCTTTTTTCTTGTCTTTTATCTGTGAATAATGCAGTATAGGGGCTCATTGTGCCTTCAAATGTCCTGTGCACTGAGGTATCTGTGTGCACAGATCAAGGACATAATTTTTGGGCCTCAAAATAAACAGGTTCTTGCCTCACTCCAGCGTCGTCTGCTCCTCTTGCTCTCGGTGACGCTCATTGGGCTCATGAATAATTGTTTCACTGAACCTGGGGGCGGACTGGGAGTACACGGGAGGGCCGTGGTGCTGGGGCGAGGTGAATAGGATCTCTCCATACATCCGTGGGTTCATAAACGTGTGCAAGAGGCCAAAAAGTAATACAGAGAAACAACTACACACTAATTGTGGACTAATTACCACAATTACTGATTAGGGCGGTGACCAACCTCCCAACTCCCCATACTCAGTTGCAATGAGAACCTTATAAGAAAGCAAAAGTATACTTTTTATGATATTATTACTTGTACCTGAGGAAGACTTGTATCCAAGTCGAATCGTGTTGTACGGTACTGCAAATATTTGGAACTATCGACTATTTTACGAATTAAAGGAACTCTTGGATGAAACTACTGTATCTCTTATGGGGCATTCACACGCGTCAATATCACGTGCAGTACCGCTGCTGCACATGACGTTGCAGCGATATTGACGTGTGTGACAGGGAGTTTCAACTGGCGACAAGTCGCTGGTTGATGGTCGTCAGTATTTAGAACCTGCTCTAAAACCTGATGATGGTCGCCCAGTGGACACGCAGCATTGCTGCGCGTGACACCAGGAGCTGAGCGAGAAGCCAGCTCCCAGCGCCTCTAGCAAGCGCTGGGAACTGGAATCTATGGTAAACAGTGGGGATCTAGACAGCGCGTGCTGGGACAGGCATAGCACTTGGGGGTGGGGCACGGCACTGGGGGGGGCACAGCACTAGGGGGTAAGGCACGACACTGGGGGGATGGGGCATGCACTGATCAGTGAGGCACAGCACTGGGGGGATCCCATCTGTCCCCTTCATCTTATTGTCGTTGTCCCCCACAGCCTATTAAAAGGGGGAAACCAGTCCTTCCTCTCTTGTTCCCTTGTGTCTCCCCTTCTTTTTTCTCTCCTGCCGGGTACTTTTCAAATCCATGACGCAGACGTGCACAGCGTGCTGACGTCATCAAGCTGTGCGTACCTGTGTCACAGGGATTAGTGCCCGGCAGGAAGCAGAAGACAAGACTCCTGGCTTCCGTTTCGGGGTTGCTTCCTGCTCGGCATAGGGCACGCCCCTTATCAAGAGGGCGATCTGGCCTAGGGGACCCTCGAGCTCCGAACAGGCCAGGTCCCCCTCATTATTAGCCGGCAGCAGGTCCCCCTCCACCTCCGGGACTTGTGTGTTCAGGTGCTGCAGAGAAAATCTAGAGAAGAAATATCACCGACTGAACGCTAGGTGGCGACAGCAGAACACAAGATAATGTCAGCGCTAGAGATTAGTGATGGGCGGAAACCTTCACCGGTGTCGTCACCACAGAGGAGTCACGTGTGCTCCTGTCTGACACCGCTGTCCTGTGAGTGCGCGGGAAATCCTGAGCCGCAGCCTCATATCAACATCATTAACAGCGGAAACTGTATCTCTATACATATTAAATACATAAAGGTGAATACACCGCACTCACCACATACACCTGCACCGCATGTGCTAAATCAGCAGTCACTGACCCCGGCCTCCGTCCTCTCTCAGTGACCCCGGCCTCCGTCCTCTCTCAGTGACCCCGGCCTCCATCCTCTCAGTGACCCCGGCCTCCATCCTCTCTCACTGACCCCGGCCTCCATCCTCTCAGTGACCCAGGCCTCTGTCCTCTCTGTGACCCCGGCCTCCATCCTCTCTGTGACCCCGGCCTCCATCCTCTCTGTGACCCCGGCCTCCATCCTCTCTGTGACCCCGGCCTCCATCCTCTGTCAGTGACCCCGGCCTCCATCCTCTCACTGACCCCGGGCCGACCACCATCCTCTCTCTGTGACCCCGGCCTCCATCCTCTCACGGACTCCGGCCTCCATCCTCTCTCAGTGACCCTGGCCCCATCTCTCAGTGACCCTGGCCTCCATCTCATCTCTCAGTGACCCCGGCCTCCATCCTCTCTCAGTGACCCTGGCCTCCATCCTCTCTCAGTGACCCCGGCCTCCATCCTCTCTCAGTGACCCCGGCCTCCATCCTCGCTCAGTGACCCCGGCCTCCATCCTCACTCAGTGACCCGGTCCTCCAACCTCGCTCAGTGACCCCAGCCTCCAACCTCTCTGTGACCCCAGCTTCCATCCTCTTTTGGTGACCCTGGCCTTCATCCTCTCTTGGTGACCCCAGCCTCCATCCTCTCTCAGTGACCCCAACCTCCATCCTCTCTCAGTGACCCTGGCTTCCATCTCATCTCTCAGTGACCCTGGCCTACATCCTCTCAGTGACCCCAACCTCCATCCTCTCTCAGTGACCCTGGCTTCCATCTCATCTCTCAGTGACCCTGGCCTACATCCTCTCTCGGTGACACCAGCCTCCATCATCTCTCAGTGACCCCGGCCTCCATCCTCTCAGTGACCGTGGCCTCCATCCTCTCTGTGACCCCGGCCTCCATCCTCTCTGTGACCCCGGCCTCCATCCTCTCTCAGTGACCCTGGCCTCCATCTCATCTCTCAGTGACCCTGGCCTACATCCTCTCTCGGTGACACCAGCCTCCATCATCTCTCAGTGACCCCGGCCTCCATCCTCTCTGTGACCCCGGCCTCCATCTCCTCTCTCAGTGACCCCAGCCTCATTCCCACATCTCTGTATTGTATGTTGTAGCATTTTTGAGTGCTCAGCGTCCGTACTATGTGGTAACGGATATATAATAATGCCAGTAATGAGCAACCCAGGGGGCCGCTTTACACGTCGCGATATCGCAATGCAACATCAACAAAAAGTCACGTGGTTCGGCCGTTGCAGTTCATATTGTTTATGCGTTGTGTCAAGTAAATGGGCAATGCGACGGGAAAGAAATCGTACCTACGATATTGCAAGAAGAATGTGCAAGCCCTTCAACCGTATGATATTGCATATGCGATGTGGCACGATCGTGCTGTGTGACAGCGCAACTACGATTTGGAGCGCAACTTCCCCTATTCACTCCAATGTTAAATGCTCGTTCCCTGGGTTGCTCATACCCAGCGCAAAAAAGGGGCGTACACAATCGTAGTTGCGTTGCCTGGCCTCAGGTGCAGTCAGTGCTGCCTTAGCTCATCCCTTTACCTCAGCACAGGAGGGCTCTGATTGGTAGCTCAGCTTGTAGTCATTGTGTGCAGATACAGTTAGGGCCAGAAATATTTGGACAGTGACACAAGTTTTGTTATTTTAGCTGTTTACAAAAACATGTTCAGAAATACAATTATATATATAATATGGGCTGAAAGTGCACACTCCCAGCTGCAATATGAGAGTTTCCACATCCAAATCGGAGAAAGGGTTTAGGAATCATAGCTCTGTAATGCATAGCCTCCTCTTTTTCAAGGGACCAAAAGTAATTGGACAATGGACTCTAAGGGCTGCAATTAACTCTGAAGGTGTCTCCCTCGTTAACCTGTAATCAATGAAGTAGTTAAAAGGTCAGGGGTGGATTCCAGGTGTGTGGTTTTGCATTTGGAAGCTGTTGCTGTGACCAGACAACATGCGGTCAAAGGAACTCTCAATTGAGGTGAAGCAGAACATCCTGAGGCTGAAAAAAAAGAAAAAATCCATCAGAGAGATAGCAGACATGCTTGGAGTAGCAAAATCAACAGTTGGGTACATTCTGAGAAAAAAGGAATTGACTGGTGAGCTTGGGATCTCAAAAAGGCCTGGGCATCCACGGATGACAACAGTGGTGGATGATCGCCGCATACTTTATTTGGTGAAGAAGAACCCCTTCACAACATCAACTGAAGTCCAGAACACTCTCAGTGAAGTAGGTGTATCTGTCTCTAAGTCAACAGTAAAGAGAAGACTCCATGACAGTAAATACAAAGGGTTCACATCTAGATGCAAACCATTCATCAATTCCAAAAATAGACAGGCCAGAGTTAAATTTGCAGAAAAACACCTCAAGAAGCCAGCTCAGTTCTGGAAAAGTATTCTATGGACAGATGAGACAAAGATCAACCTGTACCAGAATGATGGGAAGAAAAAAGTTTGGAGAAGAAAGGGAACGGCACATGATCCAAGGCACACCACATCCTCTGTAAAACATGGTGGAGGCAACGTGATGGCATGGGCATGCATGGCTTTCAATGGCACTGGGTCACTTGTGTTTATTGATGACATAACCGCAGACAAGAGTAGCCGGATGAATTCTGAAGTGTACCGGGATATACTTTCAGCCCAGATTCATCCAAATGCTGCAAAGTTGATTGAACGGCGCTTCATATTACAGATGGACAATGACCCCAAGCATACAGCCAAAGCTACCCAGGAGTTCATGAGTGCAAAAAAGTGGAACATTCTGCAATGGCCAAGTCAATCACCAGATCTTAACAAAATTGAGCATGCATTTCACTTGCTCAAATCCAGACTTAAGACGGAAAGACCCACAATCAAGCAAGACCTGAAGGCTGCGGCTGTAAAGGCCTGGCAAAGCATTAAGAAGGAGGAAATCCAGCGTTTGGTGATGTCCATGGGTTCCAGACTTAAGGCAGTGATTGCCTCCAAAGGATTCGCAACAAAATATTGAAAATAAAAATATTTTGTTTGGGTTATGTTTATTTGTCCAATTACTTTTGACCTCCTAAAATGTGGAGTGTTTGTAAAGAAATGTGTACAATTCCTACATTTTCTATCAGATATTTTTGTTCAACCCTTCAAATTAAACGTTACAATCTGCACTTGAATTCTGTTGTAGAGGTTTCATTTCAAATCCAATGTGGTGGCATGCAGAGCCCAACTCGCGAAAATTGTGTCACTGTCCAAATATTTCTGGCCCTAACTGTAGGTGACTGACAGGATGCTCCACCAATAGGAAACGTTCCTTTTCAAACAGTTGTAAGAAGGAAAAAGCAGGCACTGACCTTTCTGAGGCTGGTGGTAATCCAAATGGGAGATCAGAAATGGCGTCCAGAAAACCGGGGTTGCTCTGCAGAGTTGAAGACTGAATACGGTAAAAATGCGGTAAAGATGCGGCACTCACCCGGATGCTGGTTTCAATGCGGCTTTATTTAATGCATGCGGTTACAAACAGAGGAGGGAGGAGGTGCACGGGACTACGGTCACTGTTTTGCACCGGTTGGTGGTTCTACGGGTCCAAATACAACGTTGTATTAAATAAAGCCACATTGAAATCAGCACCCGGGTGAGTGCCGCATCTTTACCACATTTTTTTCAAACAATTCAGTTCTAATTAGTTAACAGAGAGAGAGCGCTCTAATCTCTGGGTAAAGTAATGGCCCCGCACAGTGAGCGTAAAATTGATTGGTTGCCATTAGCACCATCACTTCTTTTATTTGCACAAGATTTTATACATTTTCTGCAATAAAATGGCCGCCTGGCCTGCTCTCTAGATTCTCAGGTTGCACACGGATGACTGAACCCTGCGTCATCCATAGGCACTCACTACTTTGGTCTGATTTATAGAGAAGATTAGTGCATGTAATGAGCTCTGATATGTCGAGCTGCACACAGAGCCAGAGATATAGAGCCAGAGATGTGCTGAGCAGCGCACAGAGCCGGAGATATAGAGCTGGAGATACGTGGAGCGGGGCACGGAGCCAGAGATACAGAGCTGGAGATACGTGGAGCACCTCACAGAGCCAGAGATATAGAGCTGAAGATACGTGGAGCACCTCACAGAGCCAGAGATATAGAGCTGGAGATACATGGAGCGGCGCACAGAGCCGGAGATATAGAGCTGGAGATACGTGGAGCAGGGCACGGAGCCAGAGATACAGAGCTGGAGATACGTGGAGCGGGGCACGGAGCCAGAGATACAGAGCTGGAGATACATGGAGCACCTCACAGAGCCAGAGATATAGAGCTGGAGATACATGGAGCGGCGCACAGAGCCGGAGATATAGAGCTGGAGATACGTGGAGCGGGGCACGGAGCCAGAGATACAGAGCTGGAGATACGTGGAGCACCTCACAGAGCCAGAGATATAGAGATGGAGATACGTGGAGCAGAGCACGGAGCCAGAGATATGTGGAGCAGCACACAGGGCCAGAGATACAGAGCTGGAGATACTTGGAGTGGCGCACAGAGCCGGAGATATAGAGCTGGAGATACGTGGAGTGGCACACAGAGCCGACGATATGCGAAGTGGCGCACAGGGCCGGAGATACACGGAGAGGCGCATAATACCGGCGATATATAGAGCGGAGTACAGAGCCCGGGATACGTGATACGAGCACAGAGCCGGCAATATGCGGGCGGGGCACAGGGCCAGAGATACGTGGGGCGAAGTACAGAGCCAGGGATACGCAGGGCGGAATACAGAGCTGGGGATAGGCGAGGCAGCGCACAGGCAAGGCTATATGTGGGGTGGAGCTCGGGGCTGGAGATACACGGAGCGGAGTACAGAGCTGGGGTTATGCGGGGCGGCACACAGGGCTGAAACGCGGGGTGGCGCATAGAGCCGGAGATACGTGGGGCGGCGTAAAGGGTCAGAGATACGTGGAGCGGCGTAAAGGGCCGAAGATACGCAGGGTGGCGCACAAAACCAGAGATACATGGGGCGGCACACAGAGCCGAAGATATGTAGACCGGCACACAGGTCCGGCGATACGTGGAGCGGCGCACAGAGCCAGTTAGAGCATTATTGACAGCCCAAGCATAGGAAATTACCCTTGCATTGGGTGGCCAAAAAAGTCTGTCTCGTTTTTTTTCTTAATGAGCCAATGTCTGCTCTCACCAATTTGTTTTTTAAGTTTTGAGCTCTCTTATAACAGAAAAGTGGTGGATTCATAAATTCTGGTATTTGTGAACACGACTATCCAAGGAGGAGCCAGTGTTTAGTTATAATGCTTTTAAAACGATTGTGCACGCATGAATTAATTTTCTACTATACCCTCGGTAATTGATATGGACCATTGGCTACTTTATTCATTTATTCATTTATTTGCGCTGTGTACGACGATTGATACTTTATCTGTGTTTGTAATATGCACCTGCTGTAGGGTGTGTGAGGCACCGCCGGCATGGTCCCCATGGCCGGGGCGCCTCACATGCAGGATCAGAATGATCCTGTGCACACTGGCCGGTTTTCCAGTGATGATACTGTGTGAACCAACTTGGAACACAAGGTTTAATGTGACTAGTGAGTGGCTCATGAGATCGAGGAAGCCCTGAGGAAAGGGATGTAATGAGTGATTGCTGACAACCCAGGTGGGTGTGTCAGGTGGGTTTGTCCGGAGGATTAGCAGCCCAGCTGGATGAGTCAGTGTGGGTGTGGCAGGCACGATAAGAGCCTGCCAGCTGAGCGTCTGAGAACTCGTGCTGAGAGATTCATTCTGAGACCCGAACTCATGCTGAGAGGATCCTTACCAGCCAGAGAGCTGAGCAGAGCCAGTCTGTGTGAGGGACTTGGAGTGAGAGTCCAGACCACCATAATGAACGATGGTGAAAAGCGCATGATAGCTCTATGTCGGTAGTCAGGACCGGGGTCGTTATAGCACCTGGTGTGGGGAAGCCGTAACTGACCTGGCGGACGCTGGACTGGCCGTGGGGTAAAACACGTCCAGGAAGGAGCCCGTGGGGGGAGGCTTGGCCAACCCGTTACCCAGGTAGCGAGACCCGGATCCGTGCCCGGTAAGACAGCAGTTCCCGTGTAACGGAGTGAGCTGTGTGTGTGATTAATGCCGGGCGGGCTTAACCGCCATTGGGTCCGACTGGGCAGTCGGTAAAGGACCCGTAGACGTATGTAAGGGCTTAGGTAACAGTGCCCTGAATGATAGACGATGGCCTACGTGTAACAGCCACGTATAATGTTGTGGGGGAGAGTGACCCAGACAGTATGGATGATGCATTGGAGGCTATCCGTCCCTGCGGGACAAGAGGGAGGCTTGTCCTGCTGCTTGCAGAGGGTACCTGTCCCTCAACCACGGCCTCTAATGGTGTGGGTGAGCCTGTGGCCAGACACAGGGGTAATAGGGCTCCTAGTAGGTAACGGATGAGTTTCCCGGGTACTAAGGTTTGCCAATCCCTGTAATGGACCCAGGAGAGCCACAGTCCATGGATGTTGGTATGATGGGCTGTGAGCGTGTGGAAGGATGCGTGTGATCCATGGATGTTTGTATGATGGATCACACACAGTATGTAAGGACCGGGTCAGGCAGGAATCCTGACTACGGGTTAATGGTATATCATCATGCTGGGTGACTAAAGCCAGGCGGCCGGTACTGCCATTGGGACCCACAGGGCCCGTTGAGGCGTATGTAACGAAGGTCAGAAGCAGGGGTTAAAAAGGGCTCCTAGAGTGGGGACACCATGGTTGAACCAGGTGTGCGCTGACCTGGACGTGGGGGTGAAACACGTCCAGGAAGGAGCCCCTTGAGGATACATAACATACCCGGTACTCAGGTTGCTCAATCCCTGTTATGAACCCGGAGGGGTCATCATTGTAATGTAACTTATGTATTGATGTATAATGTAAGTAGGCCGGAGGCCGTAGCTACCACGGGAGCAGGTGTTAGAGCTCCAATGGGGAGAGAGGTGGTTACAGGTCCTGGGTTGTATATGTGCAATGTTCTATGTAAATGTATGATGTGTTTATAATCAATGTGATATGTGTCAAACATGCTACCCGGGTTATGTTATTAATATGTGAAAATAAACGGGTAGACATTGGTTAAATTATACACACGTGTTTTGTCGTTATGCAAGCGGGTTCCCCGGTAGCTACCTCACAGGTGTTGTTTATTTTTTTTTATTGTATGAAGTTATACTGTATTTCTATTTTTCAATTTTGTGTTATACAGCTTCAGTCACATTTAAGAAGGCAGATGAGCAGTGAAACGTCTGTAACTAAGGCTGATTTTGTTGAATGAATAAAACCACTTGATTTTAGATGAAGTAATTTTCTCAAGTCTTCCTTTATTTGTGTGCAAAGTTCTGCTAATACTTGAACTATCTTTTCTTGTGCGCACCGAACACATTAGTTCAAACTAGTCACAAGTCTCCAAGGCAGGAAAGACATGACACTGTCACTACGCAAAGCGGGGAGCGGGTAGCACAAAGTAAACTGTTGTCATCCCCTACGGTCAATGGTGGGACCCCATGTTGTTGTAATCAATAGTTGCACCCAGTTCTGTCTTCAGTGTTGGCTGTTTACAATATACTGTGCACATGTCACAATGGTGCTGTAGTTACACACATTGCAGAGCTGTAATCAAGCTGTTTGCTAGTTGAAACAAAGGTCACGTGGCCAAGACGCTGCGGCTCCTCCGCTTCCTCTGTGTCACTTGGTGACGTTGCGCTGACCGTCAGCTGCACTTTTACTTTCATGTATGAAGTGCAATCAGAGTCACATCGATCCCACACTGATATAGACCACTGTTGCCCCAGACTAAAACATCACAAGTTTCATAATGTGGTTGGAGTAACCTTTCACAGTTCTGTAATTTTTGCAAATACCATATTACAGTGCCATGTAAAGGATTGTGGGGCTTCTTAGGCCCCTTTCACATCAGCGGTAATCGCTGATCGCGGCAGTGGCGGTGAAAAAAACACAACTTCCGCGATTACCGCATAACGGACGCACTTGCGGTTCACCTGCGGCATGCCCATGCTGTCTATGGGGCTTGCGGCAGGTGCGGTACAGTTGCGGTTTCGGCACTTGCGGCAGATGCGGCCACGACAAAAACGCGGTCAGCCGCGGTTTTCTCGCGACTGCATCTGCCGCAAGTGCTGAAACCGCACCTGCCGCACACTTACCGCAAGCCCCTTAGACAGCATGGGGCATGCCGCAGGTGAACCGCAAGTGCGTCCGTTATGCGGTAATCGCGGAAGTTGTGTTTTTTTATGTTCAATATATTTTTATTGAAAGTCACATAAGTCTGGTACACAGACTATAACAACATTAAGTCTGACCATCAGCTGTATAGTTATCCTGAGCTATAAATTTTACAATATTTATGGGCCAACAGGGCCTCAAAAATAATTGTCATAATAAAGAAAAGGCATATCAAGTCAAAGTTTGAGAGAGTGAGACTGAAAATTATCCATAATAAACTTAGGGCCCTTTCACATCAGCGTTTTTTTAAATTTGCGGCAGATGCGGTGAAAAAACCGCATCTGCCGCAACTGCGCATAACGGTTCCACTTGCGGCACGGTTGCGGTTTTTTCCATAGGAAGTATAGGGGGACTTGCGGCAGATGCGGCAAGTGCGGTATTGCACTTGCGGCAGGTGCGGCAGAGAAAAAAAACCGCGGCTTACTGCGGTTTTTTTCTCTGCCGCACCTGCCGCAAGTGCAATACCGCACTTGCCGCATCTGCCGCAAGTCCCCTATACTTCCTATGGAAAAAACCGCAACCGTGCCGCAAGTGGAACCGTTATGCGGCAGTTGCGGCAGATGCGGTTTTTTCACCGCATCTGCCGCAAATTTAAAAAAACGCTGATGTGAAAGGGCCCTAAGAAAACAAATACCACCGAGAAAAAAAAAAAGAAAAAAAAAGGAAGGAAAAAATAAAAAAGGGGGGAGAGGGAGAAGTAGAAGAAATAACCTCTAGAATAAGAGTAATATGAAAATACATTGGTAAACAAGAGTATTAGGTTACATACATTTCAACATGAGCTGACCTTGATCATCTATAGGGATCTGGGTCCCCACAGTATATCTCTACTCTTAAGTAATCCAGAGGAACTTCAGTGTAATTTTGAAATGACACATGAAAGATAAATTAATCTGCCATATTTAAGAGTCAGAATAGGTGAAGAAGATGTGTCAATTTCTCCACTCAAGGCAATCTAGAAACGGTTGACTAAGGCAGGGCTAGCTGGTAGCCTGGCCCATAGGTCTAAAAAACAAAATCTTGTCATAGAGCCACATCTCGCCACACATAGACCACTAAACACAGAAAGTGGGGGAAGAAAAAAGCAGCACAAGAGAAGTGAAAGGAGAGGTGAGAAAGTGAAGAGGGTACAGTAGGAGAGACAGGTTATCAAGAGAGTTTATCTAGGGCGGGGTGGGAGACCCCGGCAAAGGGAAACACAATAAGTTGGTGAGGGCCTGTCTATCTCATTCAGCTCTCTGGTAAGGGGAGTCCCCAATACCGCAATCCCCCCCCCCCCTCAGTCCACTTTAGAATGCATCTTGGAAAGTCTGGGAATCTTTAAATAAGATCCAGGGACTCCAGGTCCTAAGATATCGGTCCCTGGCATCGGTGACTTCGGCCGTGAGTTCCTCCATGCGGTGTAATTTCACCATCTCCCCCAACCAATCTGCCACAGGAGGAGTGAGAAAAGACTTCCAGTACCTGGGTATAACTGTCCGGGCTGCAGTCAAAAAGAATCTAAGCAGATCGTCCTTCTGGGATTTCAAAGAACCTGGGAGTATCGATAATAGGGCTATATCAGGGATCATCGCTTGAGCCTTGCCATACACCTTCTCGTATATTTGAAAAACTGCTCGCCAAAAAGGCTTAATGCCCTCGCATTCCCACCAGATGTGTAGCATGGTTCCCCCTTCTCTACCACACCTCCAACAACTATCCGGGACTGTGGGAAAGGCCGCATGTAGGTTGGCCGGGCAACGGTACCATCTAACCAAGATTTTGTAGTTTTTCTCTTGGGCTTGGCACGCCATTGAGAGTTTATGAGTGTATATGCAGGCCTTCCCCAGTCCTCATCGGGAATCTCCTCTTCCAGCTCACTAGCCCATCTAACCATGAAACTAGGTCTATCATTTTCGGCTCGTTTATTAAGAAGAGAGTATATTGATGAAATCACGTGAGCTGGCGGGGAGTCAAGAAGAAATAGCTTTTCAAGTGGGGTCGGGGGGGCCGAGAAGTCCACCTCCGGGGGTAGACTAACTATATAAGACCGAAGCTGTGCGTGCTCCAACCATGCCCTACCAGAAACTGCTCCGGCCAGATCGTCCGCCGTCCCGAGGGTCCCTCTCACAAACGCCTGCATTAAACGAGGTCGATCCTCAAGTTGTGTTTTTTTCACCGCAACTGCCGCGATCAGCAATTACCGCTGATGTGAAAGGGGCCTTAGAAAAACATTTCAGGGTCATTTTAATTTTTTTTTTTACATGGAGAAAGAGAAGAATAATGCTGCTTCAGTAATAGTGCCGCATAGTGTAGTCATAATGGTGCTATACCAATGCAGCTAAATACTTTACTGTACTTGTTGCACCCCAGGGTCTAGTTGCCACAATAGCGTTGCCTCCCCCAGGAGACCATGCTGTGCTTGGAAGCAAGGGAAGGTACCCACACCAGGTGAACCACACACAAACACCTTCCCAAAGCCAGCCCAGAAGGGAGAGCTCGGAAACCCGTACCTCAAGGGGAGGTCCCCTCCTATAAATTTTGGTCTGGGGGTGGGGCTAGGCAGTTCAGTTCCTAGGAGAACTGTGAAGAGGTCCCGTTGACTGGAGCAGAGTGAGGCTCGTCCCGGGACGTAGACTAGCCAGTGTCAGGGACCCGAAGAAGAGGATCTGAGGAAGTGGAGAAGTAGGTCTGGGGAGTGGAGCCAGTGCCGGTTCGCCCCAGTACTGAGCACAGGAGCGGACACCAGAGTCCGAGGTTGTGAGAGACTCTAGGCCCAGCAGCCAACACTGGAGTGCGAGAGATTCCAAGTTGCTCGCCCACCACGAGGCCCAGGAGACACAGCAGCACCAGAGAGCTCAGGGAGAAGTAGCCAGTGGAGAGTAACTGAAGAAGAGCTCAAGCGGCCCGTCATACGGGCCAGAGACAGCACACAGAGAGGGTCATAGCACAGCTACAGGCAGCCAGGACCCGCCAAGAGCAGCGCAGTAGGGAGGCCTCAGAACTCACCAGGGGTGCAAGATCTCAACTTGCTCCCAGGCTCCGGACCCCTGAACACCTCTTGTGGACAGTACCCTAGACGAACCTACAACTCACTTCAGTAAAGGTAACGGAGACTACACCCCTGTGTAGGTTATTCCACATGCTAAGTCCAGCACCCCCAACGACCTACTCCCTCCATTTTTTTTTTTATTATTATTATTATTATTATTATTTATTATTTATTTATAGAGCACCATTCATTCCATGGTGCTGTACATGAGAAAGGGTTGCATACAGACAAGTTACAAATATAATGAACAAAGTGACAGACTGATACAGAGGGAGAGAGGACCCTACTCTTGCGGGCTTACATTCTACAGGGCAGTGGGGAGGGAGACAGTAGGTTGGGTCTGCTCGGGTGGCGCTGGATTGCCAGGTCCGGTGGTGGTGGAGCGTCGGGTCCAGTGGTATTGAGGCGGCATTGTGGTCATTGCAGGTTGTAGGCTGTTCTGAAGAGATGGGTTTTCAGGTTCCGCTTGAAGGTTCTGAGTGTAGGGGACAATCGGACGGCATGGGGTGCAGAGTTCCAGAGAATGGGGGCTGCTCGAGCGAAGTCTTCCAGGTGGTTAGATGAGGAACATACAGGTGTGGAGGAAAGAAGGAGGTCTTGGGAGGATTGAAGATTACGAGTTGGATGATATCGGGAGATTAGTTCAGAGATATATGGGGGGGGACAGATTGTGGATGGCTTTGTAAGTCAATGTTAGTAGTTTGAATTGGATACGCTGGTGAATTGTGATCTAGTGGAGGGATTTGCAGAGGGGAGACGTGGAGGAATAGTGAGGAGAGAGGTGGATTAGTCGGGAAGCAGAGTTAAGGACAGATCGAAGTGGTGCAAGAGTGTTAGCAGGGAGGCCACAGAGTAGGAGGTTGCAGTAGTCAAGGCAGGAGATGATGAGGGCATGCATGAGTAGTTTAGCAGAGTGGGGGTTGTGG
This sequence comes from Allobates femoralis, assembly GCA_033576535.1. Taxonomy (NCBI): domain Eukaryota; kingdom Metazoa; phylum Chordata; class Amphibia; order Anura; family Aromobatidae; genus Allobates; species Allobates femoralis. Next base: position 51,201,571 of record JARQOC010000010.1, on the reverse strand, counting down.
AAGGGACGGATTCTGGCAATGTTTTTGAGTTGGAGGCAGCAGGAGGTGGCAAGGGCTTGGATGTACGGTTTGAAGGACAATGCAGAGTCAAGTGTTACTCTGAGGCAGTGGACTTCAGGTACAGAGCAAAATATGATGTAATTTATTGTGATAGATAGATCTGGTAAGGAAGGTGTGTGAGATGTAAGAAGAAAGATTAGTTCGGTTTTGTCTACATTGAGTTCTAGGAAGCGGGAGGATAAGAAGGAGGATATGGCTGATAGACACTCTGGGATTCTGGACAGCAGAGAGGTGACATCTGGGCCAGAGAGGTAGATCTGAGTGTCATCAGTGTACAGGTGATACTGGACGCCATGGGACTTTATGAGTCCCATAAACTCTTAACGGCTGCCTTGGGGACCCGCTCCTCTCGTGGGGAGCTAAACCATCACAGCTGCAACTCCATCATCCCCAGAGGTCCTGGACCGCAGCAGCGGCCCCTACCGGCCGCCTTCCATGTGTGGTGTTACGATAAACTCTCTTTTTATTTTATTTTTACCTTCCATTTTACCCCTTATAAAGCCCATCTTTACTGACCACCCAATAGGAGACCACGGACCAGGTCACGGCACCGTGACAGCATTCTACAGCCCTGATGACGTCCAGAGGGCCCGGTTCCAAGTATCCCACGGCCCCCGCTGGGGCGGGTCATACAATACTGCCAGACTGTAAACCACAAAGTGTGCTGTACAGTATTCACATTACATGGTTCCTTTGACACTTGTAATATATAGTGTTCATATAATAAAGGTATACAGTAATTGATTTAAAAGCCCCCATACACATTAAATCCAACAAGTTTGGTGGGACCGGGTTCCCCTCCTCCTATCATTCCCAAAATGTAAAGAGTAACCATTGAATGAATTCTTATTTCATATATTAAAAGTACACAAGAATATAAGCAGCTTTGAATACATCTTATCAGGACAATCTTTTCTTTCTCCTCCTAAACTGATCTTTCACTCTCGATTCATGGGTGAAATCTGTAACAATCTGTCTCCGGTGAATACAGTCTTCCCAATACTGAGTTGGAGATGACAGTTCTCATGAGGATCTATGAAGAGAAGAAGGAGGAGATAGAGACGGACTCATTCTGCCACAAGTTCTTCCAAAACCAGTTTGATTGTCCAATTCTTTCCTGTTCTCCTAGGATAAGCTGCTGTAAAGAGTGTCTGGTAACAGCTTTCTTCCCTCTCCCCATTGTCTAACATCTCATATATAAGTGGAGCATGGAGAGATAGTTGTCAGCTACATACCTCTAAGTAGGCGATTACTCCCGCTTTCTTCACTGGGCTTCATTACATATATGTTGTAAAAATAAAACAACTCATTGCCTAGGGTTCTGGTCAACCCTGCCATCTAGGATCAGTGGATAAATATGCACAGTGCTTACAAGCCCCTTGAAAAGTAGCTTGTCAACACTGCATTGAAGAGGGCGGGGATCACTGATACACCCTATAGCTCCTAATCCCAGACAACTCTCCATCCTCCATGTGTTACTGATGTTGCAGGCAACATCATATAGCAGAACGTAGTTCACACCTGCAGTGCCAGAATACTAGTTCCCAATAATCAACCCTTGTTAGCAAGCTGGCGATCACTTGCTGAGCTGGAAAAACGCTCATTTATTGGATCATCCGATTGCTTAAGGCTTATAAAAAATTTGTGTTATCGATTGCTCATCATCCAATGTGAAGAATTAATATGGTGTTGATAAATAATATTGTCGAGGACATAAAAAGATTGATTGTTAATGTTTTCTGATTACATGAGCCAATGAGAACCAATGTTAACGACTTGTATATACTTGATCAACGCTTGTTTATTGGCTGATTACTGCCTTCTACATGGTCCATGAGTAAATGATAATAAACATTTAAAGGGTTTTTTTCCCCATGAACAAAGTTAGTTTTAATCAATAGATCTTGGAATAATAATTATTTCCACAATTGGACGTGTTTAAAAATAATGTTCCTGTGCTGAAATAATCGTATTATATGTTCCTCAGATCAAAAGAGAAAAGCCGGGCACTATGGGTCACAGTAGGGGTTTAGTCAAATGACATGACACTGCCTACCCTGATGGGCTTCCTGGTAATGGTGTTGCATGCCACTGAGAAAAAAAGGCTGAACTTTCAATCTTCCACACAAAGTAATAGTAGAGGCGGCACTCACCGATTCGTCAGTGATCCTTTATTCAAAGACTCCGGTGTACATCAGGCATCGGTATGGAGTGAGTGAAGCGGGGAGAGGGAATGGAGAGTCAGTGGACGACGGTGTTACCGCTTCAACGGGTCCAGTTCAGAACTGGACTGTGTGTGACAGCAGATGGACATGGTCTGTTCATACCACATCTCCTGGGCCGGGGAGGAGGTAACAAAGTATACAGACATTACAGCATGGGATTGTAGATTTTGTAATGTCTGTATACTCTTTTGCATCCTCCCCCCACCCAGGAGATGTGGTATGATCAGACCATGTCCATCTGCTGTCACACACATCCATTAAAAGAAAGACAAGGAGGGGCGCTCCTGGTGTAATACCCGGTGGTCTAGTGGAGGCAATGGGGAAGATACACTAATCCTGGTCGGTTATGCTCCGGCCTACGGTGCGTCTCGTGCACCCGCCGCCGCTGTCAGGCCAGACAGCCAGTCGCGTGTTGGATCACGGGGTTTCTGACGTCACAAAGGTCCTCGATTCTCCTGTTATTCTCCCCACAGATCTCATAGAAGCTTTCCTCCAGCAGCACTGCACTGCACACCTACCAGGGTGTAGAAACGTGTAAATTAAGGAAGCTTTAGCGGTTTTTGAGTGGGCGCGTGGAGATAAACCACAGAGACAGCTTTTTAGTAAAGAGTAAAGAGAAGGTACTAAAAAGCGGTCTCTGTGGTTTATCTCCACGCGCCCACTCAAAAACCGCTAAAGCTACCTTAATCTACACACATCAATTACACAGTACATAGCAGGGACACATATCTAAGATTATCTCAGCACAGGAGATGTGGTATGATCAGACCATGTCTCTGTATGGTCAGACACATCCATTACACAGTACATAGCAGGGACACATATATATAAGATTATCTCAGCACAGGAGATGTGGTATGATCAGACCATGTCCCTGTATGGTCAGACACATCCATTACACAGTACACAGCAGGGACACATATATAAGATTATTTCAGCACAGGAGATGTGGTATGATCAGACCATGTCCCTGTATGGTCTCACACATCCATTACACAGTGCATAGCAGGGACACATATATAAGATTATCTCAGCACAGGAGATGTGGTATGATCAGACCATGTCCCTGTATGGTCAGACACATTCATTACACAATACATAGCAGGGACATATATAAGATTATCTCAGCACAGGAGATGTGGTATGATCAGACCATGTCACTGTATGGTCAAACACATCCATTACACAGTACATAGCAGGGGCACATATATAAGATTATCTCAGCACAGGAAACATTTTTTAATCACATCCAATTATGGAAATTATTATTATTCCAAACTCAATTGATTCAAATCTACTTTATTTGTGGTAAAACCCTTTTAAATAAGAGGGGTGAAGGTGGACGTGGTGCAGCTCCTCAGATCATTGCTCTTTCATAATTCCCACCTAATGCACTGTCTCATCTCTATGTGATGCCAAGTTAAGACTCATAAAGTAAAAGTATAAAATGTGTCAATCTCTTCATAGACGTTGCTGTAGGCCTAAATGTTTGGTTCATTCGTTTGCATTTTGCATTGTGGAATAAAGGCCGAGCTGACAACTGGTAAAACAAGAAGTGTCAGATTATTTCCACACATCAGAATGAATGATGTAAGGACTTTCCATGCCTCTCTGCATAGCTTTCTAATAGGTTCATTAATGATTCAATCGGCAGAATAGTAACAATTTATATTACATTTTTGTAATGCTGTACAACAATATTATGTCAATGTTGTTTTATGGAAGGTTACAAATGTATTTATTTTATGAAAAGAGGGTTTATTATTGTCTTTTAAAATCATGTCTCCATCTGATTGAATGTATATTCAGGAGAAGCAGATGAAGGGTTAATGACTGCATTGCCGAGATCCACAAAACATCAAGAGTTTGAGCTTTTATTTTATTCCTAAGCAGCTTTCTCTCTAATTGAATGTAAGTCTTGTAAACAATTTGGCTGCAATTTAAATGGAATCTGTCAGCAGGTTTTTGCTACGTCACCTTAGAGCAGCATGATGAAAGCAAAGAGACCCTGAATCCAGCGATGTATCACTTAGATAACTGGGTGAAGATGTTCTGACACAATCACCATTTTTAGATTTAGCAATGCAGCAGAATTCAGTGAGCTGCCACCACCCACCCCAGGCTCTCTCTATACAATGTCTATAGACAATGAGCTGCCCCACCCACCCCAGGCTCTGTATGTACATTGTCTATAGACAGAGCTGCCCCCACACACACCAGGCTCTCTCTATACAATGTCTATAGACACTGAGCTGCCCCCACCCACCCCAGGCTCTATATACAATGTCTATAGATGAATATCCAAAAAGACAGGCAGCACTCCGACCTCAGTTGTGAAAGGCAGCTTTATTCAAGCCATGTGATACAACGTTTCAACCTTGCGGTTTTCATCAGGCTTGCAGTTTTCATCATGATGCCTGATGAAAACCGCAAGGTTGAAACGTTGTATCACATGGCTTGAATAAAGCTGCCTTTCACAACTGAGGTCAGAGTGCTGCCTGTCTTTTTGGATATTTATCTTGCTGCAGTTGAGCCCTGCTTACAGGAAGTATTGCACCCATTTTTGGCTTTTTTATGTGGTGATTCTATTTTTTGCTTTTTTTTTTTTTTTCAATGTCTATAGATAGAGAGCTGCCCCCGCCCACACCAGCCTCTGTATGTACAATGTCTATAGACAGTGAACTGCCCTCGTCCACCCCAGACTCTCTATATACAATGTCCATAGACAGTGAGCTGCTAAACACAGCAGGGAGTGGAGTCAGACAACGTGGCACAAGCCCAATGGCGTAACAACCGTGGTTGCAGGGGTCACCCCCCTGCGACCCCTGCACCTGCTTTACATGGATGTGCATCCCTGAGGACGCACATCCATGTTACTGCGCCGCGCTCTGCCTGGCTGGTCCCCAGGCTGCTGATGACGGCCGCCGGATGCATAACGTCCGGCACCGTTCTATTCTTCCTGCCCCCCTCCACTGTCCTGGCAAATCACAGTCACGGCGGCCAATCACAGGCTAGTCGGCGCATGACATCAGCTTCTGGCCTGTAATTGGCTGCCCAGGCAGTTCGTGGCCTGTGATTGGCCAGGATAACGGCACCGTACACTTATGGCATCCGAGGCAGGGAGATGAGAGTGGTGCCGTGCTACATGCATTGGCGGCATCCGGATACCTGCAGGCTGAGAGCGGCGCCGGTGGACCGGTGAGAAGTTATGCCGTGTCTGTGTAATATATATGGAAGGATTTATGTTATTTCTTTATGCTAACAAATAAGGGGAGCACCCCGAAACGTGTATAGCGTAAACCCACGGGGTATGTGATGCTTTTATATATTCATTAAATAAAGCACTTGGAAAGCAGAATTGGACACCCATCCTTCATATTTCATGTGACCTAATCACAGTCAGGACGCAGCTGCCGGCGGGAGCGGTGAGTGTGAGCTCCATTCAGGAGCCGGAGAGGCTCCACAGCTTCTGGAGAGGAACAGGTGGAGGGAGTGTGTGTGTGTGTGTGGGGGGGCTGTACAGGGGGCAGTGTGACTGGGTCTAGGGGCGCTGTACAGTGGGCAGTGTGTCTGTGTGAGTGGGGCGCTGTACAGGGGGCAGTGTGACTGGGTCTAGGGGCGCTGTACAGTGGGCAGTGTGTCTGTGTGAGTGGGGGGCTGTACAGGGGCAGTGTGACTGGGTGTGAGGAGGCTGTACAGTGGGCAGTCTGTGTGTGTGGGGGAAGAGGGCTGTACAGACGGCAGTGTGACTGGGTGAGTGGGGCAGGTTGTACAGGGAGCAGTGTGTCTGTGTGGGGAGGATGTATGCTATATGGAGGGATATGAGGCTACATTATTGCGTTAAACTATATGAAGTGCTGTAATGCTGCATTATATTATCTGGAGGGCTGTGACGCTGCATTATATTATCTGAAGGGCTGTGATGCTGCATTATATTATCTGGAGGGGTTCAAGGCTGCATTATATTATATGAAGGACTGTTACGCTGCATTATATTATATAAAGGACTGTGAGGCTGTATTATACTATATGGAGGGCTGTGAGGCTGCATTATACTATATGGAGGGCGGTGAGTCTGCATTATACTATATGGAGGGCTGTGAGGCTGCATTATACTATAATGGAGGACCATATATACCAGGATAAGGGCATATTCAAGGAGGAGGACCATATATAGCAGGATGAGGGACATTAATACATAATGAAGGGGAGAGGGGTCAATTTGTGAGTCTTTATTGGATTTAGAACGTTACATGGGGCACTTACGTCTGACAAATGTGGGTGTGTGCGGGGTAAGGGGGGGGGACAGGTCCCAATTTTGCACCGGGGCCCTTTGGACTCTAGTTACGCCACTGCACAAGCCATGTCACAAGTCACAGGAATGATAATGCCCTCAATATAAAATACTCAGTTTAAGTAATCAGCAGCACAGGAGGTGATATGTGAAATCACTCAATTCTGTGCTTTAACCCCTATAGCATGCTGTCCTCAGATTGCGTAGCAAAAACCTAATGACAGATTCCTTTTAATTATGTAAGTGCAAAAGGAATCACCATAAGTACAAATAATTTTATTATACAAATGAACAAAAAGGACAACAATAGAAACTCCTAAAAAGTCAATAGGCAACAATGAGTACAATGTGCCCTCAATAAGGTAACAACCTGCCCCCGTTATCCCTCATACTCCTATTTTGTATACACAGTACATTATTTGTTATATTGAGTTTTTCCTATGGGACCAGATTCTTGTTTATTGCTTGGTTATCTATACCATACATTGTCTGGAACTGGAACCTACAGGTCCTTTGGGTCAATACTCAAGGACAGAAGAGTACCTACAACAGGTGCAGGGGTTACAATCGCAACCAGGCCCTGGAGCCTAGGGGGCCACAAAAGTTACTTTGGCAATAGCTTTCACATCGGGGTCGATAAGCTTCAAGCTACACCACTGCTCAAGGGTACTCTGTTATGTGGTGGTATAGGCTGTTACCTTATTAAGGGTACATTGTACTTATTTCTGCCTATTGGCTTTTTACATTTTTTTGTCCTTTTTGTACATTGTTTAATAAAATTATTTGTACTTATGGAGATGTCTTTTGTACTTGCATACTTTTTATTTTTTGCCTTAAAGGGAAACTGTTATCATGTTTATGCCACCTAATCTGAGAGCAACATAATGTAGGGCCAGAGATGCTGACTCCAGCGATGTGTCTGGGTTGCTCAGTGTAGTTTTGATAATCTCCAGCTGATTAATCAGTGATTTTATCATTAGAGGACTAGTTGGCCTGCTGCGAGGTAGTGCAGCACATTAATGAGCTTTGTATAACCCCCGCCCACACCACTGATTGTGCATATCCCTGCCCAGACCACTGATTACAGTGTACAAAGAAAACTGCCAACTAGTTGTGTCGGCGGTGTTATACACAATCAGTGGTGTGGGCAGAGTTACAAAGCTCCACATTCGAATAGCTGCCAAATTTGCACCAGAGAAAACAGTGATTTTATCAAAATGATAACAACAGATACGCAAGCAACACATCAATGGAATCAGGGTCTCTACACTATACTGCTCTCAGATGGGATGACAAAATCAAAATGAGACAACTCTTTAGCGGCCGTCACACGCACAGATATCTCTAGCGATATTGTAAGCTATCACGTGCACGCGCGATCGCTTACAATATCGCTCGCATCGTTGGTGAGCTGTCACACAGACAGACTCACCAGCAATGTGGAGCCGCAATCTCGCTGGTTACTATGGTACACATCGGGTTACTAGGCTCCGCGCGTCGCTTAGTAACCCGACGTGTACCATAGTTACCATCTCCCAGCATAGGCTCTGCCGCTGGGAGATGGATCGTCGTGGTGTCATACACCACGATGAAGCAGATCGTGACATCGTTCATCGCTAGATCTGAGCTCCGGAGCTCAGATCTGCGATGTCACGATCAAGCGATTTTACATAGTAAAATCGCTTGATTACATGCAACGATGCCAAAACGATATCGCTTAAGCGATCAAAAAGGAGATCACTTAAACGATATCGGGCTTAAAATCGTTGCGTGTGACGGCCGCTTTTGAGATACCTGCAAGCTATTGCTGTTAATCTGGCACCTGGTGCTAATTTCCCTAATTATCTGACAAACACTATTTAACTGCTAGCCTAACTTTGCAGTTTGCACTCACTTTGCCGTTCCAAAGTGACGGCTGTCTAAGGCGGCCGTCACACGCTACAATATCGTGAGCGATATTGTAAGCGATCACGTGCACGCGCGATCGCTAACAATATCGTTCACATTGCTGGTGAGATGTCACACAGACAGACTCACCAGCGATGTGGAGCAGCGAGATCGCTGGTAACTATGGTACACATCGGGTTACTAGGCGCAGCGCGGCGCTTAGTAACCGACGTTTACCATAGTTACCATCTCCCAGCATAGGCTCTGCCGCTGGGAGATCGTTCATCGTGGTGTCACACACCACGATGAGGCAGATTGAACAAGCGTTTATCACTTGATATGAGCTCCGGCTCTCACATCTGCGATGTCACGATCAAGCGATTTTACATTGTAAAATCGCTTGATTGCACGCAGCGATGCACAAACGATATCGCTTAAGCGATCAAAAAGCAGATAGCTTAAGGCGGCCGTCACACGCTGAGATATCCTTAGCGATATTGTAAGCGATCACGTGCACGCGCAATCGCTTACAATATCGCTCACATCGCTGGTGAGATGTCACACAGACAGACTCACCAGCGATGTGGGCCAGCGAGATCGCTGGTAACTATGGTACACATCGGGTAACTAGGCGCCGCGCGTCGCTTAGTTACCCGACGTGTACCATAGTTACCATCTCCCAGCATAGGCGCGGTCGCTGGGAGATGGATCATCGTGGTGTCATACACCACGATGATGCAGATCGTTGCATCGTTCATCGCTAGATCTGAGAACCGAACCTCAGATCAGCGATGTCACGATCAAGCGATTTAACATCGTAAATCGCTTGATTACATGCAACGATATCTTGCCCGATATCGCTTAAGCGATCAAAAAGGAGATCGCTTAAACGATATCGGGCAAGATATCGTTCCGTGTGACGGCCGCCTAAGCGATATCGTGCATTAAATTGAAGCGTGTGACGGCCGCCTTACAGCGATCTGCGCTCTGAAGGGGATCTTCGGAGAAGGGCGTTAATGGCGAGCTGACTATTTCTTTATTTTATTTATATCAAGGTTCATGCGAGAAGTAGTTTTAATAATAAACAAGGGGTCCTTCCTCTAACAGCAGCATTTACTGCTACCTCTCTTTGCTGCTGTCAATCTCAGTGTCCCGTGTCTTCGGCGGAGATGTTAATGTCCTGTGTGGGAGAACGCAGCGTCCGTGCCCACGATCAGGATTCTGGGCACAGCGGATTGTTGCTGTTATCTCCCATTGAGAATACTTGCATCTCAGTAAGCATGAATTGAGATGCTGCGGATCAGGAGGCAGCGCTGTAGGTCAGTTTACACTGCAGAAAGAAGAAACACAGTGGGCCGGAGATTTCTATAAATTCATCCACTTTGCTTATACAGTACAATGAATCAAAAACAGACTGCATCCAGAACACTGTGCATCGAGAAGCTAAGCGAGGAAAAAAAAAATCACACACACACGACATATGGAAACCAAACAGATCTCACTCGTCCCACTCTCCTGGATGACAATTGGATTGGACCGATTTTTCATGCGCTTGTGTGAACCCGGCCTTGAACTTTCAGGCTTTGTTCACTCAAGGCGTTTTTGCTTTGGTTTTATGCAAACATATGCTAAAAAACTAGTGTTTCTTTTATTCATTGCAAAACCTATGAGATGTGGAAACGTCTTACACACACATTGGTTTATTATACTGATGGAAATGTAAGCATGCTTGTTTTTTGCAGCGTTTTTAAAATTATGAACTTCTCAATTCTTTCAATGCTTTCAGAGAGAGAGAGAGAGAAAAGAGATAAAAGGAGAGAGAGAAAATAGAGCAAAAGAAGTGACAGAGATAAGAAAGGAGAGAGAAAAAGAGAGTAAAGAGAGCAGAAGAGAGAGAGTAAGGAGAGAGAAAAGAGAAAAAGGAGAGAGAAAAAAGGAAAGAAAAGAGAGAGAAAGAAAAAGGATAGAAAGTGGAGAGAGAAAAAGGAGAGTGAAAAAAAGGAGAGAGAAAAAGGAGAGTGAAAAAAAGGAGAGAGGAAAAGAAGAGAGAAGAGAAAGGAGAAAGAGAAGAGAAAGGAGAGAGAGAAAGAAAGAGAATATTCTGCTTAGATTTTGCTGCATTTTTAAAAGAAGCAACGTGTCAATTGTTTCAGCATTTTTCCTGTGTTTTGTCACCCATACAAAGCGATGAGGAAGTGTAAAACTGCAGACGTCAGGTTTTGCTGTGTTATTGGTGCCAACAAAATGGACAGGAGAAAAGCAGCAAAAATGCAACAAAACCACACCAAAAAAAACACAGGTTATACACTGTCAGGAAATCTTTAATAACAAAACATCAGGTTTTGCTGCAGAAACAAGTGCACCGTGTGAACACATCCTAAGGCTACATTCACATGTTGCGTTTTTGCAGCGATTTTTTTAGGATCCACAAAACAGATGCAGTTTTTCAAAAAACACGCATCCCCATTCACACAATGCGCTTTTCATTATCCACTTTTTTTGAGCCCATTCTACAATGGAGGCCATGGAAAAGCAAATCTGGAAAAATGCTCAAGAATTGACACTCATTCTTTTTGAGGATCCCGTTTCCGGTGAAAACGGATCCTCAAAAAGACGGAGCGTTTGAATGCTAAATTTGGAAATGCATTGACTTGGCTGGAAAGCCAAACACCACTGGATTTCACTGCAAAAATGAATCCTCAAAAAAAAACGCAGCAAAAACACACCGTGTGAACACAGCCTTTATGTGATTGCTCCACTCCTGGTTTTGGCTACAAATGCTGGGGTAAAAAACTCATCAAATACTGAACATGTGAACGTGGCTTAAAGCCCTTTCACATTAGCGTTTTTTGTCGCTTGCGGTAGATCCGGCAGAAAATTACCACATCTGCCGCCTAACGGTTGCCCTTGCGGCACACTTGCAGCTAGCCTCATGCATTGTCTATGGGGCTTGTGGCAATTGCGGTTTTGCCACGATGCGGCAGTTGCAGCTGCTCAAAAAAAATGCGACTAGCAGCGTTTTTTTTTTTTCGCCACGGCAAGTGCCGGATCTGCTGCATCTGGCAGAGCCACATTTGCTGCACCTGACCGCAAGCCCCATAGACAATCCATGGGCATGGGGCTTGCCGCAAGTGTGCCGCAAGTGCAACCGTTAGGTGCAGATGTGGTAATTTTCTGTTGGATCTACCGCAAGCGACAAAAAACGCTGATGTGAAAGGGGCCTTAGAAAGCTAAAGCTTGCCAGACCTGTAAGGGTGGGAATTCCCTGATACGTAGAATCTGGATCCCTGACTTTTCACTTTTGAAAGTCTGCTTTCTTACCTGTCCTTATAGGGCTGAGCATACAGTGACAGACCATTCCTCAGAATGGAAAGTGTCGCTTTATATGGTAACATTCTTCTTTACAACCTGTGCCACAGCCCAAACCTACATAACAAGTGCAGGTAGATAGCAGATATGTGGCCTGTATACAGTAAGAGGAGGTGTGAGCTGGGTGTGTGTAGTCAGTCTTGTGATCCTGCCACTCCTCCCAGTCATGAGCTCCTCTCCCCCTACAGTTCCTGTACTCATTCAGTAACTGAACAGATATACATACATGAAGAGCAGCGTTATCACCGAGAACCCAATAAAGAACCGTATACTCAATCTCCGAGCGATCAGACCTGGATCACTGACAGTCCTTGGTTCTATATGACCGATCGTCGCCTTTAAATAAGTTTGCAAAAAAGTTTTTAAAACTTTTTACAATGTTATTACCGGTATCTATGTGGCTGCTGCTGTTCCCTGTGATGTTACAGGTGAGTACAGACTTTTACCTACAGTTATACAATGCTAATGGCCAAACTGCGTAAAGTCATTTACTTTGTCGTAGAAATGTGCAAATGGTGCAGAAATATCGGGAGCTGGGAAAGAGAAATAGATGATCGCAGTGTGTCCATAACTTGAGTTTACAAACTGCGACTGAGATTGACACTGAGGATATAGAAAAAGCGACCCATAAGGATATTGAAATAAAGGAACAATATATTGTTTGGGATTGTTCTAGTTTGGTGTCTGATATGATGTAATTCAATCAATATGATGTGATTGTAGGTAAAGATAGAGTTGATCAGCTTTCTGGATATTATACTCTTGTCTGTGCCTTGTATTGTTCAGGATTATTGTACTTGTTATTATTAATACCCCCTTCCACATGTAAAGCGTCATGGGTTACCCCAGGCTTACAGGACAGTACTTCAGCTTTCTTCCCACTGCTGACAGCTCAGTATTTCATATATAATAAACATATTATTATTGCCAGGATCGCCTGGTAGTAGCACAGCCTTTGGGTGCGGCACCGTTACTGTCTTTTTAATTGGTGGGTTCACCTGTCGTACCTCGGGGCTGCAGCTATAGGGGGACACTTACACATAGGCATTAAATATAACCATATTATTAACCGCAGCATTAACAATCAGCGCTATGTTGTCAGTCCCTATACAGCAATTATATACCTGTGACGTCAGATCATTGGGAAATCCAAACTATTATTACCACTTATGTGCTGATGAGAGAAAGAAAAACTTCCAAAAGCTGCCCCGCACCTGTCCACAGGTCGTGTTGTGCCTCTGGGTCCCATTAACCCCTTGTTGCCTGAATAATTAAAGTCTACATACGCATACAAATGAATTGAACTGGTATGATGCGAATGCGCAACAGTAGGCATTAAGCTGTAAACTATAATGAACTTTAGACAGAACCCATGGACAGCGGTGGCGATGGCGTTGTTTCTGGAAGAAGGCGGCCATGTTTTTCTAATCCCATACAAACCCTTTAAGGACTCTTCTCCGGTCATGCTTACATGCCCAGACATTGATCCCATGGAGACTCACTCAATGCTTCATCATTCACAGTTTACAGATATTATATTTGAGAAACTTTCACAAACTTTCTGAAAACTTTTACGACTTTTGCTTTTACCGTTTACCGGCCGTAAATATCTCCCGGATCGCTCATCACTACTTAGTTCTGTAGAATGAAGTCTCCCGTGATAGATGTGTTCAGTAAGGATATGTAGGGTTAAATATTGATGGCGTCATTTCTATCTCACATCACATCTCATTGGGGTCATAAATTGAGCTTAAATGTATTTTTGTTGTTGTGGGGGAGGGGTCAGCCTTACGTGGACGCCATGTTTGTTGGTGCGGTTTAGTGGCTGAATGAATTGATTATTGATGTAATATTATATTTGCTCTAGTTTCTCTTACGTTTGTTATTTCTTGTGCAGATGATGCAATAATTTGGTTGAGGGGGTGTGGGGGGGGGGGAGAAGGGATTTCCCGACTCTCGTCCCGGCTCCAAAATAAACAGGATCTTGCAGGACGGCTGAGAGTTACAGCTCTTACATTTCAGTTATCAGACTATAGCTGTGAAGGTGACATAGGACTGAGGTATGAGACATTCGGGGCCTCGCACCTCCCGGGTCTGACGCATGTGTCACTTCGGAATATTTCAGCTTTGTTTAGGAAAACTTATACCACTTTCATCCAAAGCTGCAAAAGAAAGGAGACATTGAAAGCAGCATTCATTATATTGTGGAATGAGGCTCGGCGGCCTCAGACCTCACTCAATGTACCAGTAGTTGTGAAAAAGGCTTAAGTCCAGGTGGTTCAGATATCTATACTGAAAAACAAACTGTAGACATGACCAGCACCACGCATGCCCCTATTCACTTGCATTATGCTGCATTGTAGTAGGGACATACAGCGATCTTTGTCCCCATGATGTTTTATAGCCAAAGTCACCGTGTAGCCCCCATCTAATCAATCAGATTACATGAAAAAAGGTCAGAACATGGCTGGAGTATGATCATCAACTACTAAAATAAGAAAACTCAAGGCACTTCCTAAAACAAAGTGTGAATAGGTGCATACTGAACACAAAATATACTCTAAAGCCGGCTTCACACTACGGTTTTGGTCTATCAAGGTCTGTTTGGTGTTTTTCAGGAAGCAATGGACAGAACCTGACAGCCCCGAATAGAACAGAACCAGAGGGCAGGTCCTGTTTTCTGCAGGATTCGGCAGTCCGCTCCTGAAATGTCAGTGGGGAGCGGTCCATGGTGCTGAAGTTCAGCGCCGGCCAGCAGTGAGCCTTAGCACCCAGCGTCCGGGAGCTGGACCGATTTTATGTCGGATCCGGCGCCATAGACTCACATGTTAGGGGGAGCCACATTGCGCCAGATCCAGGAGGATCTGATTTGTGAAGATTTTTGAACTGGACAGAAAATCGCAGAATCGGATCCTCCTGGATCTGGCGCGATCTTGCTCCCCCTAATATGGGAGTCTATGACGCTGGATCCGACATAAAATCGGTCCAGCTCCTGTACGATTGTGCCCGGGACAAAAATCCAAATTCTCAAGGATCCTCTCGGACAGATGGGACCTGCTAATAGTAAATTAATATTGCCTGATAGGAAGGAGTGGCCTTTTATGCCCTAAGAGTCTCGATTTGTAAATGTATTTTTTTACCCGTAATGTGTGTCCAAGTTCCTATAGTCAATGAGTTCCTATATTCAGAGTGCAGCTGATTACTGTATTTATTTATTCATATTTGAAAGAACTGTTCTGATTAGGCTGTATAATATGTATATAAAAATGCACTAAAAATTATGTCCCATAAAACTTGAAAAGTGTCTTGTAAACTGTGGTGGGGACCATAGATGCCCCGAGAGCCAAAGACTATATGGGCGCAAAACCTTGTCTTCTTCCCTTTACTCAAATGAGCCAGTGTAGTTTAAGGCTAGATTTAGGATTAAGCTTAAAGATAGGGTAAGGGCTAGTTTAAAAGAATAGTTTCAGTAAAAGGCAAAAAAAGAAAACATTTCGAGGGCCAAAGGGCAAACTATAAGTACCGTACATTAGTTTCAAAGAAATCCCAGCATACACAGCAAAAGTTCTAAAAAAAAGGGCAACGTTTCGGCCATGCAGGGCCTTTATTAAGTCAGCAAAAGGCGTACTGGCTTGATAAAGGCCCTGCCTGGTTGAAACGTTATGCAGTTTTAGTACAGTTTTTGCTGTGTTTGGTGGGGTCAATGAAAAAAGTTTTTTTAGTGGAGGAATATCTTCAGTACTTTGGATATTTTTGGAATAGATTCCAACTTGGAGGAGTGGTGCATAGAATATGTCTAAATATATAATTACATTAGTATTTTCTTAAATTACAGACGGCATACTTGTAGTATCGGGGACTGGAAGTGAATGGGCGTAAGTGCCCATAGATAGTGGGTGGAGCAGATATAGTGGCCGTGGCAGCCTGGACAGTGGGTGAGGAGATAGTGAATGTGACCAAGCGCCCGGAGTTAATGGGTGGGAGTAGAGATGTGGTGCTCCATCTCAGTAGGTGGGAGGATCTGAAGATGGCAGACATGGGGTGGGTGATGTCCAGCGATTTGTTTTGCGACGCACCGGAATAGCATTACTTTTTAGGTACACATTGTTATGAAGAACTGTATAATAGAACCAGGGGTCTGGGGAGTCTGGAGGGGGGTGAAGTTCACCTTGCATGATTAAGGTGGCATATTTGCAGCTTAGTTGGTCGGCGGGGTCTGACAACCCAATCTCTCCGCTCTGCCCACTATCCCCAGGTGGTTATGCCCATTCACTTCCGGGCCCTGTTACTACAATTAGCCATGCAAACTTGTACTTGGGGGGGCAAAAGGGGTTTGGTTGTCGGGGAAGTGCAGATGGTTTGGGAGCGCAAAATACTTGCCTTGCCCGGCTCACCTGTAGCCCATGCCTGCTCCCTTGGATTTAATGTTTTTCAATGTTTTTTAATGTTTTTCTCAAAGCAGCCGGAAATTGCTGTAATCATGGCTGAGATTTCCCTGCACCATTCATTCATGTGCACAGACTTCATTCTGGGACCGCACCCAAATCAAAGTCCACCGCTCGCTGAAGTATTTATTGTTGCCCAGTAACAAAACACTTGAGTCAGTGAGGAGGTGAGAGGAGCAGGCTGTGGGGCCGTCTCCATACTCACATGACTAAAGGTAAACCAAGGCCCGAATACACTCACATGCTAAAAACCTGACTCCTGAACAAACTCTACCTGTTAATCCAGGAAAATAGAAAGCTGGGAGAGAACTAATATCAAGCCATAATCATCAACATTAACAGAAATAAAAATATGAAATAGATCACTCTGTAATGACTCTATATAATATATGTGTTTAAAAAAAAAATAACTTTGATGTCATAGTAATTCATTGAGACGCCCCTGGTATCTGACCCTGAACTGAGCACGATGGAGGTGTGATTACAAGTCTGCAGAGGGTTGCAGGCGGATCGCGCTCCATTGTGATACTTGGCGGTGATCCAGATGTTCTTACATCATGTCAGTCACGAGTCTGCAGCTTCCTGCATCACACAGCAGAGCCGGCCCCAGATTAACCCTTCACAGACGCTCCCACTTTACCCTCTTTATTACACTTTGCTGCAAAAGTACACTTTTTAAATACGCAGCGTATGTTAGATTTATGCACGTCTGCGCTGGACCAGGACATGTAAAAGTAACCTTAGGATGGCTTCACACAGTTTTTGAGAAAAAAAAATACTTTTTTAAATTTTTCTATTTCATTTTTGTGTCATGTTTTTTTTGAGTCAAAGCCGGAAGCTGATTGTAAAGAAAGAGGAAGAATTATTGTTTTCCCTCCCACCTTTGCCTTAGAAAACTACATTGTTTTCTTTTTTATAGGGAATCTGTCACTAGGTTTTGCCACCTAATCTGAAAGAAGCATAACATAGAGATTGAGACCCAAATTCCAGTGATGTATCACTTACTGGGCTGCTCAGTGTAGTTTTGATAAAATAACTGTTTAATCAGCAGGAGATTATCATTAGAGGACTACTTGGCTGCTGCAGATAGTCCAGCATATTCATGAGCTCTATATAACCCTTCCCCACCACTGGTTACAGTATATACAGAAAACTGCCAGGTACCATAGTCATACATAATCATGAGCTTTGTATAACCCCGCCCCTATGACTGACTGTGTATAACCACACCCACACCTGTGTTGTGGGTGGGGTTACAGAGCTCCACATTGAAAAAAAACTGCTAATGTACAGATGAGAAACCTGTGAGCAAGCAGCTCAGTAAGTGATACATCACTGGAATCAGGATCTCTGTGCAGTATGCTACTCTCAGATTAGGTGGCAAAAACCTGGTGACAGATTCCCTTTAAATGTTCTCATGGAAATATTCTTGCTCACATTCTTTGGGTGAAATCTAGATTGATAAAATCTGGATCCAATAGTAGTAAACCCTACGGTGTAATAGATCTGGCAGAGATCTTCAAAATAGTAAGTTATTACATTTGTCTCTTTCCATCCTACACAGTGAAATGAGCTGAAAATGGGAGATCAAAGACAGGACAAAGCTCCAAACATGTATTGACCCTATGGGTCTTATGTTCTTACACTCTTTATTTCGGAACTGTAAAAAAAATTGGGTGTATCCGTGTTCTGTGGTAACCAGTTCATTACATAATCCTCCATGTACTGTGCCAAGGGATCACTGTTACATTGTAGCTGCTCAGTATAATGTGTGTGACTCTGTGTTTGCACCATGGCTGCAACGTGCAACGTGCAGGACAGGCTAAACGGATCCTTAAAAGAATAGGCGGGGGAGTGGATAATTACCCAATATTACCATATCCTGGCCACCCCTCTGGGACAGGTTTATAACACCAGTCTTGACCCCCGATCTTGTGAACGGCTGTTTGCTGATCGTCAGTCATTTGACTGTATTATCCTGGCACAAAAAGTGATTACTAACAGATCGTTCTCTGCACATATGTGATCATTGTAAGCAGCACATGTTGTATTTATACAGGATGATGCATTACTGAACACAGCTACAGATTATTTCACCTAACGAACAAACTTTTTGCCTGCACAAAAACCCTTATTTGTCTGATGAAATGATTTTCACACAGACTTAAGCACATTGCACTTATTCTTGTACATAGGAGCAGTATTATAGTAGTTATATTCTTGTACATAGGAGCAGTATTATAGTAGTTATATTCTTGTACATAGGGGCAGTATTATAGTAGTTATATTCTTGTACATAGGGCAGTATTATAGTAGTTATATTCTTGTACAAAGTGAGCAGTATTATAGTAGTTATATTCTTGTACATAGGAGCAGTATTATAGTAGTTATATTCTTGTACATAGGGGCAGTATCATAGTAGTTATATTCTTGTACAATAGGAGCAGTATTATAGTAGTTATATTCTTGTATATAGGAGCAGTATTATAGTAGTTATATTCTTGTATATAGGAGCAGTATTATAGTATATATTCTTGTACATAGGGCAGTTTTATAGTAGTTATATTCTTGTACTGGGAGCAGTATTATAGTAGTTATATTCTTGTACATAGGGGCAGTATTATAGTAGTTATATTCTTGTACATAGGGGCAGTATTATAGTAGTTATATTCTTGTACATAGGAGCAGTATTATAGTAGTTATATTCTTGTACATAGGAGCTGTATTATAGTAGTTATATTCTTGTACACAGGAGCAGTATTATAGTAGTTATATTCTTGTATATAGGGGGCAGTATTATAGTAGTTGTATTCTTGTACATAGGAGCAGTATTATAGTAGTTATATTCTTGTACATAGGAGCAGTATTATAGTAGTTATATTCTTGTACATAGGATCAGTATTATAGTAGTTATATTCTTGTATATAGGGGCAGTATTATAGTTGTTATATTCTTGTACATAGGAGCAGTATTATAGTAGTTATATTCTTGTACATAGGAGCAGTATTATAGTAGTTATATTCTTGTACATAGGAGCAGTATTATAGTAGTTATATTCTTGTATAATGGGCAGTATTATAGTAGTTATATTCTTATACATAGGGGCAGTATTATAGTAGTTATGTTCTTGTATATATGGCAGTATTATAGTAGTTATATTCTTGTACATAGGGGCAGTATTATAGTAGCTATATTATTGTACATATGAGGCAGTATTATAGTAGTTATATTCTTGTACATAGGGGCAGTATTATAGTAGTTATATTCTTACATAGGGGCAGTATTATAGTAGTTATATTCTTGTACATAGGGGCAGTATTATAGTAGTTATATTCTAGTACTTAGGGGTCAGTAATATAGTAGTTATATTCTTGTACATAGGAGCAGTATTATAGTAGTTATATTCTTGTATATAGGAGCAGCATTATAGTACTTATATTCTTGTACATAGGAGCAGTATTATAGTAGTTATATTCTTGTACATAGGGGCAGTATTATAGTAGTTATATTCTTGTACATAGGAGCATTATTATAGTAATTATATTCTTGTACATAGGAGCAGTATTATAGTAGTTATATTCTTGTATATAGGGGCAGTATTATAGTTGTTATATTCTTGTACATAGGAGCAGTACTATAGTAGTTATATTCTTGTATATAGGGGCAGTATTATAGTAGTTATATTCTTGTACATAGGAGCAGTATTATAGTAATTATATTCTTGTACATAGAGGCAGTATTATAGTAGTTATATTCTTGTACATAGGAGCAGTATTATAGTAATTATATTCTTGTACATAGGAGCATTATTATAGTAGTTATATTCTTGTACATAGGGGCAGTATTATAGTAGTTATATTCTTGTACATAGGAGCAGTACTATAGTAGTTATATTCTTGTACATAGGAGCAGTATTATAGTAGTTATATTCTTATACATAGGGCAGTATTATAGTAGCTATATTATTGTACATATGAGGCAGTATTATAGTAGTTATATTCTTGTACATAGGAGCATTATTATAGTAGTTATATTCTTGTACTTAGGGGTCAGTAACATAGTAGTTATATTCTTGTACATAGGAGCAGTATTATAGTAGTTATATTCTTGTATATAGGAGCAGCATTATAGTACTTATATTCTTGTACATAGGAGCAGTATTATAGTAGTTATATTCTTGTACATAGGGGCAGTATTATAGTAGTTATATTCTTGTACATAGGAGCAGTATTATAGTAGTTATATTCTTGTACATAGGGGCAGTATTATAGTAGTTATATTCTTGTACATAGGAGCAGTATTATATTAGTTACAGTTGTGGCCAAAAGTATTGACACCCCTGCAATTCTGTCAGATAATACTCAGTTTCTTTCTGAAAATGAATGCAATCACAAATTCTTTGGTATTATTATCTTTATTTAATTTGTCTTCAATGAAAAAACACAAAAAGAATTGTTCTAAAGCCAAATTGGATATAATTCCACACCAAACATAAAAAAGGGCGTGGGCAAAATTATTGGCACTGTCAGAAAAATCATGTGATGCTGTGATGCAGCCAGTTGACATGGATTAAAGTTGACTCAACCTCTGTCCTGTGTCCTTGTGTGTACCATATTGAGCATGGAGAAAAGAAAGAAGACCAAAGAACTGTCTGAGGACTTGAGAAACCAAATTGTGAGGAACCATGAGCAATCTCAAGGCTACAAGTCCATCTTCAAAGACTTGAATGTTTCTGTGTCTACCGTGCGCAGTGTCATCAAGACGTTTTAAAGCCCATGGCACTGTGGCTAACCTCCCTAGATGTGAACAGAAAAGAAAACGTTGACGAGAGATTTCAACGCAAGATTGTGCAGATGGTGGATAAAGAACCTCGACTAACATCCAAACAAGTTCAAGCTGCTCTGCAGTTCGAGGTACAACAGTGTCAACCCGTACTATCCGACGGCATCTGAATGAAAAGGGACTGTATGGTAGGAGACCCAGGAAGACCTCACTTCTTACCCCGAGACATAAAAAAGCCAGGCTGGAGTTTGCCACAACTTACCTGAGAAAGCCTAAAACGTTTTGAAAGAATGTTCTCTGGTCAGATGAGACAAAAGTAGAGCTTTATGGGCAAAGGCATCAACATAGGGTTTACAGGAGAAAAAAAGAGGCATTTAAAGAAAAGAACACGGTCCCTACAGTCAAACATGGCGGAGGTTCCCTGATGTTTTGGGGTAGCTTTGCTGCCTCTGGCACTGGACTGCTTGACCATGTGCATGGCATTATGAAGTCTGAAGACTACCAACAAATTTTGCAGCATAATGTAGGGCCCAGTGTGAGAAAGCTGGGTCTCCCTCAGAGGTCATGGGTCTTCCAGCAGAACAATGACCGAAAACACACTTCAAAAAGCACTAGAAAATGGTTTGAGAGAAAGCACTGGAGACTTCTGAGGTGGCCAGCAATGAGTCCAGACCTGAATCCCATAGTACACCTGTGGAGAGATCTAATAATGGCAATTTGGAGAAGGCACCTTTAAAATTTCAGGGACCTGGAGCAGTTTGCCAAAGAAGAATGGTCTTAAATTCCAGCAGAGCATTGTAAGAAACTCATTGATGGTTACCGGAGCTGTTGACCGCAGTTATTTTGGCTAAAGGTTGTGCAACCAAGTACTAGGCTGAGGGTGCCAATACTTTTGTCTGGCCCATTTTTGGAGTTTCGTGTGAAATGATCAATGTTTTGCTTTTTGCTTCATTCTCTTTTGTGTTTTTTCATTGAAGACAAATTAAATGAAGATAATAACAAAGAATTTGTGATTGCAATCATTTTCAGGAAGAAACAGAGTATTATCTGACAGAATTGCAGGGGTGTCAATACTTTTGGCCACAACTGTATATTTTTGTACTTAGAGGCCAGTATTATAGGAGCTATATTCTTGTATATAGGGGCAGTATTATAGTAGTTATATTCTTGTACATAGGGGCAGTATTATAGGAACTATATTCTTGTATATAGGGGCAGTATTATAGTAGTTATATTCTTCTACATAGGGGGCAGTATTATAGTAGTTATATTCTTGTACATAGGGGCAGTATTATAGTAGTTATATTCTTGTACATAGGGGCAGTATTATAGTAGTTATATTCTTGTATATAGGGGCAGTATTATAGCAGTTATATTCTTGTATATAGGAGCAGTATTATAGTAGTTATATTCTGGTATATAGGGGCAGTATTATAGTAGCTATATTCTTGTACATAGGAGCAGTATTATAGTAGTTATATTATTGTACATAGGGGCAGTATTATAGCAGTTATATTCTTGTATATAGGAGCAGTATTATAGTAGTTTTATTCTTGTACATAGGGGCAGTATTATAGTAGTTATATTCTTATATATATGAGCAGTATTATAGTAGTTATATTCTTGTACATAGGAGCAGTATTATAGTAGTTATATTCTTGTACATAGGAGCAGTATTATAGTAGTTATATTCCTGTACATAGGGGGCAGTATTATAGTAGTTTATATTCTTGTACATAGGAGCAGTATTATAGTAGTTATATTCTTGTATAATGGGGCAGTATTATAGTAGTTATATTCTTGTACATAGGGGCAGTATTATAGTAGTTATATTCTTGTACATAGGAGCAGTATTATAGTAGTTGTATTCTTGTACATAGGAGCAGTATTATAGTAGTTATATTCTTGTATAGTTATAGAGAATATGGACACTTGAATGTTTCTGTTATCAGTGTTCTGGGTCTATTGGTAATAAATGTAAAAAAAAAAACAACGAAACAATATTTCTTCACTTCTAGAAAATCTTTGTTTTGCAAGTGAGTGATGTCAGTGAATACTGTAACTACAGTCAGCATAGGCTGCCCCCCTCCACCTAGAGATAAGATACGTCAGACCATAAGCTCTGCCATAGGATCGTCCCCGCACCCACCATAACGATTCACATCCGGGGAGGGGGACTCACCAAGCTTGAGGCTTTTCTACACCACCACATTCTTACTACATGACCGGGAGCTCGAAAACTGTAGAGACCACAAAAACATGCACTCGGCATTTTAGCTGTGATGCAACATTGAAATGAAATATTTTAGTTGAGCTTAAATGGGTTCTTTCCCCAGTGTATGACGCCTGATCTGACGACCACATGGGGTCATGACATTTACTGGCTCGTCGTTTGCTTTCTATAATCAAGGGTGGATGTATCACCACTGACACCTGTGCAGTAGTTATATTCTTGTACATAGGAGCAGTATTATAGTAGTTATATTCTTGTACATAGGGGGCAGTATTATAGTAGATATATTCTTGTACATAGGAGCAGTATTATAGTAGTTATATTCTTGTACATAGGAGCAGTATTATAGTAGTTATATTCTTGTACATAGGGGCAGTATTATAGTAGTTATATTCTTGCACATAGGAGCAGTATTATAGTAGTTATATTTGTGTACATAGGGGCAGTATTATAGTAGTTATATTCTTGTACATAAGGGCAGTATTATAGTAGCTATATTCTTGTACATAGGGGCAGTATTATAGTAGTTATATTCTTGTACATAGGAGCAGTATTATAGTAGTTATATTCTTGTACATAGGGGCAGTATTATAGTAGTTATACTCTTGTATATAGGACCAGTATTATAGTAGTTATATTCTTGTACATAGGGAACAGTAATATAGTAGTTATATTCTTGCACATAGGAGCAGTATTATAGTAGTTATATTTGTGTACATAGGGGCAGTATTATAGTAGTTATATTCTTGTACATAAGGGCAGTATTATAGTAGCTATATTCTTGTACATAGGGCAGTATTATAGTAGTTATATTCTTGTACATAGGAGCAGTATTATAGTAGTTATATTCTTGTACATAGGAGCAGTATTATAGTAGTTATATTCTTTTATATAGGAACAGTATTATAGTAGTTATATTCTTGTACATAGGAGCAGTATTATAGTAGTTATATTCTTGTACATAGGGGACAGTATTATAGTAGTTATATTCTTGTACATAGGAGCAGTATTATAGTAGTTATATTCTTGTACATAGGGGCAGTATTATAGTAGTTATATTCTTGTATATAGGAGCAGTATTATAGTAGTTATATTCTTGTACATAGGAGCAGTATTATAGTAGTTATATTCTTGTACATAGGAGCAGTATTATAGTAGTTATATTCTTGTACATAGGGGCAGTATTATAGTAGTTATATTCTTGTACATAGGAGCAGTATTATAGTAGTTATATTCCTGTACATAGGGGCAGTATTTTAGTAGTTATATTCTTGTAAATAGGGGCAGTATTATAGTAGTTATATTTTTGTACATAGCGGCAGTATTATAGTATATAGAATTATTATAGTTGTTATTCTTTTTCATAGCTTTCTTATCGATTATATAGACATGATACACAAATATGTTACATATTAGTAGGCAATAATGAGTTCAGAAGTAAAAGTATAACAAATCTGTGATCTCTCCTAAGACATAATGTGTCTCACTCTCTCTGACATTAAGAACACAATGAATGACTGTATAACTAAATGTTCTGTATCAGCAAGTCCATGAGTCACGGAATAAGAATGTTACAAGGCAGATAATAGTGTGCACTTCCTTCTGGGGAGAACTTGTTTTCAGGCTCTGTATAACTAATGTATGTGTTAAAAACAACCAGAACAGGTAACTTCACCAGACTTTCAGCCAATCAGACTACAAATTCATCCAATGAAGAAATTTTGTGCAAGTCATAAATTGAAGCAAAACTTTCCATAGTAGAAATAAAGTTGTCCATACACGTAAGGTGAACATCACACACTGATTTGGGCTTCAGTTGTCGCCCCTACAATCTATCTCATCTGCTTTTGCGGGAAACAGGGATCGCGTCTTTCAAGTTTCTTGTATATTGGAGCAGTATGAGGTTTATACTTGCATATAGGGGCGGTAGTATAATAGTTCTACTGCATCAGTGATGGCATTTTCTTCTTTGTCCTCATGATAAATAAGGTGATGCCCTATGCCTAGTACACTGCCTATTCCCTTTTACCTATTGGCCAAACTGAAAGTTCATTTGGTTGGGGTAATGAGAAGAAAGAGCTGTTGGCAGAATGAATGTGCGATTGACTTGTTTATTCAAGGTGTAAATGTACCGCCACCTTAATGATACCGCAATTGTTTCATAAAAACAGCATCATTGTCTCTAACGCTCATTGCATCACTCATCACCATCGTTGTCTATTAGATGAAAAAAATTTGATTTTTTTTTTACCATATTTACAAAATTGAATGGGGATGATGTTATTAAACCTAAAAAATGTTTGTACCGTGTTAGCCAATAGATAGAAAAATATTAGAATCTGGGTGTCCTCAGTGGTTGATACATTTTAATGGCAAACTGAAAAGATGGTGAATAATAGCAAATGTTCAGGACACTGTGGCCTCTTCATCAGGCTGATAATGACACAAATTCTGAACACACATATATACGAACAAATAAAGGGTTGGGTAATGTACTGTGAGTATATGTGTGTGTTTAGAATCTGTGTCATTATCAGCCTGATGAAGAGACCTTAAAGTCTCAAGAGCTTGCTATGTTTACCATCTTTTCAGTTGGCTACTAAAAGGTATCAACCACTGAGGACTCTCAGCTTCTAATATGATTTTAAGCCTAGAATTGTCACACGTGCTAGGGTTATGGCTATGTGCCCACTGGGCGTTTGTGCTGCTTTTTAGGTGATCCATTTGTTTTATTTCTGCAGGAAGAAAGGATCACTCATAGTGTTTTACATTAAAGTCCATGACAATTTAAAAATGCTGTGACCACGTGTGCATTTTTAGGTCGTCTGTTTTTCCTGCAGAAAGCAAAAAATCATCACAGATGGATTGGTATCACACAGCGCGTTTGTGATGTTTTTTTACTGCGCTTTCCAGACTACAAACACTCCAATGTCTTAGCGATCCAGTGGCGTGCTCCACGATGTGCTCCATTCGGGCACTGAGTAACAGGTCCTGCGAGAAGTAAAAAGGACCTGGTCATGTGACCAGTCAGGTGACCTATTACCGCTCGATACCCAAAAGTAACCCAACGCTGCACCTTAAGGTACCGTCACATGGCGATGCCATAGGCGACACTCGGGCGTGGCCTGTCGCCGGCGATATCGCCAATGCGTCGCCTAATGTAAATGGGCGATGGCGACACGTCTGAGTGGTCGCCTGGTTTCACATCAGAGCTGTGAAACCAGGCGACCATTCTTGGGCGATGTGTGCTGATCGCCCTGTGTAACGTCTCATGAGCGATGTCAAAGGCGACAGCACACATCGCCTATACCATTCCAGTAGGAGTTTCAGTGCGTATTTATTACCTCTGCCGGTCTGTGTGGATTGGTGGCAGCTCGAGAGTTACGATTGGTTGTCTTGTTCCTTGGCCATATTTGATGATGTGTGCGTCCAAAGGTGTATTACCCAGGAGCATACATACTGTACAGTAGGGCATTGATGTCGCCTCTGTGTTTGCGGCTGTGTTCAAAAGTGCAGAGAGATGTGCCACAAATGTGTGCTTTAACAGAAACACAAATGTCATTACATCCCAACTTAAGGCTACGTTCACACATTGCGTATTTTGCTGCTTCTCTGCGTTTTTTGCTGCGTTTTCTGTATTTACCCGCGTTTTTTGCTGCGTTTTCTGTATTTACCTGCATTTTTTGCTGTGTTTTTTTACACGCGCTTTTTGCAGTGAAAACGCAATTCTGGATAAGCAGCCCAGCCAAACCTATGGGTTTTGACACAATCCATTCACACACTGCGTATTTGTGCTTTTTTATACCCGCGCGTTTTCACTGCAAAAACGCTCGCGTAAAAAGAATCACCATGTTAATTCTTTCTGCAGTTTTTCTCTGCGTTTTTCCATTGCCCACATGAAAAATGGGCTCTGAAAAAGCACAGAGAAAAATGCAGAAAAAAACGCAGTGTGTGAATGGAGCTGCGTATTTCACAAAATACGCGCGTAAAAAAGCGCAGCTGCGTAAAAATACGCAGTGTGTGAACGTAACCTTAGTCTGCATGGAGAAGGAAATGATAGGTGATTTATACATCCCATAACTGCAAACACACAAATATCTGTGCACACACATACTTTCAAGGCTGCAATATTATCCAGACCAAGAAAGCAAGAGTGATTTTATTAGACAACGCAATAGCACAACACACTTAACAAAAGCGCTGTACATATTTACTGTACAATAAAACGTCACATGAGCGTCGTGCTTTGCCTTCTTGGCAACGCCAATGCATATAGCAATAATCCGCGACACATCACACGAGAGTTGTCTATTGTGGTGCGGCGAACAAGGAAGGACATTAAAATAATGACCAATCACACGTCTTCAAGGCGTCACACAACATTATGTTAACACCTATCTCTGAGATGCGGCTCAAATTTACGCCCCACATCGCTAACATGGTGGCTCAGTGTGACGTGGAAGTGGCGACCAGCAACTTGATCGCCCCTGGGCCTTGGGCGACGCTCAGGCAATTTCCGTTCGGGTTGTCGCCCGAGCGTCGCCTAACCTCAGGCGACACGCTAATGCGTGCACGTGCGTCGCCTATGGCATCGCCCGGGAGATCGCCACGTGTGACGGTACCTTTAGGGAAGGTAAAGTGTGTGTGTCCCCTCTGCCCCCTATCGAATAGTACTGTGTTTTTACTTTCAAAAAGTAAAAGTGCGGCGTAAAAAAAAACAGAGCAAAAAGGCAAAACAAATGAATCACCTAAAACGTAGCACAAACACCCAGTGGGCACATAGTCTAATATAGACATACGGTGTCGTAGAGCAACATTGTAGCACGGTAACTTTTAACTATGGGAAGTTCCATCCTTATGCTTAGTTGACACCTTATTTACAGACTTTCCTTCTTTGTGAATATAGATGGTTACAATTTCTTATGGATAAAGTAGGTGCGAGTTGTTACAAGGAAACCTTTTGGCCCTTTAAAACACTATGTCCCATCTGACAGCCAATTTGTAATCCTAACCCTGTATGAATTAGTTACGGCTGCCGTGTATATTATTGCCATGATAGCTGTAAAACCACACAGCTTTCGCCATGAGTTTTGACATTTGCAACAAGTTAGTCAACTAAAATGCAAGGCACCTGCAACAGGTGATTGCAGCCTTTTAGGGGGCACCCACATAACATGATGTAAAACATGGACTAATGTCGGAAAGCAAAGCAAAGAGACGCTCAGTGTTGTGCAAAACAAAGGAAAATCAAGAAAAAAGAGGGGTCCCCCTGTCGATAGGTGAGTGTTTTGGTCACCCTATCTCTAAGGCCGGCTTCAGACTGCGTGTCTGATCCGATCCGTAGCTGTCCGCTTGAGGCAGACAGCCGCGGACCGGATCAGCACACAGGACGGGGGGCTATTATGTCCTCCGATCCTGTGTGCAGCCGCACGCAGCTGAACCAGCTGACAGGTCAGGACCGCGGCGCCCGCGGTCCTCACCTATTAGCATCGGGAGCTGCGTGCGGCTGCACACAGGATCGGAGGACATAATAGCCCCCCATCCTGTGTGCTGATCCGGTCCGCGGCTGTCTGCCTCAAGCGGACAGCTACGGATCGGATCAGACACGCAGTCTGAAGCCGGCCTAAGACTTAACCCTGCACTCCCTATTGTATCTAGACTGGTCATTTCCCCCATGTGTGAACACATGCCTAGGCTGATCTTACTACTGCAATAAGACAACACTGAGGCCGGCTTCAGACTGCGTGTCTGATCCGATCCGTGGCTGTCCGCTTGAGGCAGACAGCCGCGGACCGGATCAGCACACAGGACTGGGGGCTATTATGCCCTCCGATCCTGTGTGCAGCCGCACGCAGCTGAACCAGCTGACAGGTCAGGACCGCGGCGCCCGCGGTCCTCACCTATTAGCAGCAGGAACTGCGTGCGGCTGCACACAGGATCGGAGGGCATAATAGCCCCCAGTCCTGTGTGCTTATCCGGTCCGGCTGTCTGCCTCAAGCGGACAGCTACGGATCGGATCAGACACGCAGTCTGAAGCCGGCCTGAGAGCTGAGAGAGAGGTGAGAATAAAACAACAAAAAGAAGTCTGCATGTCCTCCTAAGGCTGGTTTCACACTGCAGTTTTTCACTGATCAGGTTCGATCAGGTTTGTGTGCCAAAACCAGGAGAGGAACCAGGAGAGGAACTTGCAGAGAAAAACTATAATTGAAAGATTGACACCTGTTCTAGGTTTTGGAGTCAGTCCTGGTTTTGAAACACAAAACCTGATCGAACCTGACCTGATCTGACCGCAGTGTGAAACCAGCCTAAGAGGTCAGCATAGAAGAACTATAACTGGCACATGTGAAAGTAAGGAGTGAGTTTAATAATGAAAGGGAGTGGCAGCAAGGTTTAGCAGCTAAGATTAATGCTATATGGAATCTCAGCAGGATCAAAAAGGAAATCTTAACCCCTTAAACACCAAATGAAAATGAATCCGCTTCACTCATGTTAGCGAAATCAAAAGAGAACCTGTTATCTGCTAATTGCTGAGACCTTACAATCACAGATACCGCAAAGGTCTATGCCAGACGTGAAACACTGACAAATGGACAGTGATTATTACTTAATTGACTACATAATTTGAACTATGCTTCATTTTTGTAACAGGATTCTTGTGCGTCACCAGTAAATCTACATAATGAGAAGGTTCATAACAGAACTCTACGGGAACAGAAATGCGATGAAGATGAATATTGGCACGAGGGCCTCTGCTGTAGAAACTGTCCAGCAGGTAAGTCTCATCTAGAAAATACTCAAAGGGGGTTTCTATAGAAAACAATGTCTCACCTATCCACGGTGTAGGAGATAAGACTTGTGAGGGTCCGACAGTTGGGTCCCACACAGATCAATAGAACAGGCCATTTTACCCCCTTTCCCTATGAGGCAATTTTATTTAAAAATGGAGCAGCAGGTTGGGAATTCAATTCATTCTCTATAGGGCTGTCGAAAAAAAGCTGAACGCAGAGCTCAGCAGCCCTATAGGCATGGAGCGGCAGTCGAGCATGCACACTGCCATTAATAAAGATGCTCCATTTTGCCGATCGGTGCACTTCCCGGCAGTCAGATCACTACGATCAATACCTGATAACAACCAGTTTCCTGATCTGTTCTCCATAGACTCCGATGTTAAAAAAACAGATCCGGCAGAAATCAATTGTATAAACATGGAGAAAAACGTTGTGCTGGATCTGATCTAACAGGAGATTACTGGACATGTGAACTGTCTGATATTCCAAAATATTCCACAATCCGGCACCTATCAAGCTGCATTGATAACAGATTTAAGGAATTTTACACCACGCCGTCTTCACGTTGAGTGATCTGATCATTCATTTATCTCTCGTACAGGGTCCCACGTCTCTGCACATTGCACTGTGACCCACAGCAGAGGGGTGTGTGCCGCCTGCACTTCGGAGAGAAGACTTCACTGCCAGCCCCAATGGATTAGACACCTGCTTACCTTGTCTCACCTGTAAAGACGGTAATGTAGACAGAATGCAAACATAAAACACATTGTAACCTGAGCGCTTTAACCTCTTTGTGACGCAGCCTATTTTCCTTTTCATATTTTGTTTTGGATCATTTTTTTTTTTTATGTCGACACTGTTTTATTTGTTTGCAGGACAAATGGTAGTTTTTTCTAATGACACCATTCACTTCACCATATATTGTCCTGAAAAACAGGAATAAAAAATTCTAAGTGCAATGAATTGGTAAAAAAAAAATCCACAAATTTTTAGATTTTAGTTCTATGGAGTTCATTCTGCACAAAAAAAAGTATCTTATTACATGTTTCTCCACCTTGGTGCAGTTATGGAGATAACAAACCTGTGTATTTTCTTTATTATTGTTTTAGTATTTAAAAGTATACCGTATATACAATTTATTTTGTAGGGGTCCTTCGTTTTCATGTTTTTAATGTTTCTTTAAAAAAACTTTTTTTTACTCTTCACTTTTTAGTCTTTATTGTTTGATTGCCTTTACTATATTCTGAAATACTCCAGAACTGCAGTTTGTAGTGTAAAGTACTGTCTCCTATGTAGGCCTGTCTGGATCTGCTCCATATACTCGCACCTGAAGAATGACGTATATGTACATAATAATAATATTAATAATAATTAATATAATATTTATTTATGTGGCGCTATTAATTCAATCATATGTTTGGAAGGTCAGTGGGCTATCTGTGTAATCATGGATGAGTATAGGGGCACCCTACAACTTAAAGGATCCTACCTACATAGGATGGTCTGCCAGTTCCAACAAAGTCCAAACTACGCACACTTTTGCAAACCACTTCAAGGATCTGTATTGTCTAGTGCAGGGGTCCCCATCCTCTGACTCAGGAGCCACATGTGGCTTGCGGGTCCGGGCCATGATGTATGGCTCTCGGCTCTCTTCCAGCTTGGTGCATGAGCCTCAATTCTTGCAAACAGCTATGAAGAGCAGGGTCAAATGATGACGTTTGTGAGTAGCCCCATATAGAAGAACAGATCTGGATGGGGTAAGGTATGAACCCCTGGATCTTGGGATACTGCCTCGGGGTGAGTTCTGTGGAAAAGCTTTGGTTGCCATTACACCGTCAATGGAGGCTCTAAGTGTCACAACTCTGAGAAGTTGGGGGCTGGATATGGCTCTCAAGGTCAGAAAAATTAGGGACCTCCAGTCTAGTGCGTCCCTACACTGGCATTAGAAAAGAAACAGAACAGAGCTGTCTACATGAATTCCAAGAGATCCTAGAAAACAATCCTATATTGTAAGAACCCCCTGAAAACACCCACACGAAGGTCACACTGCTGTACAGACGCCATCTGCTTTTTTGTATAGCATAGGAAGCATTGTACTTCATGTATCTAGACAATTTGGGCATTATTTTTGTCTGAAATGCTGACTCCGGGATGCATTTGGTCAACTGGCCACAAGTAGGGCCAGTTCTTAGTGTTAATGTATCCTTGAGTGACACTTGTTCACTGTCTACTGAAGAGTTTTTCAATGTTCTTGACCTGAGTAACCCCTAACAACTCATCACATCAAAGTACACCAAGGGAGTTGACCGTACATTGTGTTATTTATGAAAAGTACAGTAAGACACCCCCCAAACTACAACTGCCAAAGTTTGAGAACCTGATGTCTATCCAACCTTTGGCTGCACATGTGAAGGAATGGTCTATCCATATTGCCATGGGACTTAAGTTGTTAGGCCCAAGCATCTTCCAACATTTCTTCGTTGTTGACATGGGCAAGACTACATTTCTGTTGAACTATATATAGGGGCTGGCAGGCAAATTTTAGCCTGGGGGGCAAGCACACTGCAGTGACCCATAAGAAGCAGCCCATCCTTAAAGGGGTTGTCCGATCTCAAACTACAAGTCTACAGTCACTATATATGACTGCAGAACCACCGTCAGTAGATGAATGCAGCGCCAGAACCACCGTCAGTAGATGGATGCAGTGCCAGAACTGTCAGTAGATGAATACATATATACAGGATTGCTCATTTGCTTACCAGTATTTATTTTCTGTGTTGCAGATCAAGTCTTAGTACATGCGTGCACACCGTACGCCGATGCCGTGTGTGAATGTAAAGCTGGGTATTATTGCAGTCCTGGCGAACCCTGTGAAATCTGCCGCCGGTGCTCAAGGTATTGAATAGTATGGAAAATGATCTGTTATGAAACACCCACCAATAGGGATGAGTGGGCCTAAACTTTAAAGTTGGGTGCTTGTACTGAAGACAGACTTTACAAAAAAATCAGTGTTCGGAGTTCGGGTGCCTTTTGTGTGCAAATCACTGGAGTGAGCATCGCTGTGCTTACAGTAGGTACACCTAATGTACATTCGGTGCTCGGCCCAGTGCGAGCCACTTGCAGTGTTTGAATGGCTCACATCGGGGGTGAAATCAGCGTTATCAGATATAATGTGTATAAAAAAAAGACAAAGTTCTTTGTTTATGGCTTGCTGTATGTGGGCGGAGAGCCGAACAGCCCAATCAGTGACTTCCAATGAGGATCAGGTCATGTTTGGGTCCAGAACTTTATAAAAAGTCCAGCTGAGCCCCCAGAACCTGAACTTCCACGGGTTTGATCATCTCTACCCAACAACACTAATGGCCACTTTACACACACCAACTTATCTGTCCAACTTCTGACCAACTTGCTGGTTGCAGTGAAATCATGGACACATTGCTCCATTGTACACAGCCACAAAATGGAGCAATGTGTCCATGATTTCACTGCAACCAGTAAGTTGGTCAGAAGTTGGACAGATAAGTTGGTGTGTGTAAAGTGGCCCTAAGAAATGTCTGACACAACACCAGCCATGCTAGTCCTACAAGGTGGTGCTGTCATATACGAGCTTGATCCTTTATGTACAGCTTCTTGGTTTGCCCTTTACTATTTGGCACATTCATGGTTTAAACAAAAAAAGTCCCTTTGGAATTGTATTAATAAACTTATGATCTTTCTATATGAATGATAGATTTTTGGTGATTATGACCGTGAAGAGCAGCAATGAAGGACAGCCTCAAATGTATCAGGGTGAACGGCAAAGGGTTGTCTGGCGTTACTGACTTTCACATCAGGAGGTGATCAGCGCTGATAAGGTGATGTGCTCGGATGTATGCTCAGGGCCTTGAAGTGTCTTGTTCTATGGGAGAATAATCTTGTATCCCGGTAGCTGTGTTCTGTTGAAGCGTCATCAGCACTGATCACCTTCCCATCTGAAGTAATCACCACCAGATAAAACCTTTAACCGTGTGCTACACATAACAGGTGTTAGATTACTTTTCTGTGGCCCTATCAATACGGTCATTGTATGGTGGTATTATTTGAAAACTGTATGGGGGTTTATATTGTGTCTGGCCAACCTGAGACATCACCAGATGCATATTTCTCTTAAGGTGTAGTGAAGGTCAACGGATCAGAAATCGATGTACGCCAACTGCAAACACAGTTTGTGAAGACATTTCTGCCCAGATTTTACCTCAACTGAAGTCAATGTGAAGGACGAGCCGACCGGTACCGTACACAGTCTCTATTCTACACCTCTTGATGTTCTGGGTCACTTTTTGCAAACTGATGCGTCTTTATCACGAAGCTTTGGCATTGATAATGTTGCCACAGCGCCTTATCTGATGGAATGGCAATTCATGTCTGTAAAAAGGATGATTCCAAACAATGAATTATTAATGATCAATATCAGTCAAGTCATTTCCAATGGCAAATGTAGGTGTTTATAGACAGCAAACAAGAAATAGGGAATCCAGCAGTGGCATAACTGGAGTCCTATGAGCCTGGTGCAAAATGTGGACTTTACTCCTCCCATGCACGTTGGTTAGATGTATGGGGACTTGTATGGTTCTAAATCCTATAAAGAGATATGAATTGCCCCTCCTCCTTCAATATGAAGAATTAACCCCCATCCTGGAATATGTGTACCCAGCCTGGTATATATGGGTCCATCCTAAAATGTATGTCCTCATTCTGGTATTTATGGTCCTCATCCTGATTTATATGTCCACAGTCCCACTATGAATGGTCCCAAACCTGGTATAATTGTCCCCATCCTGGTATATATATGGTCCTTCTGGTATATCTGGTCCTCCTCTTGGTATATATGTCCCCCATCCTGCTATGTTTGGTCCCAAACCTGTTATATATGGTTCTCCTCTTGGTTTACATGCTCCCCATCCTGGTTCATTTGGTCCCCTACCTGATATATATGGTCTATATCCTGGTATATATGTTCCCTTGCTGGTGTATATGTCCCTATCCTAGTATATATGTCCCCGTTCTGTCCCTAAAGCATAATTAAAAACAAAAATATTCTACTCATCTTCCCTTCTCCCCCACATCGCCAAGTGTCCTGTGTAGCCAACCTGCCGCGGCCGGCAGCTTACACTGGCGTGCACACAACGGCACATGACATCACTGTTATGCAACCCCCCCCCAGTCACCAATGTCAGATGACAACCACTGTTTAGCTGGCAGCATGTATTGCAGTGCAGGGACCCAATGGGTCTATGTGCCGCAATGCACTTCAGCTGGAGGTGCGTCCAGCTGAAGCAGGCACTGGGGTCTGAGTTTCCCCTGTACTCCCGGGCCTAGTCATGACCCCTTTGACCACCATCGTTATGCCCCTGGAGTTCAGCATTATTCCATTGAAAAAAATTGGGCATTTAAATAGTAAAAATGAAACAATATAGAAAAAAGATGTCATCTACTGCCCCAATGGGTCTCATTACTATCCCCCACACCAGAACGCCCAAGTATCTCCCATTATACCTCCATAGGACCCAATTTCTGTCACTTTAGTAATACTCTGTGTAACTTTTATTTTATTTTTTTTTTCACTTCTGCAAGTAATTGTTTTTTTTTTTTTTTTACTTTCAGTGCTGAAGACAAATAATTCATACAATGATACACCTGGACACAAACCAAGTAAGTGATCAGGGAATAACATGGGGCATCAATATGTAGCTGAATAGCATATAGGCTTGGAGAATACGGAGTTTAAAGGGAACCAACCACCTCAGATCACCCTAATACACAGTTAGTACATGTCCCTGCACCCTAAGGATACCTTTCCAGCACTGTTTTTGTGTAAAATCTTGCATTAGTATAACTGATATAAAGAGTTTATAAAACTTACCAGCCTGGAGACTTCTGGGCGTATACCCTCCTTCTGTTATACTTCAGGGCTGTGCATAATTGCATGGCTGTGCTCCCCCTCCCTCTGTGCAGAGGAGATAACGATCACGCCCATCAGGGCAGGGCAGCAGGCACGGAGGGAGGGGGAGCACAGACATGCAATGCACAGCCCTGAAGTATAACAGAAGGAGGTATACGCCCAGAAGTCTCCAGGCTGTAAGTTTATAAACTCTTTATATCAGTTATACTAATGCAAGATTTTACACAAAAACAGTGCTGGAAAGGTATCCTTAGGGTGCAGGGACATGTACTAACTGTGTATTAGGGTGATCTGAGGTGGTTGGTTCCCTTTAAGGTATTCCGTATCCTTTATTCCATTCACAATGCAATGTATATGAGCGATAACACCTAGCTGACTATACGGATGCCAGTAAAGTGAATGGACTTCTCGCCTGACTGCAGGTGACAGCAGCGGCGGGCAGCACCTAGGCACAGGAGGTGGGGGACAAATGCAGGAACCCTACTGAAGATGAGAACCATTGTGAGATCATTCATGTCGGTATTTTCTGTTTCCACTCACTCTTGGATGTATTTTTATTGATTTTAGGGCCAACCAAGCCTCCAGATGACCAATCAGGATCCCAATCATGTGAGTGGAGAGGATCAAATGTATAAAATATGTGTCCGATTCATTAAAAATTATGTTGTTCACTCCATCAAGGGCTCACTGGAGTATGATGCGCCAAATTCTTTAAGAGATGCATACCATTTAATACATTGGCGCATCATATCAGTAGAGTGCTTTCCGTGCACTTCTGCAAAACTCTCACCTCAGTCAGGGACCAGAGTAAGATTTCTGGTGTAAGAAACACTGTCCTTTTTTTATTAATTTAGTGGGTGTAGCCAAGTCACATGTCACGATCCCTCCACGCAGCGTTTGTATGATGCTATAGAGATCATATTGTGACTGGTACCTGGGTCTCCAGGGCAGTCAGTATGCTGATTTTCAGCGCAGTCCTCCATTCTGATTAATGGAAGTGCCGAGTTGCTCAGGTGTTCCAACTTCCAGTGATTGCTACTTTAGTGAGCAGCCTATCCTAGAACTCTGACAGTTGTAATATGACGCTAGTCACTACTTACAGATAATCCAAAGGAAAAGTAGTCAGAAAAGCCAAGGTCAGGTACAGGAGAACTTGTAGTGGAATCCAGGAGTAAACAAGGAGAGTCAGGTAGCAGTTTGTGGTCAGGTTTCCAGGAAGGTACAAAGAATAAAGGGAGTCAACTGAGATGTGGTCAGATAGGGAACCGGGGTCAAATTTTGAGGTAGGCACATAAAAAATAAATTAAGGCAAATGACATGTGGTCAGGTAACACTCAGATTTTGAAATACCAGGAGATCACATCAAAAACAGGGAGCATGCAGAGGGGTAGTCAAACAACAGTTCGGGATCAGTAAACAATGATCAGAACAGACACAGGTATGCAGGCCAAGAGCACAACTTACATAGAAAGTATGACTGGCAGAGTTTTGGGAGAGGCTGCTCAGTAAAGTAACAGAGCAATCACTGGAAAGTGGAATACATGCACAACCTAACCCCTCCCAGATGCAGTATGGAGGACTGAGCTGAAAATCAGCATACTGACAGCACACCAGGCACCATTTAAAGCACAATCTCTGTAGCAGAAGTCCCCAACCTTTCTGATCTTGAGAGCCACATTCAGCTCTGAGAGAGGGTCACTAGCCACATCCAGCTCCTGTCCTCACAGAGTAGAGCCTCCATTACCAATATAATGACCTCCAAAGCTTTTCCACAGAAATCCCACAGACAGTATAGCAAGATCCAGAGGGTCTTATCTTACCCTTTCAGATTTTCTCTACTATATGGGTCTACTCCTAAAACTCACTATCTGGAGACTAGATCTAGAGCTGTTTACTAGAGTTGGTGCTAATGTACCAGGCTGGAAGACAGCCGGAAGCCACATATCATGGGCCTGCGGACCACATATGGGTCCCGAGCTAGAAGTTGGGGACCCCTGCTTTATGGCATCCTAGGCGCGCTGCGCAGAGGGAGCATGACACCACGGTTACTCATTAGCTCTGCTCATTTTGGCAGAGCTACTTGAAAATGGCATGAAAACAACAAAGGAGGCACATTTTTTGTGCAACTTAAATTGCACAAAATGTTTGCGGCTATCGAAAGTGCTTTATTTCAGTTTTCTGATGTGAACGCTTTGATGTATTGATCCCAATATGTAACGGATTGGAACTCACTGAAAAGGACATCCGATCCAAAAACATTACAGAGAAAGTGCCATAGTCCCAATATTCTGCAGGATGCGACCGGCCACAGTGATATACAGTGGAGGTGACACAGGAGCCAAATACTGAACCATTCACTCTCCTTATCATGGGGGCTGCTGCCTCCTGCAATGTGTTGATATTTTGAACAGGTGTTGGTAAGCATGAGGGTTGAATGAAAAGTAATGCCTCCTCCTTTGTAATTTGGGTTTCAATAGGACTATTTTAATAATTCAAATGCAGAATAAATACTTAGAACGTGCTCTATGATTACTTATATTCACTTTCCCACATAATCACCAGACAACTGGATACACTTCTGCCAACCAGGAACATGTTTTCTGAAGCCCTCATGGAAGAAGTTGACACTCTGTTTCTGCAACCAGCCTCTCACAGATCTTTCAACTTCTTCATCAGATGCAGAGTGATGTCCACACAGATCTTCTTTCATTATTGGGAACAGATGGAAGTCAGACGGCGCCAAATCCGGACTGTATGGAGGGTGCTGTACGGTGGTGAGCTTCAGTTCCTGAAGTTCTGCTGTGATGAAATGTGCAATGTGTGGCCTGGCATTGTCATACTGCAGGAAAACATATCCCTTCTCCTTTCAGCCTATGTTAGTCATCGTTTCAAAGTTCGCACAGGATCACACTGTCCATTGGACAATGTGAGCCTTCAGTGTCAGGGGGCAAGGAGGCAGGGGGGAGCAGCAGAGCAAAAGGGGGCGGCGCCAGCACCACACACCACTTCTCACCCGCGGCTGCCAGTGATAGCACCCCCCTCCTCACCCATGGCTACCAGTGAAGTGATAGCACTAAACCCCCTCTCCCCACGCTCCTCACCCGCAGCCGCCAGTGATAGCACCCCCCCGCTCCTCACCCACGGCCGCCAGTGATAGCACCCCCCCATTCCATTCTTTACACAGTAACAACACATCTGTTCTTTGCTAAGCCTTCCTGCCTACTGAATCTGTAGAGGAGAGGCTACTAAACATTCCAGTACCTGACGCATACCAGTGCTGACATTTGCTGAGGAGTTACAAAGGTGGAGGCATTACTTTTCATTCAACCCTCATATGGCTGTTTTTTCGATGATTTATATGGGGATTGCAAGCTCTACAGACCAGGGCTCTTGTAAGAGACTTAAGGGCATCTGTGGTGTGAATTCAGCTTTAGATTGTAAGTTTTTTTGCTAATTTATTGACATTGATTTTTAAGTAATTCCCTGTTTATTAGGCATTTCACCCAAGACTTATGTTTTTTTTCCTTTATTGCAGACCTAAATATACTATTACCCATCATGTATTCTCTTCTCATAATCATTATCATCATCATTGCTGGATACTTATATTACAGAAGTAAGTAATGGTCCTCAGCAGATTAGTGAATGTTTTCTCTGCAGACAGAATTCTTCTACATATTTGGAAAGATGGATACATAGATAGATAGCAAAGTCTATGATTGTGGAATTTCCTGAAGAAGCTTTGGAATGTGTTGGAATAAATCATAGTTGCTAATTACAGGGACTCTGTCAGGTAATTTTTCAGTATAATACTAATACTACACTTGAATAGTGCCTGGGCAGACCTTTTAAAAACATGTACAATTATTATAGTACTATTTGTAGTTTCCTTGCAATAAGCATTATCAGACACAGAAGGCAGCTGGTGCATTAGTTCAGCTCCATTACTTTCACAACCGAATAGTCCTTCTGTGTAAATGTTATTTAAATATCCACACCTATCCAAGCTGGTGTTCTGTCCTTCTCCTCTGTGCTGAAGAGGTCAGAGCTGCACACCTCCTCCCTCCTCCTTTCTTCTCTTTCTACAATCAGTCACACAGCATACAGATTACAGAGGATGGCAGAGCAGTGTAATGATGTATGAATATTCATTCCTTGGGGAGTGGACAGCAGAGAGTCACTGTGATTGACAGATGGAATGAATCTTTTATTTTGAAGTTT
The DNA here is from genome assembly GCA_033576535.1 of Allobates femoralis. Classification (NCBI taxonomy): domain Eukaryota; kingdom Metazoa; phylum Chordata; class Amphibia; order Anura; family Aromobatidae; genus Allobates; species Allobates femoralis. The sequence goes on along the minus strand of JARQOC010000010.1, from coordinate 51,161,326 downwards.
ACAGAGGATAGGAGGGAAGCATAAATAATAGAAATACATGAATAGAGAGAGCTTAGAGAGAGGAATTAGAAAATGATATCAGTTATGAATTTTTGACCTGACAGATTCCCTTTAAAGGGGTTGTCCACTACTAGGATAACCCCTTCTGAATATGCTTTTCCCCAGTTAAAATAATAAACCCTGTACTCATCCTCTGGGCTGACTTCATTCCAGCGCTGTCAGTATCCGTTACTCAGGACTCATGTGACATAGTAATATCACGCGAGCTCCACGTCCAAGCACCGCCAGCTTCCTTCTCCCTGCTTTTGGACCAAACTAGCTATCAATAGGATATGAATACTGCAGCTGCCACTCACTTTCTGTTCTTAATACCAATGTGTCTTTGTTTTCTTTCAGGGAGAACTAATAACAAACTGAAGGTAAGTGGTGACAGTTATGGATGCTGTGATTTTGGTGAGGCGGCGGTGAACACTCGGGGCGTTATGTGACACAACGTTTGCTTCTTTTTCATTTTGCATCCTCCGTTTATTTTAATACAGAAGTCTCTTCTTGGTGTCACGCAGAACAGTGAAAACACATCGTTGGATTCCGTCCCCACCGAGGAGAAAGATCCTCCGGAGCACCGCCCGCTGGTGACGCCTGTAGGTTTCCTGTAAAAGTTCTTGCCATTGTTACGTGTCATGTGCCTGTTCCAGGAGCCGTATCCTATTCTTTCCAAAGTAGATGGTTGTGAGGAAGGATAATACTGCTCTCCTGATAGTAATATCACATGCTCCTTACCAGGGGGAAAGTCCCTGCTGCTAATTCTGCACAGTCACCTCCATCCGGAGCTGCTGCACCAGAGGAAATGATTGCCAGACCGATATGTTCATCTCAGAAACCACTAATCAACTTTAATGTATGGAGGATCCTCGCAGCATGTTCTCAGTTTTTCTGCAGCACCCCTACAGGGGAAATGAAGCAGTACATGGTTCACATATTAGGTTAATGGGTTATCTGTGTACTGCAAGTTCCCCAGAGAGGAAGACATTCTTGTAGCTGCTGTCTACCCACAGAATTTTTTTTTATTTACTTTTTAGTACAGTCCAATAGACAAAAAATTCTTATATTTTTACACAAACATAGCCATATAAACTGGAGTAAGAGCGACCATAATGGCGACTGGTCTGCAAACCATGTCCTATGAGGAATGGTTACAGGATTTGGGAATGTTTAACTTGAAAAAAAAAGAAGACTGAAAGGAGACTTAATAGCTGTCTACAAATATCTCAAGGGCTGTCACACTGTAGGGGGGGGTCAGCTTTATTCAAGGACTGTCACACTGTAGAGGGATCAGCTTTATTCTCATTGCAAAAGGAAAGACTAGAAGCAATGTGATGAAACTGAATGGAAGGAGACAGATTAGATATTAGAGAAAATGTTTTGACATTGAGGGTGATCAACGAGTGGAACAGGCGGCCACGAGAAGTGGTGAGTTCTCCTCTAATAGAAGTCTTCACACAGAGGCTGGACAGACATCTGTCTGGGATGACTTAGTGAATCCTGCTTTGATCAGTGGGTTGGACCAGATGACCTTTGAGATCTCTTCACGTTAATGACCCAGGAGGTCCCTTCACATGATGACCCAGAAGGTCCCTTCCAATTCCACCATTCCATTATATAAATTACTTAATGAGGCAGCAGGACTACATCTGACAATTTCCCTGACTTCTTGTCTGTTTTCTTTATCTCTAGGATCCTAGGGGAACTGAACACCAGATTCATCAGATGGCGGCACCCTGTGCGGTGGGAGTTCAGAGGGAACCTGTGGAGACCCATGTTGCAGAGTTTCTGGAGGGTGACGTAGAGGATGAAGACATTCCACAGCTGGGGGCGGTGAGTATATAATCATCACATTATAGATAAGGAGTTGGTTTATAATCAACGGGTCTTAGGCAATTTCCACTAATACTGAAGGTCGTAGCTTCACAAGAGCTGGAGAACAGGTCATAAACCATTGCAATAAGCTGTGCAAAGTCAATAGATTAGGCAATACGTACAATTCATTATTATCCTTATCGACGTTCACTGTATGGCGGCCATGACTACTGGGTTCATGGAGCTGAGCCTGCTCCGTCCATAAGTGGCAAGTAATGGCTGCATCATGCAACTGAAATCTGCCTACAGATACGAGCATCCATCTGATCCAGTGACAATACCCTCGTAAATGCCGCAGTCACTGGCGACACCAGCAGTTAAACAGATCTACAGAAGAGGACTTTTAATCATTGATGAGTTGTGGCAGCAGCTGGAGATCTAATAAAGGCTATAATATCTGTCCCGCTAGTGTTACTATTCAATCACATTCTGAACAAAGAAAGGACAAAATTCAGCAATAGAGAAGTATTAATGCGTATTATACCAGCAATCAAATGTATCAATCACAAGTTCAGTTGGTATAGAGGAAGGCTGGAAAGACAAAAATAGTGCAATACGGTCTTATCCATGGAGATATGTTGAAAGATAAAAGAGCAAAAAGCGCTCACCTTAAAGCGTTGTGTAGGCACCACTCCTATAAGAGCATCAAACCAGCTACAGCAGGACCTGCAATGTAACTCAATGTACATCAGAATGAAAAGGACATGTTCTACACTGCTAATAATCCAAACAGTATCACACCGGACAGGAATGGATGACATGCAGTTTTATTTTGGTCTACGCATTTTGAGACCCTCCGGATCCTCAGTTTCTTTATCAGGACCAAAAAATAAAACCCCTTTATCCTTGTCCTGATGAAGAAACCAGTGGGTTTCGAAATGCGTAGATCAAGATAAAACCACACGCCATCCATTCCTGTCCGGTGTGATACTGTTTGGATTATTAGCAGCTCTGAACGTGTCATTTTCTTCCTGACATCTATTAAATCACAAGTTCAAATCTCTTAAAATTAAAAAAAAAGAACCTTTCACCAGTTTTCTTTGTTTTTAATTGTCTGTATGAACATAAAGTGCTCATTCCAATGTTCTCTCTTTTTCTTTATTTGACAATTCTGTGTGGAGATATGGCTTCCCTAATAAAAGTGTGTTCAATCTGCAAATTTCTCCTTCAACCATGTGAGCGGTAACAGAGTCTTTCCTGAGGTGTTCACTTTTGTTCCTCTACGATGTTGTCCAATCATAAGAAGGCAGTGTCATAGAGGGGGGAAAAAAGCAAACGCCCTCAGAGAAGGTGATAATAGTCTTTGTCTTCACACGAGATATTAGAATGGGTGGGAGAGCACTATGGAATATAATCAATCAATAAAGAGGATCAATCCAAACTAAACACCTAGGAAGTAGATACAATACACAGGAAAACAAAGTAGGTGTTTACAAATGTTGGGACCACTCAAAATGTAGAAAAGTTCTAACAATCTTTATTTTTGCAATACAAAAAGAACTAAACATTTGTTTACACCTACTTTGTTTTTCTGTGTATGATTTTTCTGATATGATCAGGCTGAGCCTGACTACTATCATCTTCTCTGTGGCATTTGCTCCTCCCCCCATGATGCTGGCTTCTTATGATTGGACAACATTATAGAGAGGCAAAAGACAACTTCCCCAGAGAACAATTTCTGTTACTGCCCAAATGGCGAAGGAGAAACCTGCATATTGGGGACACTTTAATGCGGGGGGCCATATCTCCACAACAGAGAAGGGAGACAAAAACGGAACAAACAAGTGTAGAATCAGCACTTTATGGTAAGATAACCAGTAAATAAATGATTAAAGATCGTCCTTAAAAACATTTTTTTAAATCTTTAAAAATAAAACACAAAATGTTAAAATTATATTGGTTTCTTTCTGCCCGTTTGTTACATTTAAAAAAAAATCTGTCAAATGATTGTATTTTAGTCACTTCGCCTACTAAAAATGAAAAACAATTCTCAAAATCTACCATAAAATAAACTTACATACAACACCATCAGTAGAGAAATAAAAGAATCTACTGCTCCTCAAAGGTGGTAATGAAAAAATACATTAAATGAATGAAAAAATGAAGAATAGCTGCGGCTGACACACTATCGGCACTGACATGGATTTTGTATTTTATTTTGCAGCCTTGTGAAGAATGTGGCAAGCCCCAACCATGTGATGATCGTAAGTATCAGATACTACGTGCACTGATGTTCTTTTGGCTTTCTTACTGCTAAGCATCTTAAAGTGAAGCTTCTTCTTACCTCATCTGAGAGCAGTATGATGTAGGCCAGGGGTCCCCAACTCCAGTCCTCGAGGGCCGCTGACAGTGCAGGTTTTCAGGATCTCCTTAGTATTGCACAGGGCTTGGAATCATTACCTGTGCATTTGATCACATTAACTCCTGTGCAATACTAAGGAAATCCTGAAATCCTGCACTGTTGGCGGCCCTCAAGGCCTGGAGTTGGGGACCTCTGATGTAGGCGCCGAGACCCTGATTCCAGTGATATGTCACATACTGGGCTTCTTGCTGTAGTTTTGATAAAATTCTGTTTTCTCTCCTGTAGATCTAGCAGTTCTCTGATTGCTGAGCTCTGCATAACACCACCCACACTTCTGATTGGCAGCTTTCTGTGTACACAGTGCAGAAAGCTGCCAATCACTAGCGGGGTTATACAGAAATCATGAATATGGAGAACTAGTAGTCCTCTAGTAATAATCTCCAGCTGATAAAACTGTGATTTTATCAAAATTACAGTAAGCAGTCTAAAAAGTGACACATCACTGATATCAGGGGCTCGGCTCCTATATTATGCTGCTTTCAGATTGGATAGCAAAACCCTGGTGACAGATTCCCTTAAAAGTGTTTTCCACTCTGATATTAATTCTACTAACCCATTAAAGACCAAATTCATTAGGGAATTCTCGCCAGACTGAGACGTTGCAAAAAAACTTTAACAACTCGATGTTGTGCTAAAAAATTGCAAGGATAGCCAGTTTTACACCAGTCCGCCCAGCTCCACCAGCTTCTCAAATTGTGATGTATGTTGGATGAGACAGCGGTCAGCCAAGCGTTCCCAACAGATTTATCACAATTTACATCACAGGGTGAGATGTAAGCGAGACTCGGGCTATGAAACATTTTCAGCAGTGACACATGGCAGCTGCAAGATGCCAAATTAATTAGAGATATATGAAAATGAAATGGTCAGCTCACCCTGTACCGGCATCTGGAAGGACTCACATCCGGTGCATGGAGCCGCCTTGGTCCAGGTTGGAGAGCAAAGAGGAAAAAGAAGAGTCTCCAGCGTCCAAGAAAGGGATACAGGTATGTAGTAAAAAGTTGAGTTTATTTAAAAAATAGAAGATAAAGTATGGTGGCAGATATACATGAATGAGGCGCTCTTGCCGGTTATGCTGCATTGATCTGTATCTGCTGGTTTAACATGTCACCATACTTTTTTCTTCTTCTATTTTTGAAATAAATGCAAGTTTTTACTACATGCCTGCCCAGTCTGGGACACTGGAGACTCTTCTGTTTCCCAATTAAAGAGCTGCATGCATGATAATGAATTTGGTGCATCTTATTCCATCATTCCCTTCATGTCACACCACAGCGTTCGTACATCCAGCGTATGGCACAGCATGGTGAAAACAACGGGGATGGTACAGAAGGAAGGTGATGGGGAGAGGGATCCCATCCTGCCACTAACCTGAGGCTGGAACCTGCACTCCCTAATGTCCCTATGAGGGTCCTTCCCCCTCCTATCGCCATCTCATGCCTAGGCCCTAACTTGCCCTGAACTTACCCTGGGTAGTGTGCAAGGCCAGCAAATACCCTAGTCTCACCTTTACTATACTACAACACAGGAAAGGGAAACAGACAGAAATAGACATAAAAAGGATAAACTACAGAGCTCCACAACTGCAGCAAAACAACAGAGCAGCAATAGTAACAACTCCAGACAGAGTCCTTCCACAGTGGTCAGCATTGAAATCAATTGTATCACAGGTGTCAGTTGACAAGACATGTGACACTTTATTGCGGAGAGGAGTGGTCACCAAAGGGCTACACCTAATATTATGCTACAAAGAACAACCAGACAGGAAAGGATCCTTAACCCCTGCAGCACCAAAAGAGAGTTTATACAAGTTGTGGACCTGATCAATAAGATGTAACCTTCAGTCCCAGACTTGTCATAGATCTCCCTAGGGCGGAAAACACCTGTAACACTTCATTAAGACCAGTGGATATAATGCTAATTTTAATGTATCGGGGACAAAATTGTTTTATAGTTTTTGAACTATAAACAAGGTGACCCCATTGTTGTTAAATTAGATAAAATGTATTATCCAGGATGAGCCTTTGTGATGAACTTGGGGCCTCCAGTTTAATGCAAAGTGTCACCATTGTATTTCCATATCTTTCTGTATTTCCGCTTATTAATGTACCCTTTGAACATATTTTAGAATTTGATATTGGGTGGAGTTGTGTTATCGGTGTTAATTTATGTCTTTAATTCACTAAGTATGTCTTTGTTTTTTCCAGAGTGGTGGACTTTTTCTATAGTATTATTGACAACGTTCCGCCGGACCGCATGCTTCAGCTCTCCCGAAAGCTGCACCTCCCCAGGACCACAATAGATCAGATAGTAAAGGACAATCCTAATGACTGTAAAGAACGCAGCTTTAAGCTACTTGATCAATGGAGGTATCAGAGGGGAAAACAGGCCTCTATGAAAGCCGTGCTTCAGGTGCTAGATTATATGGATCTCGGGGGATGCTGCGAGAATATCATAAATGATTTAAGAACTAAAAAAATTCCCATGAAGTAATACAAATCAGACATTTCTGGTTTGCTTCACTCGGGCCAAGATCCTCCCATGGTCACTTGGGTACATTATTATGGCTTATTTGCTTAATTTGCCCACAGCCTTCATATGGCGGTAGACTAAGGCCTATTTTATGGTGAATTAAGCCAAGGGTTAAAACTATCACTATCAAGGTTAAAAAAGATGTGAAGTGAGTGACAAATCTTGCTCCTGATCTCAGTGTCTTATCACACGGTGCTCTATAAGTACTATTGTTTATTTGATATATGTATATATCGTAAAGGGATTGTATCCAGATACAGACAACTGGATATACGTTTCATGATGTTTTACAGTGTAAGTTTTGGAGCTAAATACTTTTACAAGATTGCCATAATGACACATTTCATGGTTAAGGTTTGAAGAAGCCCCACCCTTGATCTCATCAAGCCCCACTCATGAGCTTGTCAAGCCCCACCCCTGTTCTAACCAAGTCACACCCCTGATCTTGTCAAGCCCCACCCCTGATCTAAACAAGTCCCACCCCTGATCTTGTCAAGCCCCACCCCTGCTCTCAACAAAACCCACCCCTACTTTTGTCAAGCCCCACCCCTGATCTCATCAAGCCCCACCCCTGATCTCATCAAGCCCCACCCCTGCTTATCTCCTGCCATGGCAATGTGAACATTTATGACCTCGTCTCCTTGGAGGAGACAAGTAGGAAATGTAAGAAGAGGTTACATTGGATTTTATTTATTCTAAGGATGTGACCTCTTGTGTTGTAGATATTGTTTTATTTTATGCCATGAAGTATTTTAAACAATATCGTGCATTTTTTTACAGTAATTTTATTTGACTATTTTTGTAAATTTAGGGCTTAAAGGGAAACAAATAATTTTGCTAAAAGAATCTCTATGGCAGAGATACAACACAAGTCGATGGAATACCACTTCTGCCTCATTTCGTGGTCGGTGCCAAGTGAAATGACGTCATTTCACAGAGATGAAAACCACAAAGAGTTCATGTGACTCAGACGTGAGACTATAAGCAGTAACCTAGATGTGGTACTGTCATTTTTTAGGGCACTATTGTTTTGTTCTTTCAAGACGATTTGATACCGATCACATTAGTTATGTATGGATTGCTTGTGTGTGTCTCTAAAAAAACAAACAAAAGTTGTAGAGCATCGAACAATGCTTCATACAGCACTGAAACATTAAAGGGGAAACATCCACCAAGGGCTTCAGAAGTGTAACTTAAAGAGGCTTTCCACTACTATGTGACCTCCTCTCTTTTGTCCTAACTATCACTTTCCCAGTACACTTCTGCTACTTACCCTGCTCTTGTAAGCTTATCTATACCATGCTCATCCAGACTGCTGTCACTCACAGAGAGGCAACTCTGCCCCCACCAGTGACGTGCCTTGCTCAGTTAGTCTGATTCTTGTCTGCAGCCCGGAAGATCAAACCAAGAACAATAACAAAGGTATTTATGAGATACGATTACAGGAACAGAGTAAATAGCAGAAGTATATTTGGAAAGTGATAGTTAGGACTAAAGAAAGGGGTTCATTTTAGTAGTGGAAAACCTCTTTAAGCATTAAAATGTTATTTGTAGCAAGGCCCCGCACCTGCCATGTGCCAATTATAATACTGGGGTGTTTGGTGGCACAACTTTCCCCAGGCACCAAGGCCAGGTGTGACTGCTACCTCTAATCCCCCTATAGATCTTGGTATTCTATAGAGTTTTTGAAGCCCTTCTGAACTACTGAAATTTTCATATCTGGAAAGTTTCTACACATCGTCAATGGTGGACCTGCCAGTCCCCATCTGCTGAACTAAGATGGAGTTTCCCCCTTTAAGTCATGAAGGCTATGCTTTCCAGATTTCTTCTAGAATCTGTGAAACGTTGGAATGAAGCGCGCCAAATGAACGAAAATGTATTATTATTCCGTTTATTGGTATTTATGCCAACAAGCATCAGTGTATAACTGTTGATCAAGCACTGGGCACATTGTCAGCGCATTCTGTACAGGATATACTTCGTCTTTAAGGTGAACCCTTGATCCACACAGAAAATGGAGGTAGCCACACCAAAAATCGATGATGGTGGAGACTGTCCACAATGTGACTAATGACTGTGGAGTCAATAAGGTTTACACACAGAGATTTTTAGACTGGGGCAACAAAGATACCCTCAATCTTGTTGACCGGAGTTTTACAATGTGAGGCCGATCACTTTTAGGATGATGACCTAAAAAAAAATCATCAATAGACAAGGATTGCTGTAGGTCATTTTTAATGTAGAGTTGGATACGGAGCACCCCCTACGGCCTAATACTGTCTGTGCCTATTTATTAGGTAACATTAAAAAAAAATAACAATATTGCAAAAAGATAAAACTATGCGGTATTGTCCGCAAAAGAAAAGAAAATAGAATTTACAAAAAGCTTAGTTTTTGAAGAGGATCTATTGTCCTTAAAAAAACGTGCAAGATTTTGTCCGTCTTGCATTACTTCCATGTCTGCACTGACTAGGAGGGTAGTAGAGAAGAAGCTTCGGTGGCAGCTGAGCAGCGTACTGTCTCTAAAATAGCAGCAACTAGCGGAGATTCCATATAGGTTCTCAAAATACCGGAAATGAAATCTACAGTAGCTGCCATGAGTAAAGGAGAAGTAGAAGCTTCTCGGTAAGGATTGTTGTAGTCTACACAAAGTCTTCCTTGTTTACTGAGAACAGACAATAGAACCCTGACTACGGTTCATTCTCGACCGATGGCTTCAAGAAATAGGAAGACTAAAAAGTATTGGGCAATCTTGTGTTATTTCTTTGTGGGCACTTACTGGGAGTGCCCTAGAGAAAAAGTCCTGGAAGGCAGATACAAAGCCTGCCCTACCCAGATAAAGGAACATGGCACTGCCTTAAGTATGCTAACCACAGACGGCATAAAGACACTTGTGGATAAAATGTAACATTAGGTTACATGTAATATTAAAAATATGAATAATGGGTTATTCTTATCTTCAGGAGAGCGCCACTTGTCTGCCTCCAAGCCGGGATGTTGCGCACCTGAAAATTTGTCTAACGACTTGCAGAGGTAGCTTTTCCTCTGGAGCATCGGTGGAGCGCCGGATCCAGTGATCAGAGCAGCGCTTACAAGCTCCATAACAAAGAGTTTGCAAACATGCACTCTTTGACTAGGAAACCGGGCCACTACAGACTAGACTGCAAAGATCGTCGTGAATTTAAGGAACGGGCAGCAAACTAGAGAATTAAACATTTTAATAAGATGTAAAGTTGCTTGTTTTTACAAACATTTGCAATTTTGCGCATTAATGATCATGAGACAACCCCCGCTTAGGCTGGAATATCTAGTCTTCAAAATGTCTCACCTTGATGATCAAATGCTTAATTAAGCATTTGCTTAATTTTGTCTTTTGTGTTATTTCACTGTGTGCACCAACTAGGAGTGCACTAGAGAAGAAGCCGAGCAGGACAAATGCCGCTTCTACCGAGCCTGTGCAAGTAATATGTACTCGGTGTGGTGCAATGTGGTTTATGTTCACAGTAGGCAGAAGAAGTGATGAGATTTTTTTTTACTAACCAGAAGTGCACTAGAGAAGAAGCCAGAAAAGTGTCCAGAACTAAATGAGATCTTCATCTACATTCATTCCAGTGGCGCACCCAAGGGGGGGACCTATGTGTCTGGACACCCCCCTTGGACAGCCCTGAGAAGCTGGGGGGCCATCGTGCAGTATTAAGCATTAATTAGGTATTCAAATTTACAAAAATCGCTTGGCTTTTAGGGGGGCTTCGCTCCCCCAAACCCCCCACCGAGGGCTTTGCCCCTCGGAACCCCGCTGGGGGGTGACACCCCCCTTTCAGGGCCGAGTATGTGTTTCTTGGACCCCTACCTTGGGAAATTTCTGGGTGCGCCACTGATTCATTCAATACATTCATTTCACAAAAAAGGGGGGATGGACAACTTCTTTAATTTCCTCAAAGCAGCAGCTTCATAGTCACGAGTTGCTATGATGATGACTACCTCCACTGTGTGCTCATAGGGAAGACATTAAAGTGCACGGTGTGAACTCCGGAGATCAGGATGCCGGATATGAATTGTGTTTTTGCTGCTGTTGTACTCTGTGAACGTTATTTAAAAATATAATTTATGTATTTATTTCTATTTATATTTTTTATGACAATTGCACATCACAAAGAAACTTTATTGGGGAGATGTAAACTTTCCTGCCTCATCCTCTCCCCGCTCTTCCCGATGTGCACTATAGATAAAAGGTTACTATTGCCCTGCGACCATCTCGTTATTGCACAGGTGCTCTATGACTTTGTGCAATACCTCTGAAGATTGTTTTGCCCCTGAGGGGGCACTTTGGGGCATATTTGCACACGTCCTGCCTTATTTGGATTTGTTCAGGTGTAAATCGTACAAAAAGCAGGACAGATCTGAGATCAATGTCGTGAGCAATAAGAGTGATTGACACATCCATGTCAGTCAGTCAGTCGCTGATACCGGGGCCAACAAATATTAACCTTTTAGAGAACCTAAAGTGGTTTTACTTGAGTTTCCCTTTAAGCACTTTCTGTGATAAGAGAAAAATATGTATATATTGCAAGTCCTAAACATCTTCATCCTGCACAGAAAGTATATTTTCTATGTTACAGTTGTTCTATATGAAGGAGGAGAGTGAACGGCCACACAAAAAAGCCTCAAAAGGAATTATCACTGTAGCCAATCAGAAGTCAGTTTTCATTTTGTAAGCTGCCTTGGAGTATTGAAAGGTGTTTTTTGATTGGCTGCTATGGATCAGAGGATCTTGTGATCATTGAGGTCTTGTGTGCTGCCCGGTTTTGCACATGGAGTGCTTGCCTTCTGAGATGAGTGAACTACGTGCCTTTTGTTATGTCCACTTTTGATTGTTTTGTATATTTTGTTTACATTGTTCATGTCTCGTGACTATAAATGTTAATTCTAAGGGTATGTGTACGTCACGTATTTTACATGAGGGTTGGCTATGAAGCCTGCCAAAAAAAAAAAAAAAGCACCCAAAAAACACTCAAAGGATGAACAGATGAATTTATCTCGCTGTTCACATGTTCAGTCTTTGGAGCATGGAAATGGCTAAAAATGATGCTGCAGGGGAAAATAAGTGTCTTCTTCTTCTTCAAAAACTTTGCGGGTTCACCTGCCTGAAAAAAACGGTGCGTTCACATACCTTAGGCCGTGGCCAAAATACGACGACAATTTGTGGTGATATCAGATATGTAAAAATCAACAAAAATGATATAAAAGTAAATGAAGAATCATGATTTTTTTTTTATTTAATAAAATTAAGATTAAACTGAAGCAGAATTTGTGTTTTTGATTTAGTTATTAATTTTATGGAAACCAAAAGTTATGGACCTTATCTCTAAAAACTGTTCTTGTTGCCCATTAGAAATTAGAGAACCTGTTAGGGGACGGTTCTGGGGATTCTATGTTCAAAGTGCCAGAGCCTGGATGGGTATGCTCGGTGCGCTGTGTGGTCAGGCCAGTGCGAGTTGCTTGCTGTGTGTGATTGGCTCGCACTGGCCCTATAAGCTGAGTAATCATCCATAATGTTTTGTCTAAATTAAAAAAATATCAACCTAAATCCCCACCCTCCTGCCCCTGGAAGGGTTACGTTTATGGATGGCTGTATGTGGGCATAGAGTCGACCAGCCAATCCTGACTAGCAATAACGTACGACCGTCATGTTTGGGTCCTGAACATGCAACCCCCGTACCCGACCCTCTGGGGGTTCACTTGTCTCTATTGCCAATGTTAAACAATTAGGGCTAAACTTCTATTTCCTAGGATAAAAGCTGCACAGTGATTGGTCGTGATGGAGGCGTCCAACCCACGAAGGTCACTGAATGAACAAACATATTACTGGCACCGTCAAAGTATAAAGGCTCTGAGCCATACATCAGAAGCAGTAAATAGTAAGAAAAAGGACTGTGTCACCCGAAGGTCCCAATTTTGTAGATCCACCCAGTTTGGGGCAGGAGTTGCGAAACTTCCCCTCTTTTTAGAATTTGACAAGATTATAATTGTGTTATGAGAAGCCGGTTGGGGCTAGGTGTCATGTCCGGGACTGGTTGCTGGGTGGCTTCATCTCGCCATGCTCCCCTAGTGTGTTAGGATCTCTTCCTAACACAGAGAGAGAAACTTGTTAGTCTAGGGGACTTGAGCGAAACTGCCGGGGATGGACATCGGTCTAGTAATCCAAGATGACTGAGGGTATAAAAGTATATTTTCTCTGAAATGTGGCAGCGGTCTGGACAGTGTGAAACAGCTCACGGGTTCCCATTACCAGTTTACATATTCAGACCCCATTGACTTATGATGTCAGTTATTGGGGTTCAGAAAAGAAAAACTGGAAGACAAAAAGAGCAATCAGGTCTTATTCCAGATGAAACAGAGAAACAAGATAAGGAATAGGGATCCTCACTTGGGGGGTTGTGATAAGTCGCAACACTCTTGGAGCTTAATCATGATGGTGGCTGGAGTCCCACAAATTAGGTCATCAAAAAAGAGAGAAATAAGAAGGGTAACGCCACGCTGCCATTACATGGAATAACATCAAAATATTAAAACGTGATTTTTGTTTCTCCATGAGTTCCACTTTTAATATTTGGATGTTATTCCATGTAATGGCAGCGCAGTGCTAGCCCCTTTTATTTGTTTTGTTTTTTGGTCATTGAGGTTCAGTATTTTCAGTCACATTCTGCAGTATTGGTTACATCAAAATTAACAGGAACCTGGAAAGAACCAAAGGAACCAAAAATGGTGAACACAACGCCGTTCATTTTACCATATCCCGACAGATGGAAGTTATACTGTAAAGGGAACTAAAAGAGACCCTGACTAATGCCACACTCCTACATGAGAGTTTCACCCCAGACTGTGCAGGAACATTCTGAAACACATCCAGATCACACAAACATTAATATACAGAGATCGAGAAAGGTGGAAAATGGAGTCATAAACAAGGAAATTGCGATATTACATCAATCCTGACAAACCTCCCATTGGAGAGTTACATTTTCAGGAACAAGTCCTTCAATCAAAGAAAATAGGCAACTGAACTAGCAAATAACCACTACACTACTCAGGGCTGTCAGTAGGAATTTCAGGGCCCCTTACTGGCAAAATTTTGGGGCCCCCTGAGCTACCAGGCTCCACCTCCTCCCAAGCTCCACCCCCACCCAACTATATATATATATATACAACACACACAATTCACACATTTGACACTGCTTTGGGCTGAATACACAATAGAGAATACACAATAGAGACTGCTGCTGGCTGCATACATAATGGAGACTGCTGTAAGCTGTATACACAATAGAGAGTGCTGCTGGCTGTATATACAATAGTAACTGCTGTTAGCTGTATACACAATGGAGACTGCTGCTAGCTGTATACACAATCTAGACTGCTGCTAGCTGTTTACAGGATAAAGACTGCTGCTGGCTGTAAAACACAATGGAGACTGCTGTGGGCCATATTCACATTAAAGATTTCCGCTGTATATCTTGTATACACAGCACTATACTGTTCATACAGTTCCACACTATATACGTACAGTATATAGACACACTAATACAGCATGTATTGTGAACCTGTATCTACAGTATAGTGCTGTGTACACACAGACACAGATGGTCCAAGAGACAGACGGGACACTAGTAGACACACAGACACACATACAAACATATATCATACTCACTACCACAGGACCTGTGATAATGTCACATAGAGGGGAAGATTCAGGGGTCACATAATCACTTCAGGGAGGGACAGGGACATGATGGAGTTGGTGAGACGGCCCAGGATTTTGCACCTGTTATCCTGATTGGTCTGAATGGGGCCCTGCTTAAGTAAATAGCCCCGCAATCTGCACATCCGTGGGGCCCTGCTGCCTGTTTGCTGCGGCTTACCAAGTCCCTCTGTTTCAATGGGTCCCTGAAATGGAACCAGGCAGCCCCTGATGATGGCCCTGGAACTACAACATTGGGTGGAGATGAAATGATGGCTCACCACCTAAACAAATAGTGTGAACAGGTTCCACTAGTGTGCAGCCTGTCCCAGGGTTTCACCCTACAAGTGACTGCTTCTTCTGGGGCTGATAGCATTCTGGTGGTAACTCCATATAACCATGCTACATAATTGCAACCAAATGATTAATACAAAAAAGTAAAATCCTGTACACGTGTAAAATGAGAATGACCGCTCCAACTATGCCAATTATACCAAACAGCAGGGCTTGTAAACCATTTTTTATGTAATTGAACATGCAGCATGGCATAGTTGGAGCTATCACCAGGATGCTGACCATTACATAGACGAAGTTATCATTCGTGGGCCTGGGTAAAGCTACACACTCATGTCTTGCAAAAGGAGGATTGCTCCGTGCATTTGTATTCATGACATAGAGCATGTTTTTAACTACACTTGTGAGTATAATAAATACAATTTTTACTATGCATTCATTCTTGTGCATTGATACTAAATGTCAACCTTATCGCTTGGGTACCTTGCGACTCTTAATTAACCACTTATTTAATCTGAGCTGTGACATATATCAGGATACCAGCTGCCCCGGGACTGATTTTCTACTAGACGATTACTCTGAAGTACGGACCTTGTTCACACTGTTTCTCATTTGTATTAGGTTGTTTGCAACTAAACAAATGCTGCTCACACAGAATTACAGAAATGATAGGATTAGGTGCATGTACAGATCATTATGAGCTTAGATTACATAGCCAGTGTGGAACTTGAACCTTGTGTTGCTAATGCATAATTCTCCAATATGGCCCCAACTATCTTAGCTTGTCATAAGAGTCAAAGGGACTTTTTGGGTCCCCAAGGCTCCGGGGCCCAGGTGCGATTGTAACCCCTTCACCTATTACAGTTTTGCAGACAGTATGGTAGTTGACAGGCTCAAGGTCCCCATGTATAGTTGATTAAAGTTGGCCAAGCCTATCAATGTTGATTTGACTGGCCACCAGTCTAATGTGTATGGGGGACTTCCAACTCTTGTTTGGAGATGATGTCAGGATCAACACATTAGATTTCCGACCACTGATCCTTTTGTTCCCCTTGAGATAAGGAGCTGCCAGATGTGTTACGTTACCCCATGAATAGGAGTCAGGGGAGATAGCTGTGAACCAAACCATCGTTCAGCCGACAATCGTTCAGTGTGTATCGGGGGCTTTACATACATCGACTAAGCAAACAGCATCCAACGTTATCAGCAAGGGCTATGGAGTCAGTATGCCAAACCTCTGACTCCTCAATCTCCCTAAATCCGACTCCATGAAAATGGACACTGACTCCAACTCCAGACTCTGACTCCACAGCCTGGTTATCAGCTTAGATAACTGATATTATCTTCCAGTATCACACATGATAGACTTAGGTATATATGGAGGAATGGCTCAAGATTGGAATTTTTGTACAAGTAAGGTGTGCCAAATCTATTATACGTCATGGTATATTTGTTGCACCCTCAGGCAGTCCCTGCTAAAGATAATGAAACCTACTGTTTGATGTATGTAGTAGCTGAATCTCTGCCAGGGTTTCTGGTGTATAGGATGATAAGTAGATCTGTTGCACATCAGTAAGCCAAGGCCCATTTTACTAAACCCTGTCCATTTTTTACAAAAAGTGTCAAAACCAGATTTTATCCTCACCTGCTAGAAAACTTGAGGCAAAAAGTCAGAAGTGGTACAGTATTTGTGCCAGATTTTGTACGTTTTTAGCCTGTGCATTGGCTCTGACAAAAAGTGGTGAAAGAAATAGCTGAACTCTGACATCTCATGACTGGCGGACACTTCACTTACTGGAGTACGGGCAGCTCAGAGGCTCCACATTTTGTGAACAGGACTGGCACCTCTAAATTACTCCAACGGGGCTTTAGGTTCAAGACTGGTGTAAGAACTGAGTCTTGATAAATTTGCCCTCATAGCATGAAAATTATTGTTGTAATATCTGAATACTCTTTTGCGTAATCCACTGCCCATCCTCCCTGTACGGTCAGACACATCCATTACACAGGTCATAGCAGGGACACATAAATGAGGTTATCTCATCACAGGCGATGTGGTATGATCAGACCATGTCCCTGAACAGTCAGACACATCCATTACACAGTACATAGCAGAGACACATATATAAGATTATTTCAGAACAGGAGATGTGGTATGATCAGACCATGTCTCTGTACAGTCAGACACATCCATTACACAGTACATAGCAGAGACACATATATAAGATTATCTCAGCACAGGAGATGTGGTATGATCAGACCATGTCTCTGTACGGTCAGACACATCCATTACACAGTACATAGCAGGAACATGTATATAAGAATATCTCAGAACAGGAGATGTGGTATGAACAGACCATATCCTTGTACAGTCACACATCCATTACACAGTACATAGCAGGGACACATATATAAGATTATCTCAGCACAGGAGATGTGGTATGATCAGACCATGTCCCTGTACAGTCAGAGACATCCATTACACAGTACACAGCAGGGACATGTATATAAGATTATCTCAGCACAGGAGATGTGGTATGATCAGACCATGTTCCTGTACGGTCAGACACATCCATTACACAGTACATAGCAGGGACACATATATAAGATTATCTCAGCACAGGAGATGTGGTATGATCAGACCATGTTCTTGTACAGTCAGACACATCCATCACACAGTACATAGCAGAGACACATACAGTTAGGGCCAGAAATATTTGGACAGTGACACAAGTTTTGTTATTTTAGCTGTTTACAAAAACATGTTCAGAAATACAATTATATATATAATATGGGCTGAAAGTGCACACTCCCAGCTGCAATATGAGAGTTTCCACATCCAAATCGGAGAAAGGGTTTAGGAATTATAGCTCTGTAATGCATAGCCTCCTCTTTTTCAAGGGACCAAAAGTAATTGGACAATGGACTCTAAGGGCTGCAATTAACTCTGAAGGCGTCTCCCTCGTTAACCTGTAATCAATGAAGTAGTTAAAAGGTCAGGGGTGGATTCCAGGTGTGTGGTTTTGCATTTGGAAGCTGTTGCTGTGACCAGACAACATGCGGTCAAAGGAACTCTCAATTGAGGTGAAGCAGAACATCCTGAGGCTGAAAAAAAAGAAAAAAACCATCAGAGAGATAGCAGACATGCTTGGAGTAGCAAAATCAACAGTTGGGTGCATTCTGAGAAAAAAGGAATTGACTGGTGAGCTTGGGAACTCTAAAAGGCCTGGGCGTCCACGGATGACAACAGTGGTGGATGATCGCTGCATATTTTATTTGGTGAAGAAGAACCCGTTCACAACATCAACTGAAGTCCAGAACACTCTCAGTGAAGTAGGTGTATCTGTCTCTAAGTCAACAGTAAAGAGAAGACTCCATGACAGTAAATACAAAGGGTTCACATCTAGATGCAAACCATTCATCAATTCCAAAAATAGACAGGCCAGAGTTAAATTTGCTGAAAAACACCTCAAGAAGCCAGCTCAGTTCTGGAAAAGTATTCTATGGACAGATGAGACAAAGATCAACCTGTACCAGAATGATGGGAAGAAAAAAGTTTGGAGAAGAAAGGGAACGGCACATGATCCAAGGCACACCACATCCTCTGTAAAACATGGTGGAGGCAACGTGATGGCATGGGCATGCATGGCTTTCAATGGCACTGGGTCACTTGTGTTTATTGATGACATAACAGCAAACAAGAGTAGCCGGATGAATTCTGAAGTGTACCGGGATATACTTTCAGCCCAGATTCAGCCAAATGCTGCAAGGTTGATTAGACGGCGCTTCATAGTACAGATGGACAATGACCCCAAGCATACAGCCAAAGCTACCCAGGAGTTCATGAGTGCAAAAAAGTGGAACATTCTGCAATGGCCAAGTCAATCACCAGATCTTAACCCAATTGAGCATGCATTTCACTTGCTCAAATCCAGACTTAAGACGGAAAGACCCACAAACAAGCAAGACCTGAAGGCTGCGGCTGTAAAGGCCTGGCAAAGCATTAAGACGGAGGAAACCCAGCGTTTGGTGATGTCCATGGGTTCCAGACTTAAGGCAGTGATTGCCTCCAAAGGATTCGCAACAAAATATTGAAAATAAAATATTTTGTTTGGGTTATGTTTATTTGTCCAATTACTTTTGACCTCCTAAAATGTGGAGTGTTTGTAAAGAAATGTGTACAATTCCTACATTTTCTATCAGATATTTTTGTTCAACCCTTCAAATTAAACATTACAATCTGCACTTGAATTCTGTTGTAGAGGTTTCATTTCAAATCCAATGTGGTGGCATGCAGAGCCCAACTCGCAAAAATTGTGTCACTGTCCAAATATTTCTGGCCCTAACTGTATATAGGATTATCTCAGCACAGGAGATGTGGTATGATCAGACCATGTCCCTGTACGGTCAGACACATCCATTACACAGTACATAGCAGGGACACATATATAAGAATTTAAATTTCCAGGGGGCAATGCATCATGGATTTCACTGTGTTTGAGCGCTTTAGCCGGCTGCCTGCAGTGTTTTCCTTGACTGGTCTTCCTGAGATCAGTGAGTGCTTTGTGACATATATAAGAATATCTCAGCAGTCCTTGTACGGTCAGACACATCCATTACATTTATTTCTGTAAATGATTATGGCTTACAGCCAATGAAAACCCAAAGGTTGTTAAGTCAGAAAATGAAAGTAGGGAGGAAGAAGGGTTAAAAACCATGATGCTGTATTTCACGAGACATCAAAGGGTGAATATAATATTGATTTATTAGTGAACAAGTTTCGGGGCTCCCTGATCCCTTCCTCAGGACAAATGAATATCATACTGCCATGTTTCAGGGCGTTTCAGTGAGTCCTGAAACACGTTGACTGATAAATCAATATTCACCATTTGATGTCTCGTGGAATACAGCAGCGTGGTTTATAACCCTTCATCATCCCTACTTTAATTTTCTGAGATAATGACCTTTGGGTTTTCAACGGCTGTAAGCCAGTCATCAACATTAACAGAAATAAACACATGAAATAGATCATTCTGTGTGTAATGACTACATAATATAAACATTTCACTTTATGCATTGAATTACTGAAAAAAAAGTAACTTTCTGATGATATTCTAATTCATTGAGATGCAGCTGTATATAAGATTATCTCAGCACAGAAACTTTTTTTTATATCACATCCAATCGTAGAAATTATTATTCCAAGATCTATTGATTAAAATGAATTTTAAAAATTAGCTTTGTTCGAGGTAAAACCCCTTTTAAGGTACCGTCACACAGTACAACTTTGAAGCGATGTTGGCTGCGATTCCGCGGGTACGCGCTCGCTTCTGACATCGCTTCCTTAGGTGTCACACGGAGAGATGTTGGAAGCGATGCAGCCGCGATGTTGCAGCAGCACAACCCAGCGAGCGACACCCATCAATGTTGTGAATGGGCGACATCGCTTACAACATTGTTATCGCCGTGTCACACGGGGCGATGTTAGCAGATCACTGCACCAACATCGCCAGGTTTACCAACATGTTGGTAAACTTGTCAGCTGCGATCCAGCGATTTATCGCAGTTGCATTGTGCTGTTACATGACACAACGCACTTGCGATGTCGCTGTAACATCGCTGAACCCGGGACTTTTCGGCGATGTTGCCTGCACCTTTAAGTGCTTTGGAAATAATAAAGAAAGCCTCGAGCAACTTTAGCAAAGGGAATGAAAAATCTTGGACTTAGGCTAGCTACGACGTAATGGTAAAATAACTTGTATTGTGCAATGCGGAGCTGTGATTGGCTGATGCCGCTCTCCTGATACTAACATGGGACAACTCTCCGGTGACTCACAAGCTGTGAACTTTATCACACAGAGGGCTGTACACAACGCCCCCTCCTCATCCTCCTTCCACACATCCTCCTCCTCCTCTTTCCTGCCTCTCCATGGAGATTTATGGTTTATGCAAGATTATTTTAGGAATGTTCTGCAAAAAGAGGATGGGGGGGCTAAAAAAAGTGATTTCTATATAAACATCAGCCGTAGTAACCGGACGCCTGCACAGAATGGAGAATTTCTATGCACAGTCATGTGCCGTGATTGCACAACTGACGTGCAACAACTACAGATCTCCATAGCCGAGCCGTGCAGTTATTGTTAGTGATATTCTGACAAGTAACCTTCTAGACTTAGACTCAGGGGCTGGCTAGTAAATTTCGGCCTGGGGGGCAAGCACACAGCAGTGGCCCATGAGTGGTGAGCTTCAGGGGCAGAGCGGTCTCCCAGACCAACATGACAGAAGGCCGAGCGGCCCCAAAACTGCTGCTTGACCACTGGCCTGAGGGGCATCTGCCCCCCTGGGCCAGTCAGCCCGGTCTTGGACTTTAGCTCAATGAACCATATAAACTAAAGGGATAAATTCACAGAGGAGCTGATCGACCCGATGCAAATCAAATACGTGTTGAATTTTTAGGAATTCGCTGGATCTGGCAAAGTTGAACAATTTCCAATTTGATTTGTGTGATTTGTCTCTAGTGCAAATTGCATAAAATTGTATCAGCTAGAGAAAGCTCACATAACCTCTCATGACATCCGCTACACGATACGACTGCGGAGACTTCCCCACAATACCGTGCAGCCAGGGTTGGATTGGGGTGTTCAGGGTCACATAGGGTTTATTCCAGGGATCCACACTACAGTTATATGGAAATACCTGTTAGCCGTTATCACCTTTATAATGGAGCATCGACTGTAAAATACACAATCCACAAGATCGGTTTTATCTTATTAATCAGCCGTGTCTGAACATTGCAATGACTAGAATGAGGAACGTTTATCCATGACAAGATCATTTTATCACCATTATATAATGCTGCAGCAGGTTGGGTGTGTGATCACAGCCCTATTCATCCTCTTTGGGGCTTCACGAAAAAGCTAAATACAACGATAATAGCCACTGAAAGAATGAATGGATCTGTGGTTGAGTACCCATCCGTGTTCCAGGATCTGTGCAAGTATCTACCGTCCCTCCAAGACGAGCCTGTCCACAAGTAACAGCTTGTCTGTACCAGTCTGCCAGTCTGTTCCAACCATCCTGCCTGTACCTGAGTACATACCTGCATTCCTGACCCATGGGATCTGCTGCTGCAGTACAGTGGGCTGCCCTTGATTGGCACCTGGTGGCTATCTGCCTGCACAAGCCTAACCACACAATCAATGGCTCTAGTGAGAAGGAGGTAACTGCTTAATTATGCCTGTGGAGTCCCAAGGGACGTGGGGTACTCGGTACCGGACCGATCTGCTGCTGGGGATGTCACTGGTGGCCTGGTCCGGACCGTGTCCCTGGCTCAGCACAATAAAAGGGGGATTATTTACAAGGGATTTGTCACGGGTGACGCCACCCACTTGGTGCGGCCAGTAATGGGGGCCGCCGCTGCTGCAGAACCTCCGGGGGTGATGGAATGGCAGCGGGGATGGTATAGTTCCAGTGGGGGGAACTGTATCCCCCGGGGCAGTAAGGAGTTAAAGTCTATTGTGTGGTCTGTGTGTGTGTTGCTGGAGCACACTTACTTGCAGACGCTGCAGGGATCTCTCCTCAGCGTTGGTGCTGACAGGCTGTGGCTCTGCAGGTTGAGGTCTTCTTGGTGCAAGCCTGTATGGGAGAGAGGGTCTGCAGATGGAAGCAGGCAAGAGAGGCAATGCAGGGTTTCCAAGGCTTTACTTAGTTGTTCTCAGTCAGCTTACAAGTCATTTACTGTTCTCTACACAGCTCTTAACATTCGGTTGCATTCTCCCTTTCCGGGTTCCCTTCTCTCCTGCAGCCAGGCTCCTCTCCCCTTGTGACCCCTCACACAGTCTTTAAGTGTACCTTTCCGGGCTATTACTCTCTCTCTCCGTCTTACACGGGTGTATGCGGACGCTGGACAGTATAGCGGTGACTCGGGCTTCTGTGAGTCCTAGTGTGTCACTGAGCTGCCTGTCCTTTGGGTTAGGAACTCCAGCTTGAAACTAAAGCTCCCCGTCAGTGAATCTGGGGATACCGGGTGAATCGTCGGTCCCCTTCAGAGCTGACACTCTGCTCTAGCCCAGCCTGCAACAGTCCTCTAGCATGAGGCTCTGCCAGGCTCCTTCCTCTGTTTCCTTCGGTATCTAGGAGGGCTTCTCCACCTGCTGTTAGTAGCTTCAGCTGCTGTCTAGGGCACGGGTTGCACCGTCCCTCCTCTGTCTGTCACACTCCTGGTGGTTTCAGCATCTTGGATGGGCTTTCCCCCCATCTGGCTCGCATTGGCTCAGTACGGGTCTGCGCTCCTCAGCTTAGGCTCTTCCAGGACGTGCAATCACTCTCTGTCTTTGCATCTCAGCACCATGGCTTACTCTTATGTCTTTGCATCTCAGCTACTTCAGCCTACTCTCTTCCTTCACTCCTCCCCCTCTCTATATACTGTCAGTCACCTGACCTCTGGTGTGCCCAACCCACTCCTCGTCCACCACCCCTCTGGTCTCATATAGTATCTGACCTCAGGGCTGGACGTGACCTTCTTCTATGCGTGGGGATGTGGGCTGTGAGGGTGTAGTGTTTACTATGTCCTAACTGCCTGGCTGCAGTACCCTTCTGTGGCCACCTGTACGCAGGGGCGCCACATTCTCCCGGAGTTAAACAGCGCGTCCGCGCGCGACTCGACATTGGTTACCCTGAAAACATTTTTATATTATGTAACAATAAACATTATGAATTCTTGGTTTCTTCCCTTCCGGGAGGCACGATTCTTGGAACGTTACATTAACTATAAAACATGAGTGCATGGGTATCTATACTCATCATTACCCTCTTTTCTCTATAAAAGACATTATAAGCATTACTTCGTATAAAAAGGTATAAAATTCTCTCTTCTTTTCAAAAAGTGCTAAAACTTTCAAAAATTCTCAAAAAGTGCAAAAGTCTCAAAAAGCAGCTTCAAAGTTCAAAATTCAGAGTTCGTGCATTACTTCGCATTTGCATCTGGTCTTAAAACCAAAAGGGGAGCACACAAGTGTGCTTAACTATTTACAAGAAAGTTAGTATCACGTCATTGTTCATGATGCAAATGTTCAGGTAAAACATATAAGACAGACAGGGGAATGCTAACATTCACTCAGGTAAAGTTGGGGGAGCAATAAGGAACAATGTACATTCACACTTACAGTTTCTTCATCTGTTCTTCTTGATGCAGGACACGGATCTTACTCCTGATCCTTCTTCTCCATCTTCTGGATCATCTGGGATGCTTTCCCTTCTGGATGCAGATCCTGCGTTTCTATTCTTTCTTTGGCTGTACGGCCTTTGGTCTCGCTCTCTGCGGGCTCCCGTAATTCTCTGACCCAGCCGGGTCGTCGCTGGACTTGGGCCTCATAGCCCTGGCAGTGGTCAATGTCTATTTGTATCCGGGTCCTGTTCTCCTCCTGGGCCCGTGTCATCCTTGGGGGCAGCCGCCGCAGTACACCCCTCCGGGTGTCTAGGACATAGGGACGCTCTTCTCCGCCTTCCGCCATCTCCGCACGGTCACACGGGGTCTTTCCTCGGCTGGGTTCCTCCACTAACTCGTTCTGTGGGCCCTCCTGGATCACGCGTGGTCTTCCGGGTGTAGCGCTAATCGTTGCGTCCTCTGCTTCCGTCCTCGTGTCTCTGAATGGCGACTGCTTCTCTTCCGGTTGCCTGCTCCGCCCCCTCCTGATGACGATTTCCTTCTCAGTTCGCGCCAGCTTCTTGGTAGGAGGGTCTAGGGGCGGCGGCTCTTCTTTTAGAGTGACAGCTGGCTCTCCCGGAGTTAAGGAGAGCCAGGGCGGGACCTTCTTTTCGCGCCTTGGACCGGACCGGCCCACGATGGGAGTCTTAGGAACGCCTCCCCTGCACATGGCGCTAGTCCCTGATGGCCGCCATTGGGGTCAGATTTTGGCGGGAAAAGTCCAGAACACAGGATTTAGGCACACAAGGTCCAATTCTTTTGGACCGGGTAGATCCTGTTCGTGACGCCAGGTTGTGGAGCCCCAAGGGACGTGGGGTACTCGGTACCGGACCGATCTGCTGCTGGGGATGTCACTGGTGGCCTGGTCCGGACCGTGTCCCTGGCTCAGCACAATAAAAGGGGGATTATTTACAAGGGATTTGTCACGGGTGACGCCACCCACTTGGTGCGGCCAGTAATGGGGGCCGCCGCTGCTGCAGAACCTCCGGGGGTGATGGAATCGCAGCGGGGATGGTATAGTACCAGTGGGGGGAACTGTATCCCCCGGGGCAGTAAGGAGTTAAAGTCTATTGTGTGGTCTGTGTGTGTGTTGCTGGAGCACACTTACTTGCAGACGCTGCAGGGATCTCTCCTCAGCGTTGGTGCTGACAGGCTGTGGCTCTGCAGGTTGAGGTCTTCTTGGTGCAAGCCTGTATGGGAGAGAGGGTCTGCAGATGGAAGCAGGCAAGAGAGGCAATGCAGGGTTTCCAAGGCTTTACTTAGTTGTTCTCAGTCAGCTTACAAGTCATTTACTGTTCTCTACACAGCTCTTAACATTCGGTTGCATTCTCCCTTTCCGGGTTCCCTTCTCTCCTGCAGCCAGGCTCCTCTCCCTTGTGACCCCTCACACAGTCTTTAAGTGTACCTTTCCGGGCTTTTACTCTCTCTCTCCGTCTTACACGGGTGTATGCGGACGCTGGACAGTATAGCGGTGACTCGGGCTTCTGTGAGTCCTAGTGTGTCACTGAGCTGCCTGTCCTTTGGGTTAGGAACTCCAGCTTGAAACTAAAGCTCCCCGTCAGTGAATCTGGGGATACCGGGTGAATCGTCGGTCCCCTTCAGAGCTGACACTCTGCTCTAGCCCAGCCTGCAACAGTCCTCTAGCATGAGGCTCTGCCAGGCTCCTTCCTCTGTTTCCTTCGGTATCTAGGAGGGCTTCTCCACCTGCTGTTAGTAGCTTCAGCTGCTGTCTAGGGCACGGGTTGCACCGTCCCTCCTCTGTCTGTCACACTCCTGGTGGTTTCAGCATCTTGGATGGGCTTTCCCCCCCATCTGGCTCGCATTGGCTCAGTACGGGTCTGCGCTCCTCAGCTTAGGCTCTTCCAGGATGTGCAATCACTCTCTGTCTTTGCATCTCAGCACCATGGCTTACTCTTAGGTCTTTGCATCTCAGCTACTTCAGCCTACTCTCTTCCTTCACTCCTCCCCCTCTCTATATACTGTCAGTCACCTGACCTCTGGTGTGCCCAACCCACTCCTCGTCCACCACCCCTCTGGTCTCATATAGTATCTGACCTCAGGGCTGGACGTGACCTTCTTCTATGCGTGGGGATGTGGGCTGTGAGGGTGTAGTGTTTACTATGTCCTAACTGCCTGGCTGCAGTACCCTTCTGTGGCCACCTGTACGCAGGGGCGCCACATGCCCCTCTAAAGTAAGCCCGACCACTGGCACAGTAAGTCCACACCCACTAGCGTGACCTAAGCCCACACTGGCCCCCTATATACAGTATGAGCCCCAAAACAGCCCCCTATAAACAGTAATTGCTCACACATAGTATAGACAGTATGAAACTTTACTTAGCCTCCTATACACAAGCACATGTAGAAAATACGAACAACACATACTCGCTTTGCTCTCGATTACAAGTGGTATCCTCCTGCTGGTTCAAATACGGTGTAGTCAATAAAATGCCCACTGATATATCAGAGGCCAGCGCCTAATGTCAGTGCATGGCACATGGCAGTGACACCACTGCCAATTGCAGCGTGCTGATGTCAGCCGTTGGCCTATATGCCAGAGGCCATTTTTCACTACTGTGGACCAGTTATTAATGGACACCCTCTACATCTGGTTTGGAGGCCCACCAAGGACCAGGGCACACAAGAGCACCATCCGGGGTCTTGGTGGGCCAGGCCGACCTTGCTTGCAGTTATCATACTACATGAGATAAGCAGTCAATCATAAGGAACTATCATAGGTTGTATAAAAGCTGAGGCTAGGAATGCAGAAGTCACTAAGGCCGGCTTCACACTGCGTGTGTGATCCGATCCGTGGCTGTCCGTTTGAGGCAGACAGCCGCGGACCGGATCAGCACACAGGACTGGGGGCTATTATGCCCTCCGATCCTGTGTGCAGCGCACGCAGTTCCCACTGCTGATAGGTGAGGAACCCGGGCGCCGCGGTCCTGACCTGTCAGCGGCTGCAGCTGTGTGCGCTGCACACAGGATCGGAGGGCATAATAGCCCCCCAGTCCTGTGTGCTGATCCGGTCCGCGGCTGTCTGCCTCAAACGGACAGCCACGGATCGGATTACACACGCAGTGTGAATCCGCCCTTATGGTACCTTTACAGGTGCAGCAGGGACAGCACATAGGCGTGCTCCAATCGTGGATTACGAGACGTCCGTACGCTGATAGGACGAAGCAATAACATCCTGATTGGGCAGGCAACGCAGGAGGCTGAGTAATACAGCACGCTCGAGCGATTGTGTAGTGTGACTCGTCAGCTCCTTAAATATGCCGCCCTGTGCGCCGACAACCAATCGCAACGCACCATCTTCCACCAATGATCGCACATGGGGCGCGGTAACACGGAGCCAGGGTCACGCCTTAGCTACATCGCAGCCTGTCCCGAGTTCCCTTCCGTTGCCTCTTTACACGCCGATACAGCTCGCTACCATCGGCGATGTAGCCATCAGTTTTCGAGCAGAGCTAGGAAGCAGATGTATCTGTTGCCGGCTGTAGCGTCACGTCTTCAGACGCCGCTACGACGGGCTACATTAGCGCTACAAGCTACATTTGTAGCCTGTAGCGGGATGTATCCAGCCTGCCGTCGCGGCGTGTAAAGGTACCATCAGTGATGAATCTGGATAGTGAGAGGATGATAAAGCTTAGCTATAGAGATTGGGAAAGAAAGCTCTAAAACACTGAATAAACATTCAGATAGTTTGAGACAGATTAGCTGTGAGGAACAGCTAACAATCTATTTACCCATACATATATAGCAAGTGAATTAAGTATTGACCATATCACTAATTTTCTAAGTAAATATACTGCATTTCTAAAGATGTTATTGACATGACTTGCTCACCAGATGTCGGTAAGAACCTATTCAATCCACCCAGGGAAAGAAATCAAACCATAGATGTTCATAAACTATGTGTAATAATGAGAAAAGACACAGGAAAAAGTATTTAACACATGAAGAAAAACAGGTGCAAAACACCATGGAAAGTCATGACACCAGAGGAAGTTTATCACATTGAAAATCAATCCTGCCACTTAGTGATAAATAATATCAGCTGGTTCAACTGATGGCCTATAAAAAGGAGTGTCATTACCAAGGAGTCACACAAGAAACATCTCATGATGCGTAAAACCAGTGAGCCGTCTCAAGACCTTTATAACCTTATTGTTGTGAAACATACTGATGGCATTGGTTACAGAAGAATTTATAAACTACTGAAGGCTCCTGTGAGCTGTTGGGACCATAATCCGGAAGTGTAAAAAACATAATTTCACCATAAACTGGCCATGACCAGGTGCTCCCCCGCAAGATTTCACACAGAGGAGTGAAAATAATTATCAGAAGAGTTGTTGTGGCGCCCCGCAACGAGTGCGTCACAAGAGGGTATTGCAGCCACAAATGCAGCCGCGATATCCTCTGACTCAGCAATGATCCGGTTAACATAGAGATCCAACCCAACGTGCAACACCTAGAACAGGGGACCAATCATAGGTCCTGGGGGGTGGAGTGTTAGGGTAGTGTAGTAGAACATAGTCAATAATCTAGAGAGAGAACAGAAGAGCTGGAATCTAGAGCAGAGCTTAGAACACAGAGCTTGGAGAGGAGCGGGGGCTCCGCACTCCGTGCGGGCCCTGGGCCGTCACCGGTCGGGTGTCAGCACCTGAGGCCTTAACTACCGGGATTGGGCATTTCTACACGGGTTCCCAAAAGACTCCCGTGCCCACAACTCACAGCCGGTTCACTGGTACCGAAGCTGGCAGCAGTTCACCTCTGCCACGCGAACCAGAAGAGTGGAGGAGCAGCTTCACAGGAGCACCCCACCACCAGCCAGTTTCCAGTCGTCTAACCAGCGGTGTACCCACTGAGGGACCCAAGGCTCCCCAAAGCATCCAGAACGTACAGCATGGATAGGGCATTGAAGCAGCCTCCCCGTACCCGACCTGGTATTCCTGGGCGACGCTGGCAAGAAACTAAGTAGGTAGAATGGAGGAACACTGCGGATCTCTAAGGGACACCATCACTGCTGAGTCCACCCGGTCTACTACTCAACCACTGTATGCCATGTACTGCCTACTGGTTACAGTAAAGACCCGTTATAGAGACTTTCTGTGTCTGTGCCTCCTTATGAACTGTCCGTCCGCACAACAAGGTAACCGCAGCTGCCGCACAACATCTTGAGCAGCTCCAGCCTCCGGGGATCACCGCTCAGCCTGTGGGGAGCGTAACATCTTGCTGCTGTCCATCCCCCGGGGGTCCCGCAGCGTCGGTAGCCCTTACCGAATCTACTCATAGGTGGCGTCACGAATAAAACAAATTAAACCCCTTTTAATCTGTTCCACGAAGACGTCTTCACTTTTGATCTGCACTACACCGGGCCCCACTACCGGCAGGCGCGGTCCACCCGTGACAAGGAGGGAAGAAGAATCGCCTGTCTAAACCGGAGTCAGCCAGCCGCGGTGAGTCATTGTCAAAGAGCCAATGACACCTGTAGAGAACTACAGAAAGACCTGGAATCATCAGGTACAATTTTATCTAAGAAAACAATAAGTAATGCACTCCCCCTCCATGGCCTGTATGCACACTCCTGTATACATGCGCCTGTATGTGACTCGACCCAGGGTATGGGGACTCGGGTGTCTGGGCCCTCTTCTGCTGTGGGGTTGTCAACGGTGGCCTGCCCAGACCCGTGGCCCTGGTGTCTACTTTTAAAAAAGGGGAGTTGGGAATGGGAATAAAGTTTATATTGTAGTTCTTGTGACGCCACCCGCAACTTCTGATGATTAGGCACCAGCGTCGCTTCAGTCCTTCGGAGGGCGTTGGTATAGCGGTCTTGATGGTACAGCTCCCTGCAGGTGGAGGTAACCCCCAGGGGCAGAGATGCACCGGTGATGATGGTAATGGATGGATGGAAGAGCAGGGACCTGGCCGGAAGGTTGGATGATGGGACAGTCTCTGAGGATGGCAGGGGCGCGGGGAAGGAACTGACACACACCGTTAGTTGCTCTTTACTGGTGTTGAAGCAGGTAAATCGTCCAGAGTACCACCTGGTGTTCAGGATGCACTTCGGGGTCTCCACAGCGAGTGGGTATAAGACCTCCTCTTTACTTTCCCTTTGTGTGTGTGAAGCCCCAGCCTGTGTAAAACTTGGCTGGCCTCCTCTGCTCTCTCGTTCTACTCATGTGCTGTCGTCGGGATACCTTCTGCTGACTACCGCTGATTCTCTTCCCGCGGTGACTGGCTCCCTGGTAATTGACTGCGCAGAAGTCCGGGAGACTGAAGTCTCCACGGTGTTCCGGGGTTCTCCACTGGGCCTGATGCACTCCAGTGGACATGGACACCGGGGTCCGGTGGTTGCTCGGGGGTGAACCTAACGCTGGCTCCACGGTCCCCCACTGTTCTGCTTCTTCTTCTTGCTTCTCGACCCCACTCTTGGGCCTTGCATGGCAACCGGAGGCTGGTCGGGGTAACTGGCTCGGGCCTATCGCAGCACTGAACACTAGCACTTCTTTGCAGCTCTTGTAGCGTCTGCCACACTCTGACTAACTCTGCCCCCAGCACCAGTATTTATAGGGGATCCTGCCTAAGGCAGCAGGTTGAGCTACCCCTAATGTGCTGGGGTGGAAGGTGTTGTCTGTGTCTATGTACCCACTGTGGAAACTCATCCATGGTGCTTGTGAGTCTGTGGGTATCTGTGGTTAGCAGGGCGCCACATATGCACACTCCTGCATGCACAATCACATCCATCATCCAAAGCCTTTAAAGGTTGAATAAGATACACATGTAGTGTCTGAGTAATCAGTCAGTGTTGTGTTCAGTTGCTGTTTGTCTTGGAGTTTGCCACCATATATATAGTTCCTTTAGCTGCAATCATCACTGCAAACTCCAGTGGGTTCTATAACTTTCATCTACTGCTCCTCAGACCTACTGATTAATCCATTATTTTCTGAAAGAATGGTAAATTATTATTTAGAGACTGTTCACATTACACTGCAATCATCTTTGTAATTTCCTGTTATTATTACCTCTTTATTTTACTGCTCCTCAGACCTGCTGATTAACCCATCATCCACTGAAAGCATTATGAAATGTTACTTTTGACTGCTTACGTTACGTCGCGAACATCTCTGCAAACCCCTGTGGTTTCTACAATTTGCATCTACTGCTTCTCAGACCTGTTGATTAACCAATTATATGCTGTATGTATTATAAACTATTATATATAGTCTGTTTACATTATGCTGGAAACATCTCGGTGAACTTCTGGGCTTTTTACAAACTGGGTCACACCTTCTGTTTAAATGAGCTATCCAGGACTTTTTTGTGTATGGGTCTGAGAATTTACAGGCAAATAGTTGCCAACAACCTCGGCATGTGTGTTCATCCCAACAGTCAGGTTAGTGGATTCATTTCACTGGGTGAGCCCTAACACCAAACATCACAATGACAGACCAACAAGGAGGCAAATATACATATACGCTATATACACACATAGGCTATACACAGCTGTATTTGCTGCCATTTATTCAACCCTAGGATTCAATAAGGTATAAAGATATGCGCACTGTATACACACAGGGATGTTGGAAGGATAAAAGCAGCAATAAAACTTATTTGCATATGAAATAACATGGACACTGGCTTAGATACCACAGAGGCCACAACGTACATCCAAAAACCTGCATGCAAACATAATTAGAAAGTCTGAACATATAGAAAGAGCGCGGTTCATGACTGATTGAGGGCGACATCTGGTGGAGGATCCTGAGCTTTATCTCAGTTTGTTTTTCGTTATTTAGAATGTTCAGACGTCTTTAATTCCAGGCCGCGTTCACATCACGGTTTGAAATTCTGCATTCTGTTCATTATCGGAGGTCCGTATTTATGTCATGTACAAATCTGTCACATTGTGGACTTGCCAGACCGACCTATTGAACTTGTAGGGTGTGACAAGATTCCATCGTGGTACCCGTCATTTTACTGACAGAAAACAGTAACATGAACAGAAAAAAGATTCTTTAAAATTGTATTACTACTCTATCTTCTGTCCTTATTGGTGTGATGTTCTTAGGGAATGTTTTGTTTAAATCATGTGAGCCCACTCGCAATACAAATGCATCCCTACATTAAACTCTGCTACCTCGGAGTAATCCTGGACCCGGCCTCATCTTTCAAACCACATATCCACACTCTCACCACCTCCTTAACCTCCAGATATTTCCAGAATCTATCCTTTCCTCAACTCTGAATCTGCCTAAATGCTTGTACATGCCGTCATCATCTCCCACCTTGATTACTGCAACATCCTTCTCTGTGGCCTTCCTGCTAACACTCTTGGACCTCTCCAATCTGTCCTCAACTTTTCTGCCTGACTAATCCACTTCTCTCCTCACTGCCCCTCCACTTCTCCCCTCTGCAAACCCTTCCATTGGCTCTCAATTCTCACCACCACCAGGGCTGCAACTCACCACCACAAGGCTGCCTCCTCACCACCACCGGAACTGCTGCCTCACCACCCCCAGAGCTGCCGCCTCACCACCACCGGAGCTGCTGCCTCATCATCACCAGAACTGCCACCTCATCCCCATCAGAGCTGCCTCACCACCACAAGGCTGCTGTCTCACCACAACCGGAGCTGCTGCCTCATCATCATCAGAACTGCCACCTCACCACCCCCAGCGCTGCCACCTCACCACCACAACGCTGCCGTCTCACCACCACTGGAGCTGCTGCCTCACCACCCCTGTAGCAGCCGCCTCACCACTACCGTAGCAGCCGCCTCACCACCCCCACAGCAGCCACCTCATCTTTACAGGAACTTCCGCAACCCCCAACTTACTGTCTCCTCCCATCATCCTATAGAATGTAAGCTCATGACGGCAGGGTCCTCTCCCCTCTGTACCTGTCTGTCATTGTTAATTCGTTAACTGTAACCTATATCCATATTCTGTATATAACCCCATCTCATGTACAGCACCATAGAATTAATGGCATAATATAAATAATTAAATAATAATTAGATCACATCTCTCGGGTATCAATCTACAAAATGAACACAAGGTAGGTAGGAACCAACGATCCTCTGCTCTACTAAAAACAAGCTGAACGGGAGCACAACCAAGATAAAGACCGTCACAGCCCGAATATATACAATGCAAAAAAGAAAGTTAGCAAACAGCTCACAAAAAGTAAAATGAATGTGCAGGTACAAATCGTCTGTGATTGTAATAAAATACAATCTGTTTCTACTCACAACATCATCCCTTCATCTACTCCCATCAGCCCATGGAAGCACAGCCCCGCTGCCCATTAACACTTCTTATAATACATTTTATACTAATTCCTGTTTTCTTTGACCCATTTCATAGAACAATCCTATAAAATAATGTGTCTGATGAGAGTTATAATCAATTCATGAACAAAATGTTTTGGGACAGGTAAATCCATGCGTTTTTCACGCAAGCTGTACCTGTGCTGGCTTATCCTTACACTGAACTCCAGGGTAGTTTCACCAATATAGTACAGCTTGCAAGGGCATAGAAGTAAATATATTATGTGGTCTGACCCAAACGTAAGGAAATGGTTAATGCTGTATTCTTTACCCTTGCATTCAACCCTATGACCTTTCAACATCTGTGGACAGTTGATGCATCCAATACAGGGATAACTGCCTTTCCTCTGTATACCTCTTAGGGTATGTGCGCACGGTGGGCGGGTTTGTGGCGGCGGCGGCTGGGCGGGACCCGACAGGAAGCTCCGGAGCCGTCCACCGGCTTCCTGTCGGGTATGTGCGGCGGGAGACGGGCGGGTGACGGGCGGGTTAGCGCCGGCGGTGTTGCGGCGGCTGGAAGCAGTACATGATTCTGCTTGCAGCCGCTGCAGAACCGGCCGGATTATAGAACAAGCTCATTCTTTGCTAACCCGCTGGGAACCCAGCGGTTAGCAACGGATGAGCATGTGTAAACCGCCGCTGTGTGCACGGCGGGTGTCGGTTTACATAGGTTTCAATGTTAATCCAAACGCCGGTTTGGATTAACATAAATTTGCATGAAATTTATGTAAACCGACCGGCGGTTTACACACCTAATCCGGCCCTAACCCGACCAGTGCGCACATACCCTTAAGGTACCTTTACACGCGGCAACTTTTCTAGGAATTTCACTGGCAACTTACTGGTTGCAGTGCAATCATGGACACATTGCTCCATTTGTACACAGCAACAAAATAGAACAATGTGTCCATGATTTCACTGCAACCAGTAAGTTGCCAGTGAAATTCCTAGAAAAGTTGCCGCGTGTAAAGGTAACTTTAGAGTTAGCTGTGCATCTCTTTTTAAACTGCCCATATTCAATTTAACCAATTTGTCTTTTAAGTTCCTTCATCTTCTATATGTAAATAACGGAGGGTTTTTAAACTCATCCACTTCTGGTATACTATTGCCCAAAATCTGCCAGTTTATACTAATGACTTCTTTTTATCTCCATGGACTCCATGGGCAGAGCTTGCGCAGGTTTTCTTTGTGTTTTCTTTTTGCTTTGGTGTGTATGATCTTCTTATTGTCGTGTGTCCGGTCACCAGCCGCCGTGATGTTCATTGCCTGTGAAGGTCTCTGCTGACGTCCCACCTCGTCAGGACTAGCAGGCGGCTGTATTCTCATCTCTGCTGTCTGTTTTTGGAGCATTACAAGAGGTCAAATACAACAAAGAAACTGTCACAGCACAACACCAGGATATCTGCTTACAGGAACAAATGGAGTCTAGATGAGGTGTGGTTCCCCACCGGGCAGGCTGCCACCAGATGTACTGCACCCCTGAAATTAGGGAGAGTTGTGCCTCTGCTCTCCAGGTGCTGGGATAGTGCAGTTGAGCCAAACGCACACACAAACCGTAGGCTCCTGGGATGGTGGGTGGACCCTGAGGGAGGACCCAGGCTCAAAAAGGGGGACAGGAAAGTGTAGTCAGTTAGTAGAAGGAGGAGAGAGACCATCGGAGTGCAGATGAAGTCGGGAGTGTAGGTGTGGTGCAGACTCCCGCGGGCTGGAGCGGGACCACGCTCGCCCCGGGAGGGAAGACCGAGATGTGTAGAGAAGACGGGACCTCTTGGGGTACGGAACGAGACGTAGATCCCCGTACGCCTGTATCTGGCGAGACAGAGGGGCTGGTGGACGACACAGGGACCCGGCCCTGAACACGGCGTGGATGCTTCATGCCCGAACCATTGAACTGGAGGCCCCAAGCTTCTAATGGGAGCTGTGGCCGAACACCCAACACAACTTGGGTAAGGCAACTGAACTAGGGAGCAGTGCCCAGAAGGGGTACAACAGAGTACCCGTGGCTGTGGGTACTTGAGCTCTGTGCTGGGAAGGTGATAAGAAAGAAGCGGGGAGATGAGCTTTAATGCGAGGGGACCACCAGAGACAGAAACATCAAGGGAGAAAGGAAAGGACACCAACTGAGACTCGACTGCACTAACCTGATTCTGGAGACAACACAAACCAGAGGTTGGCAAGGGACATACCCGGTGGCCATACTGAGACAACTGAGTAAAAGTAACAGAACGCCAGCTGTGGAGTGTGAGACTTTCTTTAGCGGTGACCACCGGCCGCAGAGGCCGCATGAGACACTAGGGTGCCGAAGACCCCAATGAACATCTGCCAAGGTACAAACTGACTCCTCCATCCCGCTACCCTAGGGACCGCGCTCCACCTGCGGGGAGCAGAACCATCCAAGCTGCTGGTCACTGTCTCCAGAGATTCTGAAGTAGTGACGGTCACCCTGGCTGCATACCGCGGGTGGCATCACGAATACACCTTTCCACTGTCATCTCTGCCATCTACCCCCGTTTATTAAAATGACACCGCCAGGGTCACGAGACCAGGTCTCGGCCCGTGTGAAAAGAACCAAAAAGTGAAGAACAATTGCTGCCTGGTTCCCGAGTATTCCCCGGCCCTGGAGTGGGCTTGTCAAAGGCAGATCTGTAATAGCTCTCTCCCTCTATATTCTCAACAGAACAGACCTCCTGTTAGTGAAACCTGACACTGCACTATCTGAGAGCAAAGGGAGGAGGGAGCTGCTGAGAGGGAGTACATAATCACATGACAGTTTATGCAGCGATGGATTATTCCTATTATGTTATAATGGAGAGAACTAATCCAGGAGATATCTGCAGTGTCTAACAATGCTGATAACATGGAAACTAAAAAAGGTACAATAATGATTTTACATGTTCTTAAAAGGTCTGCCCAGGCACTATTCAATGGTAATATTAGTATCATACTGAAAAATTACCTGACAGTGTCCCTTGTCATCTTATCTGACAGCAGCATAATATAGAGACAGACACCCTGATTCCAGTGATGTGTCACTTACTGGGCTGCTCAGTGTAGTTTCCATAAAAGCACAGTTCAATCAGTTGGAGATTAACATTGTAGGACTAATCAAATAGTCCAGAATAGTCATTTACTGCTAAATCTGAAGCAGAAAAACAGTAATTTTATCAAAGTGACAGCAAGCATCTCAGTAAGTGACACATTGCTGGAATCAGGGTCTCTATCTGTACATTATGCTGCTGTCGGATGGGATGGCAAAACCTGGTGACAGTGACCCTTTAAGTACATAATGTGGAATATCTCCTGAAAAAAATGAGCCAAGTGAAACATCTTTTTTGTTTAGAGACTTGTGTTAAATACAAATGAGCAAATGATAAAAAAAATACAAAACAAAAAAACAATGGGAGGGAAAATAGCAAAACCTAAAGCCGCTGTGACCCTGGTATTGGCACCTATACATTAAGTTAGTATGGAAACATATTGTGACTCGCCTGTGGTAAATCACAAATGAAAATCACCTTGTCAGGTCTGGTGGTTCATCACCTGAGCGGGTTCGTCATGCTCCTGGATGTGCTCTGCCTCCCCATCGGACCGTGCATCACCCTTCACTGGCCACGAGGTGTGGGGTGTCACCTCCTGGGGCAGAGCTTGCTCAGGTGCCCACTCTGATTAGTGTTACCAGTCAGTGGAGCGCCACTGCTCCTGTTGATGGTACCACTCGGGGGCCCCGGCATTCCGGTTGCCCTGGCGATAGCTGTTGCCAGTAGATACAGGATGTTGTATTTCAAGAGACAGTGAGCTAGTTCACCCTCCTCCTCTACTTCACTGGTTCTGTGGGCAGAAGGTGTAGAATGGGCGTAGTCTCAGCGGATCACGTGACTGCTCAGAGGCAGTTTGCAGGACAACGGGGCTGATAGCCGCTGCCCTTGGCTGATATGCCCCGGTTGCCTCCTCTCCCCTATTTGCACCCCCTTTCTGCGCAATGATTTATTCCTCCATTCAGTGTTCAGGCCCGACCCTGGGGCCTGGCGACCATGTTGGCCTCCTCAACCACCAACTTATCCAGGGTGAACATCACGCACACTCCCTCCCTTTGTTTTGTCTGTCGGTCTACATGTTATATGAATTTGCAGCGGTTGATAGCGGGTTTTGGTGAGAGCTAACATACCTCGGGCGGCTGAGGGTGTATGGCTTCTTCCCTCATGGTTACAGACGGGTTTGTGCCTACATTATCAGCTGCGGCCAAAATATTTCCAAACCCTGAAACAAGTTAATGAGTGGTGTTATGTTGATGTCCTCTAATAAAAGGTTAAAGATATTTATGTGTGTGTCCATCATTGCGCGGCGGGGGAGACTGGTGCGTTGGTCTTGTCAGTCTAAAACCTGCCATATAAGCAAAAATAAGCATACAGAAAAATGCACCACTTCAGGAACAAAAAACCTAGCCCTGTGCATTTTAATTTACCATGGGCTTAAACATTGCAATGCAGAAAATGCATACATCATGTAAGGAAAACATCTGTACAACCACAAATGGTAAATCCAGATTTTTATTAATAGAAAAAAAGGAATACAAAAAACAATATTACAAAGAAAAAACAAATCTATTACAAATATATGTTGGTGGCCAGAAGGTGGCAGTAGAATACCTCAAATTGTAATGGCTTGCTGTTTGCAATGCAAAGTGCAATATGAAATAATATAGTAAAGACTTAAATCCCAAAAACGTATTGAGAGAAGTATCACTCCTAGAATACTTTTCTTAAAATGTTTTTGGGACTTAAATATTTACATTATTTGCAATGCAAAATAATTTTGCTTGTTATTAATTGGTAAACATACAGCCTCTAGCATTTACCATGTACATAACGGGGTACAGAAAACCTGATCCACTGCCCACCCAGTTCGACAGATAGAGGGCTATATAAAGATATAACATCTAAACCAAAGCAAAAAACAAAAACCAACAAAAACAAACAGAGAAATCAAGCCATTTACCTTAACGTGGTGTGCAACTAGCCCAGGATCATCCCTACATGCACATTTCAGCCGCAAGACTTCTGCTGTGCTTGTTGCTAAACATTTCAGTTGTGTTGGGTGGTTTAGGTGTGTCGGTCAGTTTTTTGTCATTTGAGTAACTTCTCCTGTGTGTACCCCGCCCGTTTAATCACACATAGACGCATTTCAGGTTCAAGTCTTCATGTGTGAGATGCACCTTGACACGGTTATTGGGCTCATACAATACATTTGCTAAGAGTCTCCCTTAATTCTTAGTATTCCAGTGTGCAGCGAAATAACCTTTCATAGTTACGTGTTCTTTCCTGCTAGCACCTCGTTCACACACGCTAGATGTGCCAGTCAGTATTTTTGTAATTTTTCAACTTCCATAAAGTCCTGAATGCATATGCATATACATATTAGATAGTGCACAGTGCACCGTGAGGCCACTCAGCCTTGCTTGCACTGCATGTATAGAGCGGGCTCAGGGACTTAGCCTGCTCCTAATAGGGTGAGTGCTGACTGTGCTGTACAGCTGGCACCTGAGTCTTAAGAAGCTGCTGCTCCCAATTGTTACAGAAGCATTGAAAAGGTTGGAAATGGGGTTTTCATGTTACTTTCCTGTCGGCTAGAGGCCTATTGAAACCCCTGTGTCTGTTATTTTTGTACTTCCATGAAGCCCAGCTGGTTATTTTACCCTACACTGCAATAATAAAATATTGCTCTACGCTATAAAATGACGCATTGTATTGTACAAATCGATCGTAGGGTCAAGTGCCCCAGAGGGACTAAGAAGGAAAGCAAAAAAGGATAGAATCATTGAAAAATGTATTAAGAAATATACAAAGGTTTATAGCAAAATAAAATGTGCCCATATTGTGAATGTTGAAAAAAAAAATTTAAATGGCAAAATTGCTGTTTTTGGTTACTTCATCTCCCCCCAAAGAACAGAATGAAAAGTGATCAGAAAGGCGTTTATTCGCCAAAAGGGGTTTGATAAAAATCACAGCTTAGGTAGGAAAATACAAAAAATAAACCCCATCTCTCTGATACAGCTTTAAAGAGAAGCTGTCAGGCCCCAGGTGCACCCAGAATCACGAGCAGTTCTGGGTGCTCATATAAAACCTCTGATAGTCCCAGCATCATAAACCTATCTGTAGTAAAAATATTTCTAAATATAATTAATGATATGCTAATTAGGGCTCTGACTAGCCAAGGGGGCGTTAGTTCCCCTACGAGTTGTCCCACATAACATGTTATTTCGCTCCTGTGGGCATGATACCATGCTATGCATATCATCACCTAGCTGTGTACCCTGCACCATTGAGTGTCTCTGTCACCGGGTGAATCCTCCTGATGCTTCAGAGAGACTCATCACGCATGATTGAAAGTCATCCGTACTTATGGTCATGTGCACTACTCTACAGCCGGGTGTATGTATCCCGGATTCATAGAGGTATAGACTGTAAAACACAGCAAATTTCAATCATATGTGCTGAGCCTCTCTGAAGCCGCGGGTCGTGGAAAACCACTGTTTGGGCGCATGGTATGGCTCGGAAGGGAAGGAGCGCCTGACTTTTGAAATGCAAGATTGGCTGGAATTGATGGCATTGGAGAGCCCCTGATGTGCCTAAACAGTATAGAAACCCCATTTTGGAAACTAGACCCTCAAAGAACATATCTAGATGTGCGGTGATCGCATGGAACCCCCAGGTGCTTCACCGAATTTCCAAACGTTGAGCCGTGAAAATAAAACAAATCACATATTTACTATAAAAATTTTCTTTTAGCCACAAATTTTGTATTTTCACAGGAGTAACATGAGAAAATGCAGCAAACAATTTGTTGTACAATTTCTCTCGAGTGCACCGATACCTCATATGTGATTGAAATCGACTTTTGAGGCACTGTACAAACTGAAGAAGGGAAGGAACGCCATACTGGATTTCAGATTTAGCTGGAATAGTTTGCGGGTACCATGTCACAATAGCAGAGCTCCTGAGGTACCCAAATAGCAGATATCCCCCACAAGTGACCCCATTTTCCAAACTGCACCCCTCAATGAATTAATCAAGGAGCACAGTGAGCATATTGACACCACACATGCATCACAAAATGTTTTACTATCGGGCGTTGTAAGAAAAATTAATTACATTTTTACCACTAAAATGTTGTTTAACCCCATATTTCCAATTTTGACAATAGGAATAGGTACAAAAGGGCCCTGAAATATGTTAAACAATTTCTCCTGAACGTGGAAATACCCCACATGTGACTGTACAGCACTGTTTGGTCACACGGCAGGGCTTGGGAGGGAAGGAGCGCCATTTGATTTTTGAAGCACAGATTTTTCTAAAATACTTTACTGTACTCCATTCACAGAGCCCCTAAGTGCCAGCACAGCAGAAACCCCCTCAACTATACACATTTTGGGAATTCATCTATGGGTGTAGTGTCGATTTTATCTCTGGAAAAGACCCATGCAGTCAAACGCATTGAAGGTTTCAGAATTAAAAATTGCAAATAAACCCTTATAGTGCCCTGTACATTGTAGTGCCCGTACATTGTGCTCAGTTCTTGCTTCTGGAGAAACACACACCATAAATTAAGCAGGCTCTGCTCACTGCAACAGTGCCAAACATGGGGACGTTAGCTGTGATTTAGACATATTGTGGGGCTCAGAAGGGATAGGAGCATTTGGATTTGGGAGCGCAGGTTTTGTCAGTTTTCTTTTCAGGAGTCGAGGAGGCATACCACTTTTCCAGAGCCTTTGTGCTACCAGTAACGTGGAAGCCCTCTATATCTCTGTTAACAGATGATGGACCTGAGTGGGGACTTGTGTTTTTGTGGGTTGATTGAATACTATTGGTGGCAATTTGGGGTACAGAATATTTTGGATCACTTCACATTTATCCTGTGCTCTATGCTGAGCACTTACATTAGGGTTTTCAGCTACATCATTGAAGTATGTGATTCAGGGAAAACCCCTGATGGAGCCTTTCACTAATGAGGCAGCAGAGTTACTCCGGACTCTGTTTGGCCTCTGCTCTGTGGTGTCCTCATTTTCAAGTGCATAAAACTGTGGTCAACCGCACTTTTGTGAACAGATGAAAAGATGCGTAAAAAGATGGATACCACCGGATCACAGGTCAAATGGGAGTTCACAGTGACTCCATCTGCCTTATTACAGTAAAATTTCTGTTAAAATTCTGTCTGAATCACTTTTTTCAGAGATTTACATGGCATCTCCAATGTAATTATGGAGCTGTGTGGCAGCTTGTTTTTTTGCAGGACAAGATGACGTTTTCAGCTATACCATTTTTATTTACATACGGTACTAATCTTTGATCATAGAAAAATAGTGTGTGAACAACGCCTTTAAAAGGTAGTCTAGGGCGAGAAAGACATCACTTTTTCTTCTTAAAACAGGACCACTTCTACCCGTAGGTTATATGCAGTACTGCGGCTACGCACTATTCCCTAAAATGAAGCCGAGCTGAAACACCAGACATAACTCATGGACAGATGTGACATAGTATCTCCGGAAGAAAGAAAAGCAACCTTGTTTTTTTACTTGCTTTAGACTGCATATAATTGCATATTAGTGCATATAATTGCCTAAAATAATTGGGCAAAAAAGAATAAACACATTAAAATTCATTTTTTATCATGCCTACTATACTCCTCTACTGCTTTCCCTTATTATTTGCCCATCTATAGTCACATCATCTCATATGACAGGTCCAAAACGTAATTAGGCCAATCTGGAGTCTGAAAAGTTGGATGACCCCCGATAAAAGGAAAGTTTGCTGTAGCAGGCAATGACACCTGATGGGAGAAATAAGGGCGGCCGCGACGGGCGATGATCCCCAATGGGAGAGGGAAAGGTGGCTGTGGCGGGCAATGACACTCGATGGGAAAGGAAAAGGTGGCTGTGGCGGGCGATGACATCTGACTGGAGAGAGAAAGGCAAAGAATAATACCTGGCAGGAGAGGGAAAGTCAGCCATGGCAGGCGATAACACCCGACAGGCAAGGGAAAGGCAACCAATGACACCTGACAGGAGAGGGAAAAGCAGCAGTGGCGGGTGATGGCAGCTGATGGGAGAGGGAAAGGCAGCCGTGATGGGCGATAACCCTTGACAGGAGAGGGTAAGTCGGCCGTAGTGAGTGGTGACCATTGATGGGAAAGGGAAAGGTGGCCGCAGAGAGCGGTGACCCCCAACCGGAGAGGGAAGGGCGGCCATAACGAGAGACGACATAGAATGCGAGGGGAA
This sequence comes from Allobates femoralis, assembly GCA_033576535.1. Taxonomy (NCBI): domain Eukaryota; kingdom Metazoa; phylum Chordata; class Amphibia; order Anura; family Aromobatidae; genus Allobates; species Allobates femoralis. The sequence continues at coordinate 51,118,673 of JARQOC010000010.1, read as the reverse complement.
AGACTGCCATATTTGTAATAACCCAGCTTTCCTTTTTTTACCTGAATTTCAAGGAATGTGAGGTTCCCCCCCAAAAAAGAATTAATAAGTAATATGACAACTTTTCTCATTTATCAAACTAAAACATTGTAAAATATATCACTCGGTGCCTCCTTTCCCTCACTCCACACTATTCTACACTATAGATCTGACCTTTCTGAATACGGCAACATCACGTGTATTTTTTTTCAAATCTTTATTGCAATGGGCAAAAAGTGGGTGATTTGAATATTTATATTATTTAAAAACTTGTTTTTTTACGGTACTTTTCACTGTTTTTGAGGCTGCAGTCATCTGTTTGCTTGTACTACCTGCAACTGTAGGCAGAAAATGTTCAAGATTTGGAGTAGATGTGCGTAGATATCGGTATGGTAGTGCGGGTACAGCTGGGTGAGGATAGCAGCCTCGGACGTCACCTTCAGGTGCAGGGTCATCTCAGTGGATGTGCGATCTTCATGTGGCCGCCCCATCCTCTCCCCGATGCTGAAGGTGGCAATACTGTCCTCTCTCTAGTGCTGAAGGTGGCCATACTGTCCTCTCCCCGATGGTGAAGGTGGCTATATTGTCCTCTCCTCCATGCTGATGGTGGCTATACTGTGTTCTCCTCGATGCTGAAGGTGGCCATACTGTCCTCTCTCCAATGCTGCAGGTGGCCATACTATCCTCTCTCCGGTGACAGTGGCTATACTGTACTGACCATTCACAGCTGCATGATCATGGAGGGTTTTTGCCTGAGAGCCCTGGATCTGGAAAACAAAAAACACAAAAAACCCAGAGAGGACAGCACTCAACAACGGCAATAAAGCTCAATGACTGTAAAGTGAAACATTCCCTAACTTTCCAATAGAATTGGGGTCATCATTTTTTGTTTTTTTTCTTGTGCTGCTCACTGGCTTCTTTTTTTTGGCGCTAATTCTTCAAAATGACCATGCGGGGTCATGATTATTTTTATTTTATGTTCAATCTGTTTTTATATTAAAAGGCAATCAGTGAAACAAAAACAAAGTGTACATACAAAATTAAGGTCCGTGGACCAGAAAGATAAATATACACTGAAGAATTAGGAGACTTCCATTACATTGGTCCAAAGCAAATGATAAGTTGTCAGTAAATCACAACTGTTGTGGAGGGGGCGCCGTGAAACGTCATAAAGAATAGGAGAAGAAAAAGGGAGCGGACAGAAGCACAGCAAAGAAAGAGAAAGTCACATCACCATCTTCTTCTTGTATCCCCCTAGAACTTAACGTCACCCTCTTTCCCACGCTGTCCCCCACCACACGGCCACAGGTAAATAACATAACCCCTTTTTCACGCTGTGCCCCACAAATAAAATCACCCCCTCCTTCCAAACACAGACGGCCGATACACAGTCCCAAGAGAGTGACATCACCCTATCCACACAGCTCTCCAGGATGCAGTCCCAATGTAGGACCATCCACGTATCTGTCCCCAGAAACACGTCACAGTGCTGTGTATACAGTGTCTCCTGGTGCAGCCCCTCAGTGCTGTGTATACAGAGGCTCCTGGTGCAGCCCCTCAGTGCTGTGTATACAGAGCCTCCTGGTGCAGCCCCTCAGTGCTGTGTATACAGAGCCTCCTGGTGCAGCCCCTCAGTGCTGTGTATACAGAGGCTCCTGGTGCAGCCCCTCAGTGCTGTGCATACAGTGTCTCCTGCGCAGCCCCTCAGTGCTGTGTATACAGAGGCTCCTGTGCAGCCCCCAGTGCTGTGCATACAGTGTCTCCTGGCGCAGCCCCTCAGTGCTGTGTATACAGAGGCTTCTGGTGCAGCCCCTCAGTGCTGGTATACAGAGCTCCTGGTGCAGCCCTCAGTGCTGTGTATACAGAGCCTCCCGGTGCAGCCCCTCAGTGCTGTGTATACAGAGCCTCCTGGTGCAACCCCTCAGTGCTGTGCATACAGTGTCTCCTGGTGCAGCCCCTCAGTACTGTGTATACAGAGCCTCCTGGTGCAGCCCCTCAGTGCTGTGTATACAGAGCTCCTGGGGCAGCCCCTCAGTGCTGTGTATACAGAGCTCCTGGTGCGGCCCCTCAGTGCTGTGTATACAGAGGCTCCTGGGGCAGCCCCTCAGTGCTGTGTATACAGAGGCTCCTGGTGCAGCCCCTCAGTGCTGTGTATACAGAGCCTCCCTGGTGCGGCCCCTCAGTGCTGTGTATACAGAGCCTCCTGGTGCGGCCCCTCAGTGCTGTGTATACAGAGGCTCCTGGGGCAGCCCCTCAGTGCTGTGTATACAGAGGCTCCTGGTGCAGCCCCTCAGTGCTGTGTATACAGAGGCTCCTGGTGCAGACCCTCAGTGCTGTGTATACAGTGCCTCCTGGTGCGGCCCCTCAGTGCTGTGTATACAGGGCCTCCTGGTGCAGCCCCTCAGTGCTGTGTATACAGAGGCTCCTGGTGCAGCCCCTCAGTGCTGTGTATACAGAGCCTCCTGGTGCAGCCCCTCAGTGCTGTGTATACAGAGCCTCCTGGTGCGGCCCCTCAGTGCTGTGTATACAGAGCCTCCTGGTGCGGCCCCTCAGTGCTGTGTATACAGAGCCTCCTGGTGCAGCCCCTCAGTGCTGTGTATACAGAGGCTCCTGGTGCAGCCCCTCAGTGCTGCGTATACAGAGCCTCCTGGTGCAGCCCCTCAGTGCTGCGTATACAGAGCCTCCTGGTGCAGCCCCTCAGTGCTGGTATACAGAGCCTCCTGGTGCAGCCCCTCAGTGCTGCGTATACAGGGCCTCCTGGTGCAGCCCCTCAGTGCTGCGTATACAGGGCCTCCTGGTGCAGCCCCTCAGTGCTGCGTATACAGAGCCTCCTGGTGCAGCCCCTCAGTGCTGCGTATACAGAGCCTCCTGGTGCAGCCCCTCAGTGCTGTGTATACAGGGCTCCTGGTGCAGCCCCTCAGTGCTGGTATACAGAGCCTCCTGGTGCAGCCCCTCAGTGCATGCGTATACAGGCCTCCTGGTGCAGCCCCTCAGTGCTGTGTATACAGAGGCTCCTGGTGCAGCCCTCAGTGCTGTGTATACAGAGCCTCCTGGTGCAGCCCCTCAGTGTCGTGTAACAGAGCCACCTGTGCAGCACCTCAAGTGCTGTGTATACAGAGCCTCTGAGTGCAGACCCTCAGTGCTGATGTATACAGAACCTCCTGGTGCAGCCCTCAGTGCTGTGTATACAGAGCCTCCTGGAGCAGCCCCTCAGTGCTGTGTATACAGAGCCTCCTGGTGACAGCCCTCAGTGCTGTGTATACAGAGACTCCTGGTGCAGCCCTCAGTGCTGCTGTATAACAGAGGCTCCTGGTGCAGCCCTAGCTTGTCCCCTCAGTGCTGTGTATACAGGCCTCGGTGAAAGCCCCTCAGTGCTGTGTAATACAGAGCCTCCTGGTGCAGCCCTCAGTGCTGTGTATACAGAGCCTCTGGTGCAGCCCCTCAGTGCTGTGTATACAGAGCCTCTGGTGCAGCCCCTCAGTGCAGTGTATACAGAGCCTCCTGGTGCAGCCCCTCAGTGCTTGTATACAGAGCCTCCTGGTGCAGCCCCTCAGTGCTTTGTATACAGAGCCCCTGGTGAGCCCCTCAGTGCTGTGTATACAGAGCCTCCTGGTGCAGCCCCTCAGTGCTGTGTATACAGAGCCTCCCGTGCAGCCCCTCAGTGCTGTTGTATACAGAGCTCCTGGTGCAGCCCCTCAGTGCTGTGTATACAGAGGCTCCTAGTGCGGCCCCTCAGCTGCTGTGTATACAGAGGCTCCTGGTGCGCCCCTCAGCGTGTTATATAGGCTCCTGGTGCAGCCCCTCAGTGCTGTGTATACAGAGGCTCCTGGTGCAGCCCCTCAGTGCTGTGTATACAGAGCCTCCTGGGCAGCCCCTCAGTGCTTGTATACAGAGCTCCCCCAGTGCGGTCAGCTCCACAGTGCTGTGTATACAGAGCCTCCTGGTGCAGCCCCTCAGTGCAGTGTATACAGAGCCTCCTGGTGCAGGCCCCTCAGTGCAGTGTATACAGAGCCTCCTGGTGCAGCCCCTCAGTGCAGTGTATACAGAGGCTCCTGGTGCAGCCCCTCAGTGCTGTGTATACAGAGCCTCCTGGTGCAGACCCTCAGTGCTGTGTATACAGAGCCTCCTGGTGCAGCCCCTCAGTGCTGTGTATACAGAGCCTCCTGGTGCAGCCCCTCAGTGCTGTGTATACAGAGCCTCCTGGTGCAGCCCCTCAGTGCTGTGTATACAGAGGCTACTGGTGCAGCCCCTCAGTGCTGTGTATACAGAGCCTCTTGGTGCAGCCCCTCAGTGCTGTGTATACAGAGGCTCCTGGTGCAGCCCCTCAGTGCAGTGTATACAGAGCCTGCTGGTGCAGCCCCTCAGTGCTTTGCATACAGCGCCTCGTGGTGCAGCCCCTCAGTGCTGTGTATACAGAGGCTCCCGGTGCAGCCCCTCAGTGCTGTGTATACAGAGCCTCCCGATGCAGCCCCTCAGTGCTGTGTATACAGAGCCTCCCGATGCGGCCCCTCAGTGCTGTGTATACAGAGCCTCCTGGTGCAGCCCCTCAGTGCTGTGTATACAGAGCCTCCTGGTGCGGCCCCTCAGTGCTGTGTATACAGAGGCTCCTGGGGCAGCCCCTCAGTGCTGTGTATACAGAGGCTCCTGGGGCAGCCCCTCAGTGCTGTGTATACAGAGGCTCCTGGTGCAGCCCCTCAGTGCTGTGTATACAGAGGCTCCTGGTGCAGCCCCTCAGTGCTGTGTATACAGTGCCTCCTGGGGCGGCCCCTCAGTGCTGTGTATACAGAGCCTCCTGGTGCGGCCCCTCAGTGCTGTGTATACAGAGCCTCCTGGTGCGGCCCCTCAGTGCTGTGTATACAGAGCCTCCTGGTGCAGCCCCTCAGTGCTGTGTATACAGAGGCTCCTGGTGCGGCCCCTCAGTGCTGTGTATACAGAGCCTCCTGGTGCAGCCCCTCAGTGCTGTGTATACAGAGGCTCCTGGTGCAGACCCTCAGTGCTGTGTATACAGTGTCTCCTGGTGCAGCCCCTCAGTGCTGTGTATACAGAGGCTCCTGGGGCAGCCCCTCAGTGCTGTGTATACAGAGCCTCCTGGTGCAGCCCCTCAGTGCTGTGTATACAGAGGCTCCAGGGGCAGCCCCTCAGTGCTGTGTATACAGAGGCTCCTGGTGCAGCCCCCCAGTGCTGTGTATACAGAGCCTCCTGGTGCAGCCCCCCAGTGCTGTGTATACAGTGCCTCCTGGTGCAGCCCCTCAGTGCTGTGTATACAGAGGCTCCTGGGGCAGCCCCTCAGTGCTGTGTATACAGAGGCTCCTGGGGCAGCCCCTCAGTGCTGTGTATACAGAGGCTCCTGGGGCAGCCCCTCAGTGCTGTGTATACAGAGGCTCCTGGGGCAGCCCCTCAGTGCTGTGTATACAGAGGCTCCTGGGGCAGCCCCTCAGTGCTGTGTATACAGAGCCTCCTGGTGCAGCCCCCCAGTGCTGTGTATACAGAGCCTCCTGGTGCAGCCCCCCAGTGCTGTGTATACAGTGCCTCCTGGTGCAGCCCCCCAGTGCTGTGTATACAGTGCCTCCTGGTGCAGCCCCCCAGTGCTGTGTATACAGAGGCTCCTGGTGCAGCCCCTCAGTGCTGTGTATACAGAGCCTCATGGTGCAGCCCCTCAGTGCTGTGTATACAGAGCCTCCTGGTGCAGCCCCTCAGTGCTGTGTATACAGAGCCTCCTGGTGCAGCCCCTCAGTGCTGTGTATACAGAGGCTCCTGGGGCAGCCCCTCAGTGCTGTGAATACAGAGTCTCCTAGTGCAACCCCTCAGTGCTGTGTATACAGAGGCTCCTGGTGCAGCCCCTCAGTGCTGTGTATACAGAGCCTCTGGTGCGGCCCCTCAGTGCTGTGTATACAGAGGCTCCTGGTGCAGCCCCTCAGTGCTGTGTATACAGAGGCTCCTGGTGCAGCCCCTCAGTGCTGTGTATACAGAGCCTCCTGGTGCAGCCCCTCAGTGCAGTGTATACAGAGCCTCCTGGTGCAGCCCCTCAGTGCTGTGTATACAGAGCCTGCTGGTGCAGCCCCTCAGTGCTGTGTATACAGAGGCTCCTGGTGCAGCCCCTCAGTGCTGTGTATACAGAGGCTCCTGGTGCAGCCCCTCAGTGCTGTGTATACAGAGCCTCCTGGTGCAGCCCCTCAGTGCAGTGTATACAGAGCCTCCTGGTGCAGCCCCTCAGTGCTGTGTATACAGAGCCTCCTGGGGCAGCCCCTCAGTGCTGTGTATATAGGGCCTCCTGGTGCAGCCCCTCAGTGCTGTGTATATAGGGCCTCCTGGTGCAGCCCCTCAGTGCTGCGTATACAGGGCCTCCTGGTGCAGCCCCTCAGTGCTGTGTATACAGAGCCTCCTGGTGCGGCCCCTCAGTGCTGTGTATACAGAGGCTCCTGGTGCAGCCCCTCAGTGCTGTGTATACAGAGGCTCCTGGTGCAGCCCCTCAGTGCTGTGTATACAGAGCCTGCTGGTGCGGCCCCTCAGTGCTGTGTATACAGAGCCTGCTGGTGCGGCCCCTCAGTGCTGTGTATACAGAGGCTCCTGGTGCAGCCCCTCAGTGCTGTGTATACAGAGGCTCCTGGTGCAGCCCCTCAGTGCTGTGTATACAGAGCCTGCTGGTGCAGCCCCTCAGTGCTGTGTATACAGAGGCTACTGGTGCAGCCCCTCAGTGCTGTGTATACAGAGGCTCCTGGTGCAGCCCCTCAGTGCTGTGTATACAGAGGCTCCTGGTGCAGCCCATCAGTGTGATCTCTCCGTAACTTGATCACAGCAGCTGCATAGCCTCCATTTTACACTTTCATAAAAGTAATGATCCCAGACCTCAGAGCTCTCAGGGTCAGTGCACTCAGGGTCAGGGTCAGTGCACTCAGGGTCAGTGCACTCAGGGTCAGTGCACTCAGGGTCAGTGCACTCAGGGTCAGGGTCAGTGCACTCAGGGTCAGTGCACTCAGGGTCAGGGTCAGTGCACTCAGGGTCAGTGCACTCAGGGTCAGAGCACTCAGGGTCAGTGCACTCAGGGTCAGTGCACTCAGGGTCAGTGCACTCAGGGTCAGGGTCAGTGCACTCAGGGTCAGGGTCAGTGCACTCAGGGTCAGTGCACTCAGGGTCAGGGTCAGTGCACTCAGGGTCAGAGCACTCAGGGTCAGTGCACTCAGGGTCAGGGTCAGTGCACTCAGGGTCAGTGCACTCAGGGTCAGAGCACTCAGGGTCAGAGCACTCAGGGTCAGAGCACTCAGGGTCAGAGCACTCAGGGTCAGTGCACTCAGGGTCATTGGTTCAGGGTCAGTGGTGCACGTACTAAAGGGTCAGTGAGGAGGCCCCGCCCCTCCCGGTGACATCATCTCCTACCTCACTGCAGTCAGACTCACAGCAGCCACAGCACAACGTTGGTAAATGAATGACATAGGAGGCCCCGCCCCTCCCGTAGGAGGCCCTGCCCATCTCCATTGTACATCATCCCCTCTAGTAACCACCTCCCAACTAGAAGCCACCGTGCAGCCTGGTCACATGGCTGTGACGTCATGAAAGGTCCTCTCGCACAGTGTGATTCCTATTCCTCGGTCCTCCCACACTAGGTGGCGCTGCATCTTCGCGATGACGGCGCTCTGTCCACCAACTCTATAGAAGCAGCGCGGCGAGGGAGACGGGCGCCATTTTAATCACACGGGTGACGCACTGGGATCTGAGCTCCAGCTGTGCGATCTCTGTAGGGAAAGAAAAACATGTTTATTAGGCAGGGAAAGCATGAAAATGAAGCGGCAGACGGCGGAGCTATGTGTGGAGAGCTCCAGTGTGACTATAGTGCAGGGATCAGTCAGTTCATGAGGTAAAATTACCTCACAGAAAGCTGGATCCAGAGCAGACGATCAGAGCAGAGGATTACATCAATACACAGGGAGAAATCCAGGCAGGATGGTAGTGTAGGGCGCTAGGAAGGCACAAAATCAGCATTAATACTAAAAAATATTCTGAAAATACATCAGCAAAGCATTAGACATTTAAAATAGGAAGGGAAAAGTGAAGAGAGAAATTATCACAGGGCAAAAAGTTTGAAAATGAACAAATGCAAAAGAGAAAAATAGAAAATGATTTTAAAAAGTTAGTAATAGAGAACTCTTAAAAGAGCAGGAAAATAAAATACCTTAGAGCGAAAAACGGGCAAAATAACCAAAAATCAACAAATTCTGAGTAATCACAAAAATAGAAAACGCTGAAGAAGCAAAAAATTATCAAAATGAACCTCAACAATACATCAATAATACAGGAGACAAAGGGAAAAGTGAAGATGAGAAAACCATCAATAATACAGGAGACATAAATAGGGAGGGACAGGTGAAGATGACACTAAATGCCGAACTGAGGGCAAAAAATCCGAAAATTATCAAATTTAAAAACAAAAGTGACTGAACCGCAGTCAGAAATAGAGACAGAAAAGACAAAGAGTAGAAATAAAATACCTGAGGGCAGAAAACAGGCAAAATAACCAAAAATCAACTAATTCTGAATAATTACATCAAAGGAAGATGACACTGACCAAACAGAAGCAAAACCTGAAACCGAATCTCAATAACTAAATAACAGCAGTAAAAGGGATGAGAGCAAAGGCAGGATTGGGAGTGCAGGATGGGAAATGCTCAAATATAATAGAATCAGCATTAATTATAAGAAATCCACTAAAAATACAGCAATAATTCAGGAGACAAATAGGAAGGGAAAAGTGGAGAGAAAATGCTGCACAGAGGGTGAAAAATCTGAAAATAATCCAATAAAAAAAGGAGTGAACTGCACTGTAATAGAGACCTCATTAAAAGAGCAGAAATAAAATACCCGAGAGCAAAAAAACAGGCAAAATAAATCAAATTCTGAGTAATTACATCAAAGTAAGAAAACTCTGAAACAACAGGAAGAAAAATTGAATAACCCGAATCTCAATTATAAATGAGGGCAGTAATGGGGATGAGATCTATACACAGAGAGGAATCATGGCAGGATTGTGAGTGTAGGGATGGGAACATGACGGCGATGCTCAAATGGAATAGAATCAGCATTAATTATAAGAAATCTACAAAAAATACATCAATAATACAGGAGGCATTATAAATAGGAAGGGAAAAGTGAAAAAGAGAAAATACCGCGCAGAGGGCGAAAAAAAATCTGAAAATAAACATTTAAAAGCAAACTAATGACAACTGATTAAACCACACTTCAGTTAGGGTGCATGCAAACGGTCCGGAGGAGCTGCGTGTTGGGACGCAGCTCCTCCGGACCTGAGCAAAGCCGCGGGTGGCCGCAGGGAGATCACAGCCACCCTGTACTCAACATGTGCGGCGGGTGCAGGGCGGCTTCTCCCTGCAGTCACCCACCCGATGGCAGCCGCTTCCGACTCCGCAGCATGAAATAAACATGCTGCGGAGGAGCGGACTCCTGGCAACCTGCACCACAGCTCCAAACACGCTGCGGTTGGGTTAAGCATAGTGAGGATGGGATTTATTGAAATCTCATCCACTATGCTATTACTGTACTACGCAGCGTTTTGGACGCAGCAGGAAGACGCTGCATCCAAAACACTGCGTACACTGATCGTGTGCACACACCCTTAAGGTACCATTATTCCATTTGTACACAACAACAAAATAGAACAATGTGTCCATGATTTCACTGCAACCAGCAATTTGCCAGTGAAATTGCCTAGCAATATTGCTGTGTGTGAAGGTACCCTAATATATCAAAGTCGAGAATATTTGAGAGTGAAAAACCTATAAAATAAATCCAAAAATCATCAAATTCTGTAATTACTTCTAACTGAGAAAATGCTGAAATAACACAAACACAAAATTGATTATATATAACCTCAGTAATACATCAATAAAAGCGACAATAGTAGGGATGAGAAAGAAGATGGCACACAGAGCACAAAAAGGATCCGAAAACCGTCAGAATCAGTTTAAATAGAAATGAAGGAAAAGACGAGACAAAATGATTTTACAGTCTCAGAACTAAACATTAAATAGAAAAACGTGTAATAATAATATAGTGCCAACATATCGCGCAGTGTTTAACAATACAGAGATTCATATACAGTCATAAGTAACAGTTGTACAATAATTAAAGCAAAACTAGTGACGTCCCTGCTCATGGGGGCCTACAGTCAGGAAAAATTCACATTTTAAGATAAAAAAAATTGCTCAAAAATCATTCTGATAGACATTTTGCTTTCACCCAGAGCCAAGCGACTAAAACATTGCTGCAGGACTGAAAGAGAAAATTACATTGATTCCTCCCAGCCCGGCTTTCAATTGTGTCCGGAGCAGTTAAAGGCGCCGCTCCAGCACTGACGTCTTGTGGTGCAGCGCATTAGTGCACAGCAAAGGAAAGTTAAGTTTTTCCTGAAAGCTGAACTTTCTGTACGTCAGCTGGGCACCTAACAGTATTAATTTGCAGATTAACCCCATATCTGCAGGTTGATAACATCGGACCTGAAAGGCGACTTTTCATTGATAAACACAGATTGTCCGTTTTTTTTCTTCCTAACGGCCAAGAATTCAAAAGTACAGTAAATCCATAATAAATAACACCGACAAGCCCTGAATGACGTCAGGATTTCACTTCTGTCATTCTCCACCTGAGATCTATCTTTACATTTTACTGATCACAGAATGCTGAGTCTTTATATTGAAATACTTTTATTTTAGGGTCTAAAAGACGCTTTTTTCTCTGTCACTTGATTATCCATACGAGAGATAGAACAGTTATTGTTTGCTTTGGTCTCTGATACTGAACTATTGCACCAAACCCAAATACATTTTTTTTTTTTAAGTCTTGTTAAATACTTTTCCTCAGTAATAGCACATTTTATGGAAAATTTAATTCCAGCAACATGGCCGTATAGCTTTAGTGTAACAAGATATTTTCAAATAAAGTATTTTATAAACTTTTAACATTTAATTCATTGGGGAAAAAAAGTAATTTCACTGTATTTTCTTTACATTGTTTTCTTAGAGATAACTACTTAATGACGGCGCCAGTTTTGTCCTTAATGACCAGGCCAAATTTAAAAAATTCTACCAGTGTCGCTTTATATAGCGAAGAAAAAGTGCATCTCTGGGGCAAAGGATGATAGTGATGCAGCAGACGGCACAGCTTGATGTAATGGGGGCTGGTGGGAATATGTTGTAGGGTTCAGTAGTTTAATGAGGTAAAATTTCCTCTCAAAACATGGTTCCTACAAAGGCGATCAGAGCAGTGGATGAGATCTATATACAGAGAGAAATCATGGCATGATTGGGAGTGTAGGACGGTAACGTGGTGGCAATGCTCAGAATCGCCATTAATTATATGAAATCCCCTAAAAATACATCAATAATACATGAGACATTATAAATAGGAAGGGAAAAATAAAGATGAGAAAATTGTTGTACAGACAACAAAAAATCTGAAAATTATCAAATTCAAAAGCAGAAAGTGACTAAACTGCATGTCAAAAATAACCCTCCAAAAATCCCTCAAATGTTAATCATTATTAGTTAAAAATCATACAAAGCACCTAAACAAATATTCATGCCCATAAACCCATCATATATAATAGAGTAGTGCTTTGCTCACCCGCTAGGAGAGTGGGTGCACAGAGAAAACCAGAATTAGCAAAAATATACTGTATGAGCTCTGGCACACCATAAAATGAATGTCCCACAAATGTGAATTTTATTCTGGAGGTGCTGGTTCTTTATTTTTATTTTTAATGATCAGCATCTTACAGAAAATGTTTTCATCCCTCCAATGCCTTCATCAATTTACGGTATATGACTAAATAAATAAACACATGTTTTTTCTGTGGTTTAAATAAATAAATGATATACAGAGAAAAGCAATGAATTATTAGTATACATGTTTGTTATGCAATGTCATATAATTTAAACAAGAAAAAAGGTGTATAATTCCAAAAGCACTTACAGCAATATTCACATAAGAAATAAGAGAAAAACGGAACAAATTTAAAGCCAAGAATGGACTGTCTGTCCAGATGAAAAAAACAAGACAAAAAATTACATACAGTCAGAAAAGAAAATACATTGATTATAATCCTCAATATCTGAATGGTTAGTCAGTGTAAATAAGTTGTGGGCATAGACTGATATGTCTGTTAACAAGAAAATAAGGAAAATGAATCAATAAAACAGGTTATGATCTAAATGTATAAGCAAAGGCTCATAGAGATTGACAGGATAACCTTGGAAAAAAGTCTTATTTTACCTTGAGAAAAACAGCTATCACTATGTTTGCCTAAAGGACATCAATTATCAGCAAAGCTGTTAGCACCTTCCTGGTGTGGGCAATTATTAAATAGCATTTCTACAGTATAAATTGTAAAAAGAATGGGCAAAAGTTTGTTATCGCATTTCAGCAGAAACTGGCATGAAGAAAATGTAATTGGGAATAAATGAATTACCTCAATGAGACTACCACTAGTGCATGGCTATGGATCACAGTAATGAAAGTGCCTGTGATAAAAACATGTATGTATTATTGGCATTTACCTGCATAACTGCTTCTGACACACTCAGATATAATCAGAAACACATGTCAGGCTTACCAGTGGGCTACTTATGAACCTATAGGAAAAAGAAGCATAAATAAGAAAAAGGGACAAAATCCCATTACCCAGAATATGTGAGCCTGAACTGCCATAAAAATTTACTTACTGGTCCACCATGGGGGGCTGTGAGCGGCGTTTACCGCCATCGCTGCGGTTTATATGCAAGCCTGATGTGATGTGACTTCCTGTTTTCGGTATTTGGAACGCAGGAAGTCGCGCTGTGGACTGGAAGCTGCGTATGTGCAGTTTCAAAACAGCAGTTTACACGATTTAGATGCCAAACACAGGATACAATGAAATAGGGCGGTGAAGGGAGCACAAATTAATGAAAAACACTCGGGGAATCTGAAAGGGGAAAAAAGGGAAATTATGCAATATTAAATATATTATAAAGCAAAATTAGGACAAATAGGTTAGGTGTATTCAAAGTGCAAGGCGACCACTGTAAATATGGCAGGTGATACTGGATACAGTGAATCCCATAAGAGAACATGTAAAATGACATCAAATGTTCAAAACTGCAGACAACAGACAACTTGTAAGAAAAAGTTGTTTTTTTTAGAGAAAGGGACATGGTGAACTACTAGAGAAAAATGAACTATAGACAGATTAGTAGATTACCTCGTATTCACGATTGAGCCCCCAATTTTTGCAATGCAAAGATCCAATAGGCTTCCCTCTATTTGAGATGCCTAATTCTGTCCCCACCTCACCTTAAAGGAGGTACATGCTCTAGAATGTGATACCTAAGTTGTGCAACAGTATGTTCCCTAGTTACAAAGTGGTGGGGAATAGGTAAAAGCATATTCTTACAACATATGGTTGATTTGTGTTTGCATATACGGTCTCGGACATGCTGACATGCATATATGAGACCGCGCGGGAACTTTATGAGGTATACCACATATGAAGATACACACGTCAAATAGTCATTAATATAGTAAATTTTCCCAGTTCTGGGATGAAAAAAGTGTTGCTCCTGACTAAATTGGAATATTGTAGGTAACTGTGACATGGAAAGTTACCTTTTCTAGGTGTTTATAAGAATGTTTGTCTAGATTTAACGATGTTAAAACCAACATACATAATCTATGACTAGACTAGATAATCGCGTAAATTAGGTGCCCACTTGTAGCACCAAAGAGTTGGGTGTTTAAACTCTTGTATTGTTGGATAAGAGTCACCCAAAATGTTCCAGTGTCTATTAATAATACTTTTAGTGATGTTATTAAATGGGTGGTACGAATTCACAAAGGTGACCGTGGGTGTGCTTGTTCTCTGTCGAACTTCAGTTTGAGCATAGGGGATAGCCAGATGGGGATAGCCAGTGCTTAAGAATCTAAAGGTCATTTCCTTATGTCTCTCTTGCTTCAAAGCGGGGTTAGAGACGATCTTATCTATATGAACATGCTGGGAATGAGGGAGAGCACGTTTAGTGTGTCTAGGGTGACAGTTACTAAATAGGAGAAGGCTGTTCTTATCTATTGGTTTGCGATACAAATCAGTTTCAATGCACCCTTCTTATGAAATTGAAACAAGGGTATCCAAAACATTAATCTGACTAGAATCAGAATGCATAGTAAAGGTAAGACCAGGTGTCAGTTGGTTAATGTGACGAAGAATTCTGATAAATTCAGCTTTGGTGCCTGTCCATATCATAAAAACATCAATGAACCTGTACCAGGCCACCGAATATGTCAGCATGAGGGAATTGTTAGTAATGTAGCGGTCTTCAAAGTGCGCCATAAAAGCTTTGCCATAACATGGCACCACATTACTTCCCTTGACTGTTCCTTTTTGCTGAGCAAAAAACTGATCTTGAAACATGAAAAAGTTCTTAGTACAATGTTGAGGAAATCTAGACAAAAAGATCTCTTCTTATCAGATTATTGAGAAAATGTTTGAAGGAACCACTGCATGGAAAACAAGCCCTCTGTATGAGCAATACTAGTAGGATTAGCAAGCAACACAAAAACATTTTTTTACCCAATGACTTCATTTTAGATTAGAAATATATACATCTTTCATGGCGTATAAAATTATGGATGTATATAAAATGCTAATGGTTAGTAATTGTACAACTAAAACAGAAGAAAACGATCAAAAAGCCTTAAAGGGATCCTGTCACCCCCAAATCACCTCTAAACCTATTAAAACCTGTCCCTAGAGCATATTAACACTGTCCCTACACTCCTTTTAGCTCCTAAATGGCATTAGTCAAAGTGAATATAAACGTTTTATAAGTACCTGATTAGTCATGATAATGAGTGACTATGCTATTCATAGTCACTCATCAAGGCAGCCCCTCTTCTTCATATCACGCCTATTCAGGCGTGCTCGTCAGTCTATGTTCAAAATCGCGCTCCCTGCGCGCCTCCCCTCTCTCTCATAGCGTCCGGGCTTCACTGTAAGCTGTATGACGCGATTCGCGTCATTCCCGGCGCCAGATGACGTATTTGCAGCCGCGCCGCGCTGTCAGCTTCAAGTCCCGCACTGCGCATGCGCATGGGCATGCGCAGTGCGTATTTTGAAGCTGACAGCGCGGCGCGGCTGCAAATACGTCATACGGCGCCGGGAATGACGCGAATCGCGTCATACAGCTTACAGTGAAGCCCGGACGCTATGAGAGAGAGGGGAGGCGCGCAGGGAGGCGCGATTTTGAACATAGACTGACGAGCACGCCTGAATAGGCGTGATATGAAGAAGAGGGGCTGCCTTGATGAGTGACTATGAATAGCATAGTCACTCATTATCATGACTAATCAGGTACTTATAAAACGTTTATATTCACTTTGACTAATGCCATTTAGGAGCTAAAAGGAGTGTAGGGACAGTGTTAATATGCTCTAGGGACAGGTTTTAATAGGTTTAGAGGTGATTTGGGGGTGACAGGATCCCTTTAAATTATTCAAAGTGAAAAAACTTTATTTTTGAATGTGCAGAACAAATTTATAAAAATGATCATCATAAAGCACATGGAGGTTCAAGTTGTTATTACTCACAAAGCAGCAAACGACAACTTGTTTAGAAGGAATATCTAAACGTCATAGGTTTAATGTCCTTGGTTTATTAAAATGTGTATAAGGCCTCTTCCCACTACTCATTTTCCTCTTAGGAACCTCCTTGGAGGGCCTAAAAAACGCCCTTGATGTAAATAGGCGTAATCAATGCTATCAAGACTACTTCTGGATTCATAAGGATCATAACGAGGATACCAGGGATTAGGTAGTTCAGGATTGCGCCACCGGTGTACAGCGCTCTTAGTATAGTCCTGTAAATCCCGATTAAACTTTCCGTTTACGCTCCTGTATGGTCTTGCGATAGTCAGTAATGGTCTTATTCATCTTGGTCCTCAAACTGTTGTTCTCACTGTTGGACATAGATCCCTTAAATTGTTCTTCAACTGTCTGGATATTGTCTTTTAATATAGTGACCTCATTCTGCAGAAAATCTACGGTCAATGTTACTAAGTCCAGAGAACACTTGTTTAATATATCCTCAAACTGATCCCAGAAATCTGGATTATTGGAGAACGTGGGCCGAAGATTCACAAAAAGACCTCTGGGGATCTTTTTTGTCTCAGGTATTTGGAAAGAGTTGCTTGTTTTGTATATCTTTAAGTGAGAGATTCAAAAATTGTGTAGAAGGAGTCACTCTGGCCAAAATAGCTGTTGTCTCGGTCTCATCGTATGAGACTAATGGAGTAGCCATGAATATAAAAAATGGGAGCTCAAGCAAAAATTAGATTGCAATATAATAGAGTATTGCTTGGCTCAACCGCCAGGAGAGTGGGTGCACAGAGAAAACCAGAATTAGCAAAAATATATGAGCTCTGGCACACCATAAAATGAATGTCCCACAAACGTGAAATTTATGCTGAAGGTGCTGGTTCTTAATTTTTATTTTTCAATGATCAACAAGTCTCAAAAAAATAAACCCATCATATACTGTGGCTGGGGGGGAATATCAGAGACGAGTGTTTTGTCAGGATATTTGTCAGTAAGAACAAACTCACTGCCGTTAGAACATAATAAGCGTTCAGGAGGAGTTAAGGTAAAGGTGCGGCACAATGGCTCAGTGGTTAGCACGGCACAGTTGCTTCGTGGTTAGCACTGTTCAGTGGGCAGTAAGATGGCTCAGTGGTTAGCACTGTACAGAGTGGCTCAGTGGTTAGCACTGCAGCATTGCACCGCATGGCTCCTGAGTTCATATCCCACCACGTACGACATCTGTAAGGAGTTATCATAGTCTTTCCGTGTTTGTGTGGGTTACCTCCAGGTTCTCTGTTTCCTCCCACACTCTAAAGACTGACAGGATGTTTAGATTGTGAGCCCCAATGGAGACAATGTTGGAAATGTATGTAAAGTATAAATATATTAAAAAGCTGAGATACTTCCCCTAAGGCTGACCCCTACCTAACAGCAGAGGATTTTCACCCTTATTTTTTTTATGCCCCTGCTCCTCAGCTGCTAGCCCTATTTAGTCCCTCTGGACTACGTCAAGTCACATATCGCCACCAGCACCATCAGTATTTAAAGCGAACCTGTCAGGTCCCCTATACCCTTTAAACTATCAGCAGGCACATGTATGGGTCAAACTTCCCTGCCTAACCATCCTGGTCTCATGATATTCTGCAAATCCAGTGTTTAAAAAAAGTTTAAGTCCCTTTTCCCTATGGAAATGAGGCCAGCAATAGACACAATGGTGTTAATTCACCTGTTTAGTCTGCCCTGTTTCCATGGTATAATGCCCCTGTGGGTGTGATAACATAATTACCAGTAACTGATGTCACCTTGAGCTCCCCGGACATCTCGATGTGTGTCTTTATCCACTTGTATGCGTCCTCCGCTTTAGAGGCGTACTGCGCATGCTCAGAAGGCCCCTACACTTCTGACTATGCGCAGTGCGGCTATGTATTGGGTGTTGGTTCTAGCTTCAGAGCCGCACTGGGCATAGTCAGAAGTGTGGGGGCCTTCTGAGCATGCGCAGTGCGCCTCTGAAGTGTGCACCCAGATTCAGAAGCTGCACGAGATGTCCAGGAGCTCAAGGTGACATCTACTACTGGTAATTATGTTATCACGCCCACAGATGGTGGTATGTGACTGGACGGTAGTGCAGATAAGGCCCACTTAAGGTTAGCTGCCGAGGTGTACAGGCACCAAAAAAAAAACAACTAAGGGTGAAAATCCTCTGCTGTCAGATGGGGGTCATCCTTAGAGGAAGCTATACTGCCCCAGCTTTGTACTCTTGACTGCTTGTTATTTTCTAACGACAGTGAGTTCATTTACTCTTACTGACTAATTTCCTAACAATACACGTTCCTGATTGATAGTCCCTCCCCAGTCTACAGTCTTATGATGGGTTTATGGGAAAAAATACTTGTGTGTGTTGTGTGATTTTTAAGTACATATTTAAATTTGTTTTTTAGTTTTTTTTTTTAATGTATGAGGATCCCTATTGCTATAATCCAGTTTTTGCTGTAGTTGTTTTTCAACTGCAGGTTAGTAATAGAAACTTCTCATAGTTACCTATTCATGCTGTTATATTTACACCAATGTATTTAAATTGTATGATTCAGCAATTAATAATTACCTCTGAATAATTTCCAATTCCTTCAATGATTTCTATCACAACCTTTAAAGTAGTAGAAGCCTCTGTTAGGAGTAGTAATGTGTCATCATCACACAGTGCCACCATTTCTTCTATGTGCCCTTGCCAAAATCCACTACCGGAAGGTGATTTCTAATAATCACAGCAAGTGGTTCTATGGCCAGTGCAAAGGGGACAGGGAACAACCCTGTCATGTTCTCCTATTTAATTCAAAAGGTGTTGAGAGTCCCCTGTTTAGTCTTATTCTAGTTGTCGGGTTTCCACATCGCAATTTGACCCAATATACAGTTAGGGCCAGAAATATTTGGACAGTGACACAAGTTTTGTTATTTTAGCTGTTTACAAAAACATGTTCAGAAATACAATTATATATATAATATGGGCTGAAAGTGCACACTCCCAGCTGCAATATGAGAGTTTCCACATCCAAATCGGAGAAAGGGTTTAGGAATCATAGCTCTGTAATGCATAACCTACTCTTTTTCAAGGGACCAAAAGTAATTGGACAATGGACTCTAAGGGCTGCAATTAACTCTGAAGGCGTCTCCCTCGTTAACCTGTAATCAATGAAGTAGTTAAAAGGTCAGGGGTGGATTCCAGGTGTGTGGTTTTGCATTTGGAAGCTGTTGCTGTGACCAGACAACATGCGGTCAAAGGAACTCTCAATTGAGGTGAAGCAGAACATCCTGAGGCTGAAAAAAAAGAAAAAATCCATCAGAGAGATAGCAGACATGCTTGGAGTAGCAAAATCAACAGTTGGGTACATTCTGAAAAAAAAGGAATTGACTGGTGAGTTTGGGAACTCTAAAAGGCCTGGGCGTCCACGGATGACAACAGTGGTGGATGATCGCCGCATACTTTATTTGGTGAAGAAGAACCCGTTCACAACATCAACTGAAGTCCAGAACACTCTCAGTGAAGTAGGTGTATCTGTCTCTAAGTCAACAGTAAAGAGAAGACTCCATGACAGTAAATACAAAGGGTTCACATCAAGATGCAAACCATTCATCAATTCCAAAAATAGACAGGCCAGAGTTAAATTTGCTGAAAAACACCTCAAGAAGCCAGCTCAGTTCTGGAAAATTATTCTATGGACAGATGAGACAAAGGATCAACCTGTACCAGAATGATGGGAAGAAAAAAGTTTGGAGAAGAAAGGGAACGGCACATGATCCAAGGCACACCACATCCTCTGTAAAACATGGTGGAGGCAACGTGATGGCATGGGCATGCATGGCTTTCAATGGCACTGGGTCACTTGTGTTTATTGATGAATAACAGCAGACAAGAGTAGCCGGATGAATTCTGAAGTGTACCGGGATATACTTTCAGCCCAGATTCAGCCAAATGCTGCAAAGTTGATTGGACGGCGCTTCATAGTACAGATGGACAATGACCCCAAGCATACAGCCAAAGCTACCCAGGAGTTCATGAGTGCAAAAAAGTGGAACATTCTGCAATGGCCAAGTCAATCACCAGATCTTAACCCAATTGAGCATGCATTTCACTTGCTCAAATCCAGACTTTAGACGGAAAGACTCACAAACAAGCAAGACCTGAAGGCTGCGGCTGTAAAGGCCTGGCAAAGCATTAAGAAGGAGGAAACCAGCGTTTGGTGATGTCCATGGGTTCCAGACTTAAGGCAGTGATTGCCTCCAAAGGATTCGCAACAAAATATTGAAAATAAAAATATTTTGTTTGGGTTATGTTTATTTGTCCAATTACTTTTGACCTCCTAAAATGTGGAGTGTTTGTAAAGAAATGTGTACAATTCCTACATTTTCTATCAGATATTTTTGTTCAACCCTTCAAATTAAACGTTACAATCTGCACTTGAATTCTGTTGTAGAGGTTTCATTTCAAATCCAATGTGGTGGCATGCAGAGCCCAACTCGCGAAAATTGTGTCACTGTCCAAATATTTCTGGCCCTAACTGTATCTGCTGATATTCCCAATAGATTGTCAACTCTCAGCCACATGGAGCTCTATTGGATATATAAACTCGATACCCTCAGTCCAAAAGGGCTGAATGAGGTATCTGATTTAATTTAATGATTATTTGTTAGGCCAGTATCATGTTTTTGGAATTTAATTTGGGAACCAAAGTTTTTAGTAATACCTTTACTGTGTGCACGGTCTCAATTTAATGTTGATAGCTTGTGGTTGCAGTTCTGACGAGGGGAGGTTATGAATGATCTTCTACGGTGATCTGTAGTGATTTAGGTCTGCTATGTTGGACCTGATGACATAGGGAAGTTTGCTTTGGTAAAACAAGCTGATGTAAAGGTTGCAAGAGAGCTAAGCAGGTGGGATGGCAGAGTGGTAAATCATGGGACCTACATGTTAGCTCTTGGCTTGGGGGAGTTCGAACCCCATCAGAATTATTTACATTTTTGTTCAACGCAATTACGGAGGGAGAAAGTTTTATCCTGCAGGCATTGGAGGCCCATATAACTGTGATACCAAAACCAAATAAGGACCCTTTGTTGGCAGCAAGCTATAGACCAATTTCATTAATTAATGTGGATGTCAAAATATTTGCAAAAGTATTGGCCGACAGACTCTCCAGAATGCTGCCCTCAATTATCAACTTAGACCAGGTGGGCTTTGTCAAGGACCGAGAGGCGCGGGGCAACATCATTAGATTGCTTCTTATAGATAGGGCTAAGGTGTGGAATTACCCTTTTTGTCCGTTTTCGATTGACGCAGAAAAGGCCTTTGACAAGAGTCCATTGAGGCCCTGGAGCATATTGGGCTCCGACAAAAATTCTTGGGAAAGGTCATGTCCTTGTATTCGAAGCCCTCAACTAGGGTCAGAATTAACGGGTCCCTATCTGACCAGTTCTGTATTCAGAATGGAACCAGGCAGGGGTGTCCGTTATTCCCTTTATTATATGTCATTGTAATTAAACATTTGGCTAAAGCCATTAGGGATAACGGAGATATCACTGGGATACAGGTGGGAAATACCAATCAAAAAACGGCCTTGTTTGCAGACGATGTGCTCCTCTACGTCTCCCAACCTGCTATTTCCTTTCCAGTCTTACTACAGGAGTTCGGTACGTTTGGGGATTTAAGTAATTTTAAAGTCAACTTTTCAAAAAAATGGAGGCTCTAAACATAACTTTGCTTCCGTTGGAAGTTGCTTCCCTAGCGAGGGACTTCCCTTTTAGGTGGAGAAGAGGACAGATCTCCTACTTGGGTGTGAACCTCCCCGATGACCTACATAAACTTTACTCTCTGAATCATCAAGTCATACTAGACAGGGTAGGGTCTCTCCTGGAATCCTATGGGCCATTAAAACTATCTTGGCTAGGCAGGATTCATGTTATTAAGATGGACATCCTACCAAGATTCCTATATATATTCCAAAACAAAGAGAGAAGGGAGCGCACATAGGGTCTTATCTATGATGATAATTCAATGCCCCCCGATTAGTGTGCCCTGAGGAAGCAGCAGGTCCTGCTGTGAAACGCGTTGGCTCAATAAACGGACATCAAACATACCTTTCCTGCTTGGTGGTCTGCGCGGAATCTAAACCTGGGCTTTTTTATACATAAATATATATATTCCAGGCAGTTCCTATCTGGCCACACAGATCTTTTTTTCTTCCAAAGTCCGCTCCCTGATTTCTCGTTTCATTTGGAGGGGAAAAAGACAGAGGGTGGGATTTATGACTCTGTCAGCTTTACGTCAAAACGGAGGAATGGGGCTCCCAAATCTTTACAAGTACTGTCAGGCAGCCATTCTAGTTAGACTCCTGGACTGGAAATATAGGGAAGCCTCCAAGAAATGGGTCCAAATTGAACAAACAAGGATAGAAATACCTCTTCCATACCTACAATGAACCTCCAAGCATACCATCAAAGGCCTTGAAAACCTTACATTCCTCACTATAGAAACACTCAAGGCATGGCAAGCCACACTGGATAGAAATCCGGATACACAGTTGGTGAGTCCCTTGACTGCTATATTTCGAAACCCGGCATTCCCCCCAGGGATGATGTGAGAAACCTTCCTGGGTTGGCAATTCAGTGATGATGTACGCATCATGCACATCATACAATACAGAGATCTTCCCACTTTTACTGTTTTACAAAACAATATGGTTGACCCTAAACTAAAATGGTGGGAGTACCTGCAAATACGTTCTTTTCTGCAATCCATAAAGATATCGGGGGGCCCTGATTTGCGGCTATCACCCATGGAAACACTCTTTACTTGTGAAGACCCGCCATCTCGGGGGATATCTGCCATTTATCAAATTTTATCAACAAGACAGAGCACTGACAAGCATAAGTACCAGATTTCCTGGGAGAGAGAGCTGGGGAGAACCATTTCCAGTGAGGACTGGGAGAGGTGCTTCTTGATGGCTAATAAGTTGCCAGGCTCATGCGATGCATGGGAGAAGTGCTATAAACTGCAATTTAGATGGTATATTACCCCAGATAGGTTGCATAGGTTCTCATCAACTGCCCCCAATTGTTGCTGGAGATGTGGGTCCGAAGAGGGTACGCTGCTCCATATTTGGTGGGACTGCTCCCTGATCAAAGAGTTTTGGGAGAAGGTATTCCGTAACTACAAGTTGGTTACAGGAAGACACGTAGTTGGAAACCCTGGGATGGCTGTGTTGCCTGGCTCGGTGAGGGCCCAAAAGAGAGACATTCTGAGATTTTGTCTTTCTGCTGCTAGAGCCGTGATTCCTCGCCATTGGAGAGACCAGAATCCGCCCACTATAGTAGAATGGTACTCTAATTGGAGTCTATTTACAGATTGGGAGAGATATTGGCTGGGCTTCTACAGACAATGAATGCCTTTACTATCACTTGGTTCGAGTGGATCTTATTCAAAGATGCCACCAATTTTAACAAACTCTTCTCCTAAATTGAGAATATTGGTACATCCTTAATAGTTCATGCCAGAACCTATGAACTCCATTCTCTAGTTACCAACGCCATGTCATTGAGTTCTGATTTCTTAATTCTTGATTTCTATATTCTTTTTCTCTCTTCTTTTTCCCAATTCCTCCCTCCCCCTTCCCCCTGGGCAGCTGTAGACAAAAGGTTTGAACATAGGTCAGCAACGACCTACTAAAAGTAATACAATGGAAATATGATTAACATGACTCTTGTTAAAATACTCAACCTGTAGAGGAGATTTATAAATACATATATACATTTTGCGTGCTTACCTATAGCACTTGTCTCGTTATAAAGACAAAACTCTAAAACATAGGTAAACTGACATACTTTATCATAATAGAAAGGAGTTTGATGCTAAGCTTATCAATGTGTAATGATTGTGAAAAATGTATTGACTTGTTAAATAAAAATATATTTACCCCCCAAAAAAATTGATAAAATCTCAGAATAATCTAAAATAGACTTTAGGTTTTACCAAGTGAACAATAAAATGTAAAATAGAGCCAAAAGGCATAACATACAAAAAACTGTGCATATACTCAAAAGAGAAAATACAAAAATAGCAAACTTAATCGAAAAAACCTTCTACATATCAGCATAAAAAAGTCCACAAAAAGTAAAAACGGCCCAAAAGACGAAAATGCAAAAAATATTGCACAGAAGACCAATTTCTATATACTGTATGGTCTTCAGATTATTTTAATTGCACCCTTCCTATTAAGTTCAAAGGTAGGTCATGCCAATGAGGTGTTTACTCTTATAGGGGAGGATGGTGATCTTACCAATTTTTATTCCCAGATAAAGGTTATATGAGATTTGACTCTACTCACTCCCCAGCTTGGTGAATCCTGTATTACTTGTGTGTCGTTGGCCTCCCAATGTTAACTCCTACTTTTTTTTGTTGTGTTACTTGCAAACAAGAAATAAGAAAGTTGAATGCTTTAGCTTTTTGTTATATCCTTTTCAAGCAGCTGGGTCACCTGATTGCACACTATGTCGCACTGTAGGATTAGCAAATTGAACAAGTTCCAACATATGTTAAATGGGGCAATTATGAATTTTCTGCTCAACCACAAAGCGTACGTAGGCAGGAATATAAATCTATATCCCTGGAACCAAAGGGTCTAGCAAAGGACTTTAGAATCATTAAGTATATCTAGGCTTTGAACTAAACAGGGAAACTAGCATCTTCCCCGGTAATCCCCATGTGTAGGCGATGTTATTCTCCCTGATAATTTTAGATAGGTTAATAAATTCCTGTCTTTTTTACCAGGGAAGCAGCAGGACAGGCCTGGAAACGCTGCTAAGTTCTGGTATGGGCCTGGAAAGTTTTGCTCCTTCCTAAGGCTTTGTAGAAAGCTTCTTTAGTATTGGAAAAGTGAATTCTTGCCACCATATCGCAAGGCAGGGAGGACTCATTGTTTTTGGATCTGGGAACCTTTTGGATTCTGTCCTCCATCCCTGGAGTCCCAGTCAGGAAGAACCTGTTGAAAGGAGATTATAGAACTAGTCAGGCAGGTTTTTGTCAGAAATGGAGCCCTTTACCTTTCCATTGTTGTACCTTGAATTGTCCTCCAAATCATGTACAGGAGTCCTGGACTTACGATGTTGATCTATTCCTACGTTGTGTCATGAACCGATTTTTCGGTGTAAGTCGGAACATCCGTATATACTGTACGTAAATGAAATACTGTAAGCACTTATCCTATCCTAACACCATCCTAACACATTATCAAAAAAACACATACTAAATATGTTTAATAATGAAATCAAACAGGAATAATAAACAGTAATACAAAAAAAAAAGATTACAATACAGTACTGTATTTATTCCTATGGTTGGCTTGCACAATGGAAGGGGTGTTGCAAGGGAGGTGAGTCAAGAGAGGCAGAACCTGCAGAAGATTCTGGAGATACTGGGGCAGGTCAAGAGGCAACTAAGGTAAAGGGTACAGGATCTCTTGCAGACCTCCCTATCTTCTTGAAATACTGCTGCAGGTTAGTCTGGGAGGAGACCTTCTTCTCCTCCAAGATCTCCTGGTAACACCGCAGGCAATGACCCCTCTGGCAACTTTAGTGTACCTGTTCATTTTGGGATCCTCAGCCTCAAACCTTGACAACCCTTCCTCTATCAGGGCAAAACCTGCAGCCAAGCCCTGCCGTGTAAATCTCTGGGCTTTGGGTTTGGTGTGTCTTCCTCTTCCTCTATCATCTGCTTCTCCAGTTGGATAAGCAGATAACTCCTCTCAATGAGATGCCAGTAGCTCTGTGACATCATCAGCCTCCACCTCCAAATTAATTTCCTTACACAGGGCAACAACTTTCTTGATAACATTATCAACTGTCTCTGCAAACCCATGGAAATCATTCACAAAGTGGGGACACAGTTTTTTTCCAAGCACCATTCAGGTTTGTCTGCTGAACCTCACCCCAGGAATCAGCAATGTTCTTCACAGCATCAAGGATGTTGTATGATTTCCAAGAGTCCTTCAGAGTAAAGACCTTGTTCCTCTCAGTTGCCCCTAAAGCCATACAAATTGTCTTTTGGAGGCAGTAGGCCTTGAATGTAGCAATTACTCCTTGGTCCATAACACCTTAAAGGGGATATCCTTGGAGGTACAGTACCGCTCCACGCCTGGCACAAAATGGTTGCTGAACCAGTCCTCAAACACTGCAAGTGTTACCCATGCCTTCTTATTAGCCTTCCAGATGACTGGTAGTTGACCCTTCCAAATGCCCTTGAGTGCCCTTGGATTTTCAGCTTGATACACCAGTAAGGGCTTCAGTTTGTTGTCGCCAGCAGCATTTTCCCCAAGAAGCAAAGTCAGTCTCTCCTTGCTGGCTTTATGACCTGGTGCTGAATTCTCCTTGGAGATACGGTTAGGCAAACGCTTCCAAAACAATCCTGTCTCATTCGCGTTGAACACTTGTTCAGCACAGTAACCCCCCTCCTTAATTATCTCAGCCAACGCTTAGAAACTCGCTGCTTTCTCATCACCACTAGCTTAATTATCTCAGCCAACGCTTTAGGAAACTCACTTGCTGCTTTCTCATCACCACTAGCAGCTTCACCTTACACTTTAATATTATGGAAATTGGCACGAGCCTTAAAACGGTTAAGCCAACCCCTACTGGCCACAAACTCTTCACTCTCACTTCCTTCCCCTTTTCTTTTTTGAACGCCTCACACAATCGTTTAGCCTTCTCCTGAATCACCCTAAGGCTCACTGGGATACACCGTTGATTTTGGTCTTCCAACCAAAATGGTCTTTCCATCTCTATAATAAGACCACTAAGCTGCTTGGTTATCACTGTCGATTTCATAGAAGCAGATCCGTTCAAGGATGCGATCTTCATCCTTGATAATAGTAGCGACAGTCGAACGACTAAGTCTGAGCGAGCAGCCAATGTTTGTCGCTGTTTCCCCCTTATTGAGTCGCTTTATGATATCTTATTTCACTTCCATGGTGATGGCTTTCCTCTTCTTCAATGCACTGCCATCAGAAGAGTCTTGACTTACGCCTGGGAGCCATAATGAAGGGCAAAAAGTTACTGTGTACTGTACTGTACTGTATTCTTCCCCCACGCACACCAAACAGGAAGTTTGCGTTACGATGTTTATGACGCAAAACCACTTAAAGTCGAAGCAAGGTTTTATACAGTAATGGGAGATGTGTCGTAACCACGAAGCATCGTTACTAGGGACTGACGTAACCCGAGGACCTCCTGTACTTTACTTTTCAAGTGAGGTTCTATCTTAAGTGCTGCATTGGCATCGGTTAAATTATGTGAAGTTGAATATTCTGCCATCTTTGACTATATAAGCTGTAGGTTCACCTAGTGTTTAAATTTACCCTTCAATTTCTGTCACCTTATAACGTAAATCCTCCTGCAGAGGGGCTCTCTGGGAGCTTAGCAAATTCTGCATAGTTTGTTTAGTGAGCAGTATGTATTGCATCCTTCTTTTCTACCCGCTTCCTAAAACTCAACATGGACAAGACCGAATTAATCGTTTTTCCCCCGAACAACCCTGCCCCGCTTCCTGACCTATCTATCACCGTCAATGACTGCACACTCTCACCCCTCCCCCCACACCAAGTGCCTCGGGGTAATCCTCGACTCCTCCCTCTCCTTCAAGCCCCACATCCAAGCCTTCGCCACCTCCTTCTGACTCCAACTAAAATACATTGCCCATATCCGTTCCTTCCTTGACCACAACACGGCCAAGACACTTGTCCATGCCCTCGTCATCTCCCGCCTGGACTACTGCAACCTCCTGTTCACCGGTCTCCCTGCCTCCTCCCTCGCACCTCTCCGCACCATCCTCAACTCTGCTGCCCGACTCATCCACATATCCCCCCATTACTCCCCCGCCTCCCCTCTCCGCCGAGCCCTCCACTGGCTCCCCATCCCCAGCGCTCCCCATCCCCCAGCGATCTCGCTTCAAAACCCTAACCCTGACATACAAGGCCATACACAACCTGTCTCCTCCCTACATCTCCGACCTAGTCTCCCGCTACCTCTTCTCACGCAACTTGCGCTCCTCTCAGGAACTCCTTCTCTCAACCTCCTGCATTTCCACCTCCCACAACCGCACAAAAGACTTCTCTCGTGCTTCCAGCAGACTCTGGAACTCCCTCCCCCACCACATCAGACGCTCCCCTACCCTGGGAACCTTCAAGAAAAACCTGAAGACCCACCTCTTCCTACAAGCCTACAACACACACTGAAACCCAATCCACTGCATCATCTCACCTCTCCCCCTCCTACTGTCTTCCTCCCTCCCCACCCCCTCTAGACTGTGAGCCTTCGCGGACAGGATCCCTGGCCCTATTGTACCCGTATGATTGATTTGTCGATTTGTCATCGTTTTTCGACCACTTGTCTTTGTCTACCCTTTGACTTGTACAGCGCCATGTATCCTAATAGCGCTATATAAATACCTAATAATAGTATGAGGAGCAGAAAGATGCCGAGGGAGATGGCGGCGCCGGCGATCTTGCCCGTTGAAGCAGAGGACCTGCCCTGCGTCATGAAGTCTGCAACTGTGGTTGGGATGGCTGTTTTTGCGGGTTGTTCCTTTGGCATTATAAATTGTTCGGCTGGGTTATAGTCACGGTGTATGGCTGTTTAGCTTTTGTATCAGGCAGCTGGTGCCATCAGCGTGCAGGCCACAGCCTTGAAATCTGTTTCTTGATGCAGCAGGAATCTCACTCATTCTGTGAGGATATTTGACTGTGAAAAGTCCAGTAAATTTATATGCACTGGTTGAGAACAGAGCCCGAGTCTGGAATCTGTCTCCAGACGCAGCAGGAAACTCTTTGTTCTGTGAATACAGCTGACTGCAGAAAGTCCAGTAAATGTCATAACTATGATTAAAAATCTGTCTTTATTTTTTTGACATCGTACAGACTTGTGGAAGAGATGTCACATCCATTATATGTTGATTAATTGAACACTATCAGGCCTGTCTTTACAATGGTGATCTGCAGAAATAATTAATGTAACTGATTATGGCTGAAGATGAAACAACTGAATATCATATGTCAGTGGCTCGCATTGTACTCATGGATACTGATTTATGGTCTTGTGGATTCCTAAACCCGAAATGTATCATATTGGTTGTCATTAAGCTTTTCATAGATAAGTAAGAAGTACAGATCAACGAGGCTCTGAGAATTAAATCAGAGAACTAATATTCTCTCTGAAAGCTGCATGAAAATAGATATTATGGATAATCATATCGGTGTCATCTAATCCTCTTTTGAAAACATCAGTCACAGAAATGATAGCGCACAGAACAAAACTGATGAGCTTTCAATCTCAAGTATCACCATTAAAAAAGACCATACACACTTAAAGCAGGGAGAGAAGGAGGTGCAGGACGACAGTGACCGTTTCACGCCGACTGGCGCTTCTACAGGTCTACAATACAGGTGCACAATATCAGAGCTAATTAGCTAAAAATTGGAGATAGTGGACGCAAAAATCAGGAGATGTATTTTCAAAAAGAAGACCACCACTAACTTCCTCCTGTATTATCATAGTGCCCACCCACTTAATACTAACACAGGCTTACCGTATAGCCAATTTTTACGCGTAAAACGTATCAATAATACTGAGTTAGGATTGAAAAAACAGGCGGATGATTTTGAACAAGCATTTATCCACAGAGGCTACCCCCCAGTTGAGTTGTGCTAGGGATAGCGCTTCCATAGACCAAGGAAAAATAATGCCAATTTGGTCAGTATCCAAAAGTAATGATGAAAAGAAGACAT
Source organism: Allobates femoralis (assembly GCA_033576535.1). Lineage (NCBI taxonomy): Eukaryota > Metazoa > Chordata > Amphibia > Anura > Aromobatidae > Allobates > Allobates femoralis. The sequence goes on along the minus strand of JARQOC010000010.1, from coordinate 51,089,226 downwards.
TTTTCTTCAATTTAAAATTTGGTCCTATGTTCTCTACAGTAGCTTCAGCTGTTAAACAACACTGGCATATCATTGAATCTGATGAGGGGGCTCTGAAAAGATCTATACCTGTGGTGACATACAGACGTAGCAGGAATTTTGAGGATATCTTGTTCAAAAGAAGGATAGAGACACCTCAAACCAATTTGTTGCTCACAAATCGTCCAAAAGGGAATTACAAATGTAATACTTGCCCCTGGTGCAGCTATCGTCAAACAGGCCAAAGTCTACAAATAAATGGTGATTTTCTTTCAATTAAATCTTTTATTAATTGTAGAACGAATTAGCTAGTTTATGCCTCTTCTGTCCCTGTGGAAGATTCTACATAGGCAAGACGATACATCCCCTTTTTCATTGGTTTCGTGAGCATTACAATTCCATCAGCTCAGGGAAAGGTTGCCCGCGTCTGATTCAACACATCAGAGATTGCCATTCTGGCAACCTTGATGTCCTTAATTTTGCGGGAAAACTCCCTACTGTATAGACAGTGATCAATTATATTGCCCAGGGTATAACAGTGACATCAACAGGACATATGGGGGTTTAGGGGGAAAGTGAGGGATCGCTCCCCTCAAGACCAGCTTTAATGGGATGTGAGCTCATTAGCAGCATCATAATACTCCCACGGAGACCAGATCATCATATGTTTATCAACTAAGTCGTGCATCATCGCTGTGAGGTGATCCATGCGCTTACCATCCAGGATCCTTCTCCTAAGAGCCAGAAGGGATGTGGTAGATGTCTGCTTCCAATTTTTTGCAATCAAACATCTAGCCGCTGTAGTTATATGGAGGAAAAGTTTGGACGCCGTTTTGCCTAACCCTCTAGCTCTAGCACCCAATAGGAAAACCAAGGGGTCCAAGAGGATAGCCGCGTGTAGAACTTTATCCTATTAAGGTCTTTACCTGACTCAAAAAAAGGGTGAATTCCCGGGCAGGTCCAGAAGATGTGATAGACAGAACCTACTCCAGTCCCACACCTCCAACAAGTCGAGGGAATAGAGGGGGTCAAATCTGTGGAGAACCTCTGGGGTGTAATACCACAGAGTCAGAATTTTATATATGTTTTCCTTGTATAATGTACCAATAAAAGACTTAGCAGCAGTACTCCAAATTTACGACCAGTCCTGGTCGGCAATTTTTCTCCCCTGATATGCCTCCCACCTCGACATGTAACGGAAAGGCTCGCCCTGTGTTTCTCGGGGGTCAGATAATAAGAAGTAAATTGCAGAAATCAGACCCTTAGTTCCCGTGGACGACCTACACAACCTCTCGAAATCTGTGGGAACCGATACTCCCTCCCTACCAATCAGAGATCTGGCCAAGTCTTTAATCTGGAGAAATTGGTAGAAAACTCCATTCGGTAGTAAGAAGTGTTTCCTCAAGTACTCAAATGTATGAATCTCCATGGTCCTCCCATCTATTATGTCTGCATAACGGAACAGGCCTGCTTTCAACCACGGGTGTATAATATCGGATTCAAGACTATTCGGAAGCATCGGTTGATAAATAAATGACACCAAGGGGGAGCAAGGCGACATCAGGGCGAATCTCTTCATGCAGGAGTTCCACAGCTCACGAGTAAACTGCATTGGGCTTAATAGAGGAGACTGAAGGCGTGCCTGGGCAGGCGGCCATAAAAATGAATTTGGATGGATAGGGGATATGCAAAGCTTCTCTATTTCAGTCCATCTATTCTAGGCCCAGAGGGAAGTCCAACATGGGATTCTCCGTAGGTGTGTAGTTCAGTAATATTTTAAGATGTCGGGTAAAGAGAACTCACCTCTAAGTTTATGTGTCAAGAGCACCTCCCTAGCCACTCTGTGTCTCTTCCGATGCCAGATGAAGTCCATGATCGCTGCCTGTAGTGATTTCAGTTCCGAAAGATGAATCTTCACCGGAAAAGTTTCGAAAGCATATATGAGCTTGGGAAGAATGGTCATTTTTACTGTTATCATTTGACCCATCCAAGACAGAAGAAGAGACAGCGACTTGGACAACTTCGCCCTTATTTCTCTGAAAAGGAGAGGGAAATTGTGTTTATAAAGGGTGTCATAAGATGAGGTAATCTGCACTCCTAGATATTTAACTGCCTCCGGCCTCCATCTAAATTTATGGTTCAATTGCAGATGATCCCAACTCTCGGGAGGGAGTCCTATGGGCTTAGATTCCGTCTTACTGGTATTCAATTTATATCCAGAGAGAGTTCCATATGTTCCCAACTCCCTGAGAAGGTTCGGGAGAGGAATATGGATATTAGTAAGGGTCAAGAGCACGTCGTCCGCGAACAACGCGATTTTAAATTGTTTGCTTCCCAGCGTCACCCCCGAGATATTGGGATCTAATCTGATGGCCGCCGCCAGGGGCTCTATGCAGAGGGCAAATAGTAGCGGTGAGAACGGGCATCCCTGCCTAGTGCAATTCGAGATGGCAAAAGGCTTAGACACACTAAAAGGGAGCTTTATGGAAGCCGAGGGGTAGCTATACAACGCCTGCAGGGCCGTCATAAAGCCCCCAGAGACTCCAAGGGAGCGCATGGTTCCAAATAGGAAGGGCCAGGAAAGGCGGTCGAAGGCCTTTTCCGCGTCTAGGCTCAGGATCAAAGCCTGTTGTCGTCTCCGATTCAACACATCCACCAAATCAATGATCCTCCTAGTATTATCGCCTTCCTGTCTATGGGGGATAAAACCCACCTGATCTTTATGGACCAGGTGAGGTGTCCAGTTATTGAGTCTCATAGCTAGGAGTTTGGTGAAGATCTTTAAATCGGCGTTTAACAGGGCGATTGGTCTGTAGTTTGCGCAGTCCAAGGGGTCCCTGGGTGGCTTGGGGAGAAGGACAAGATGGGAATGCAACATCGTGGCCGGAATAGGGTGTCCCATCATAAAGTCATTAAATAGGGCAGTCATATGGGGAAGTAGCGTTTTGGCGAAAGTCTTGTAATATAGGTAAGTCAGACCATCAGGGCCAGGGGATTTTCCTTGTGGTAGTGATTCTAGGACCTCACTCACCTCATCTGTAGTTACTACAGCATTGAGAGTCTCCTCAGCTGCCTGGGGAAGAGAAGGGAGCTCCAATTTGAAGAGGTATGTGTCTTACCTCTTCAGGGCTCCTAAGACTGTCATTGTCGTGGGAATAAAGATTATATAGTTCACTATAGTACCGTATATACTCGTGTATAAGCCGACTTTTTCAGCCCAAAAATTGGGCTGAAAAGTCCCCCCCTCGGCTTATACACGAGTCATATACTTTTGTGCAAGGTGGGGGCTGTGTCCGGGAGCAGGAGGAGGCAGGAGGAGGCTGGAGGAGGTGGGGGGAAGGCTGTAATATGAGCGGCTCTTGCCGTGGAGCCGCTCATAACTTATTCATGATATGCACTGCATCCCCCGCCCATCTGCGGGGGAGCAGTGCATATCCCATTACAAGCTCCCCATAACAATATGGCGCCCCCACCACAATAAAGCCTCCCCATGCTCCCGCTGCTCAGTGTATAATGTATAGAGTTATTAGCTCTCACCCTCTCTCAGTGCATCATCCCTCCTCCCTGCGTGTCATGTGACCGACCGGTGACGTCATCGAAGTGAGCCCCGTCCACAGGACAAGCAGGAAGGAGGGAAGATGCACAGTCAAGACCGAGGGTGAGAGCTAATAACACATTTATTTTACAGTGAGCAGCGGCAGCATGGGAAGGCCTTACTGTGCTGGGAGCTGTATACCAGGGTGCTGGAGCTGTATTCCAGGGCTGCTGGGAGCTGTATTCCAGGGCTGCTGAGAGCTGTATACCAGGGCTGCTGGGAGCTGTATTCCAGGGCTGCTGGGAGCTGTATTCCAGGGCTGCTGGGAGCTGTATTCCAGGGCTGCTGGGAGCTGTATTCCAGGGCTGCTGGGAGCTGTATTCCAGGGCTGCTGGGAGCTGTATTCCAGGCTGCTGAGAGCTGTATACCAGGGCTGCTGGGAGCTGTATTCCAGGGCTGCTGGGAGCTGTATTCCAGGGCTGCTGGGAGCTGTATTCCAGGGCTGCTGGGAGCTGTATTCCAGGGCTGCTGGGAGCTGTATTCCAGGGCTGCTGAGAGCTGTATACCAGGGCTGCTGGGAGCTGTATTCCAGGGCTGCTGGGAGCTGTATTCCAGGGCTGCTGGGTGCTGTATTCCAGGGCTGCTGGGAGCTGTATTCCAGGGCTGCTGGGAGCTGTATACCAGGGTGCTGGGAGCTGTATTCCAGGGCTGCTGGGAGCTGTATACCAGGGCTGCTGGGAGCTGTATACCAGGGCTGCTGGGAGCTGTATTCCAGGGCTGCTGGGAGCTGTATACCAGGGCTGCTGAGAGCTGTATACCAGGGCTGCTGGAGCTGTATACCAGGGCTGCTGATGAAGGCTGTATACCAGGGCTGCTGGGAGCTGTATACCAGGGCTGCTGGGAGCTGTATACCAGGGCTGCTGGGAGCTGTATACCAGGGCTGCTGGGAGCTGTATACCAGGGCTGCTGGGAGCTGTATACCAGGGCTGCTGGGAGCTGTATTCCAGGGCTGCTGAGAGCTGTATACCAGGGCTGCTGGGAACTGTATACCAGGGCTGCTGGGAACTGTATACCAGGGCTGCTGGGAACTGTATACCAGGGCTGCTGGGAGCTGTATACCAGGGCTGCCAGGGCTGCTGGGAGCTGCATACCAGGCTGCTGGGAGCTGTATACCAGGGGTGCTGGAGCTGTATACCAGGGGTGCTGGGAGCTGTATACCGAGGGTGCTGGAGCTGTATACCAGGGCTGCTGGGAGCTGTATTCCAGGGCTGCTGGAGCTGTATTCCAGGGCTGCTGGAGCTGTATTCCAGGGCTGCTGGGAGCTGTATTCCAGGGCTGCTGGGAGCTGTATTCCAGGGCTGCTGGGAGCTGTATACCAGGGCTGCTGGGAGCTGTATTCCAGGGCTGCTGGGAGCTGTATTCCAGGGCTGCTGGGCTGTATTCCAGGGCTGCTGAGAGCTGTATACCAGGGCTGCTGGGAGCTGTATTCCAGGGCTGCTGGGAGCTGTATACCAGGGCTGCTGAGAGCTGTATTCCAGGGCTGCTGGGAGCTGTATACCAGGGCTGCTGGGAGCTGTATTCCAGGCTGCTGGGAGCTGTATACCAGGGGTGCTGGGAGCTGTATACCAGGGCTGCTGGGAGCTGTATACCAGGGCTGCTGGGAGCTGTATACCAGGGCTGCTGGGAGCTGTATACCAGGGCTGCTGAGAGCTGTATACCAGAGCTGCTGAGAGCTGTATACCAGGGCTGCTGTGAGCTGTATACCAGGGCTGCTGGGAGCTGTATACCAGGGCTGCTGGGAGCTGTATACCAGGGCTGCTGGGAGCTGTATACCAAGGCTGCTGGGAGCTGTATACCAGGGCTGCTGGGAGCTGTATACCAAGGCTGCTGGAGCTGTATACCAGGGCTGCTGGAGCTGTATACCAGGGCTGCTGAGAGCTGTATACCAGGGCTGCTGGGAGCTGTATGCCAGGGTGCTGGGAGCTGTATACCAGGGGTGCTGGGAGCTGTATACATGGTACTGGAGTCCACCCTCGGCTTATACGCGAGTCAATAAGTTTTTCCCAGTTTTTGGGGCAAAAGTAGGGGGGTCGGCTTATACACGGGTCGGCTTATACACGAGTATATACGGTATTTATAAAAGATGTCAGCTATAGCATCCGGGTGGTACTGGAGAGTGCCATCAGAATCACGCAATGCCTGAGGTCGCCGTACGCTCTTAAGTTGTTGAGCTAAAATCGTATGGGCTTTATTGCCCTTTTCGTAGATTGTTTTGTAAAAGCAACTTCTCGGCCCCCTGCACCGCCAGATCCCTCAACTGCTCCCTCAATTTAACCACCTCTCTCAGGATAGGCATCGATGGATGGGAGAGTAGCCTCCTCTCCTGCAGCGCCAAGCGATTTTTTTAAAGCGTTTTCCGATTTTTTGGGTCTAGCCCCCTCTCTAATAGTGTCTCCGCATCACTGCTTTGTGGACCTCCCAGAGCACCCCATGGGAAGAAACCGTCCCCGCAGTCAATGTAAAGTATTCCTCAAGATGGGTCTGTAATGATGCTTTAATCGTCGCATTTTTCAGCAGAGATTCGTTCAGGCGCCACGGACCCCTATGGGGACGGGAAGAGGGATATTGAAAGTCCATAGTTAAAGGGCATGGTCTGACCACGATATTGCACCCAGGTCTACCCTCTCCATGGCTCTCAACAAACGGGAGTTTACAAAGAAATAATCCTCGAATGGGTTTGGTGAGGATGAGAAAAGAAAGAGAAAGTTCTCTCTCCGGGGTGTGCAACCCTCCAAGCATCAAACAGCGCCTCCGAGCGGATCAGCCTGAGTAGGCCTAAAGATAGCCTCCGCAAGGCTTCAGTTGGCTGCTATCCCCCCAGAGTGAACCTGTCATAGATTTCAGAAAAGGGGATATTAAAATCTCCTCCTACTATGGATGGTTCAGCAGGGAATCCCGCTATTTTATCAAATACTCCCTTCAAGAATCCAAGCTGACCATCGTTCGGGGTGTATAGATTAGCCAGGAGCAGGGCCTGCCATTAAGGGTTAGTTCTAAAATAATAAACCTACCTCCCGGGTCTATGTGAGAAGAGATGACATGTACTGGGCAAGTGGCAGACACCAGGATAGCCACCTCTCTTAGAGTCAGCAAAAGCCGAGAACTGATGTGGATAGGCATGTGCCGCAAATTTGAACGACCCAGTGGAGTCAAAATGGGTCTCCTGTGGGAACACTATCTCAGCTCCAGATGAGCGGAGCTCCTTGAGCAACATTGCCCTTTTTCGGGGGGAATTAAGTCCCGTACATTGAGGGAGATTATTCGTGTCATCTTAGTGTATGTGAGGGGATCTTTTTTTTGTTTCAATGTTTTTATTGAGTATATAATAACAAACAAATTATTACATAAAATTAGAACATAAATCTAGACCATTGTCGGTATCACAAAATATTCCTGTAAAGGGAGGCAACCATCGGTCATCATAGTCCATCACTAAAACATATTTGTTGTAGAGATTAAGTGGTAGAACAAACAATAGACATCACTTAACCAAGACCACAACAACATTATAAAATGAATAAGGGGAAAAGGAACAAGTATTTAGGGAAGAGGGAACAAGGTGAAGATTGGGGACAAGAGAGAAAAGGAAGAGGGGAATAGGGAATAAGGGCGGGAGTCTTCATCGACCAGCTAAGCAAGTTGAGAGTATTGTTGATATAAGGGTGAGGAAAACCCAGCACGTCAGGGCTTATCTGTTACTGTAGGATAGTCATATAATCAGGTAGGCAATCGAACTGTATTATGTGTAGACTGAATCCATGGGTCCCAACAACCGAGCACCTTTTCATGACGGGCAGCATCGTGAGCTAACAAGAGCTCATGTTGAAGATGCAAGTTAAGTGCTATGGTGAGGTCACTAATGGTCGGCATTCTCACAGATCTCCAACATCTAGCAATACACAACCTTGCTCCGAGCAAAGTGTTTGCCACAATAGGTCGTAATGGAGAGGGCCAGTCCTGGAAACCCAAGCCCAGGAGGGCCAGAGCTGGGCTTAAACGAAACTGGACCCCCGTCAATGAAATTAGCAGCTGAGCCACAGTACCAGAACGTGCCCAAAGGTAGGCAATCCCACCACATGTGAAGGGATGATCCCCTTTCGGAACATCCTCTCCAGCAAGTCTGGGCCTCCGAGGCACAACAACCCCTGAAGCGGGCCAAAGAGATCGGGGTTATGTACCACTCCAACTGGACTTTTTTGATTTGCTCAATATGGTTAACACAGCTTGTATAAGCCGAACTACGGAGCGCAGCATCTTGCCATTGTTCCAGCGTGACGTCAATTTGTAAGACAGATTCCCATTTTACCATATACGGTAGTTTTTCAGAGCTTCTCAGCCGAGCTAATGCACTATGCATAACAGAGACGCCGTGACCACCGGAGGGAGCTGATTTAAAGTACCTCTGCACCACGCCATCAACAGTTGTTAGGTCTACCACAGGCCAAGTCACTGAATTCAAAAAATGTCGTAATTGAAGAAAATGGTAAAAAGCTGTTCTGGGATAGAGTATCTATCTGCAAGTTCTGTAAAAGATTTTATGGTGTTACCGTCCAGGACCTGATGAATAAAAAGGTTTCCACCGTCTCTCCAAGATGTAAGAGAGAGGGACCCCACCAGCGCTTCCACCGCCCGAAGGGAAATGTTGCGGAAAAGGAAGGCTAACAAGGAGCGTGCATGCTGTCGCCAAACCCTCAATAGAGCTGACATAGCCCCAAGAAGGTTAGAATCTGCCGATCGTTGTAGAAGGTTCATCTCGAGTAAATGTTTAGTGGATCCACGAGGAGCATAATACTTCTCGATTTGCATCCACAAAGGTTGGTGCGCGTCCGCCCACCAAAGACTAGCCACAGAAAGGTGAGTTGCCGCATAATAAGATGCCAGACATGGGACTCCCATGCCCCCCAGTCGCAGGGAAGAGAGAGCACCCTCATACCGACTCTATGCAGTTTGTGGTTCCAAATAAAACAAGTCAAAAGTGATTGCAAAGTTGCAATCAAACGTTTAGGGACCATCAGCGGTAAGCACCTAAGCACATATAAGATTTTTGGAAGGTACGTCATTTTGACTATATTTATTCTGGCAACCCATGATAGAAACAGCCCTTTATGGGAGGCAAGTCCCTCCCTTATGGTGCGAGTCAGAACCTCGAAGTTATGGTGTACTATCCTGCTGGTGTGTGCAATCCAGACTCCCAGGTACGGAATACCTTTAGGAGACCATTGAAAGGGGAAACGCGCTCTCAGCTCAGCCATCTGCCCCGAAGGGACTTGGATAGGATACAGCAAAGATTTAGATGTATTTAATTTATAGTAGGAGGCTGCCGAAAACTCGTCCAGTAGAGCCATAATCCTTGGAACGGTGACCAGCAAGTTCGTACAAATGAAAATCACTTCGTCGGCATATAACCCGATTTTGTGTTCTATCTTTCCCACGCAAGAGCCCGAAATCATAGGTCCTGCCTCACTCTGGCCGCCAAAGGCTCCATTACTAGAGCAAAGATTAGCGGCGACAGAGGACATCCCTGGTGGGTACCATTCGTGATAGGGAAGGAACCCGACAGGAAGCCAGAAGCCCTGACCCTTGCTGTGGGGGAAGTATAGAGAGCTAACACTGCCTTTTTAAAACTGCCAATAATCCCAAAGCTGTCCAAGACCACCTCCAGGTATCCCCAGTGTACCCTATCAGACGCCTTTTCGGCGTCTAACGAAATGAGCGCACTGGGGGCCCCCCTCCTCTCCAGGACCTCTAGTATATCAACAATTCGCCTCGTGCCGTCCGACGCCTGCCGTTCCGGGATGAAACCCACCCCTCCGGATGAAACCCACCCGCTCCGGACCGACCAAAGAGGGTAGCACCTCCAAGAGTCTTGACGCCAATAGCTTAGCGTAAATTTTTAAGTCTCCATTCAATAGAGCAATGGGACGAAAATTAGCCAGTACATTGGGAACCTTCCCAGGTTTCGGTATTGCCGAGATTGTCGCCTCCAGTCCCTCTGGCCGTATCCGTCCCCCTTCCCTCCAGAAGGAGAAGAGAGATAGCAAATGTGGGAGGATTTGCTTCAAAAAGGTCGTATAATAGCGGTACGAGAAACCGTCAGGACCTGGGGCCGAGTTCTTTCTCATAGAGTTGACAACCAAGGCAATCTCGTCCTCTGTGAAAGGCGCGTGTAAACGTGCCAATTGGGGAGTAGTCAGCTTTGGAAGATGGGCCGGAGCAAGAAAGGATTCCATCGCCGCAGGCGATGGCTGTGGGATGTCAGAATCCTCTTTCAGATTATAAAGTGACGAGTAGTATTCTCTAAATTGGCCCGCAATGTCAATGGGATTTCTAATCTTCTCTCCCCTAGGGCCTAGGATATGGTCAATCTTCGTGGCTTCTCTCTATTTTTGGATCCTCCTAGCCAAAAGCCTACCCGCTTTGTCTCCCATACCATAGAAACAGGCCTTTAGTTTTTTCAGGTGGAATTCCGCTTTGTAGAGGAGTAAAGAGCGTAACTCTCGGCGGGTCTCACCTAATTCACATGTAATTTGCTGGGTGGGGGTAGTCTTGTATTGGGCCTCTAAAACTGCTATCTTTTTTGTGAGAGTCCCCATCTGCTCATTTCTTTGACATTTGGCCCTGGCTGCCATCTGTATGAAGTGACCCCTAATAACCGCCTTATGAGCGTACCATAAAATTTCTGGGTCAGTATCTTGAGAAGTGTTAGTTAAAAAGTAATGCTCAAGTTGAGACTCAACGTGCGCCACACCAGCAGGAGAGCACAGGAGGTATTCATTCAAATTCCACGAAGGAATCGGGGGAACCTGAAGGGCGTCCTCGACCTGCAACATGATGGGGGCATGGTCAGACCACGTAATGTGCCCTATAGAGGCATTTCGACACTTATGAAGAAGAGAGTCTCCCACCAGAAAGTAGTCTAACCGACTATAAGATTCCCCATGAGCATACCGCCAGATATCATGAAGGTGGTGGGTGTATAACAACCCCCCCATCTCACCCCGGCTTAAGGAAGGTTCCGAGCAGTCCAACCTTCTGTGTACCGGGAGATTGAAATCCCCCGCCACAAGGAGGCATCCCTTCGACAAAGAGTCCAGCTTTGTGAACAGAGCACGAAAAAATTTCAGTTGGCCTTTATTCGGCCCATACACTGAAACGAGTGTAAACAGCTTTCCATTAATCAGGGCCTGGACCACCAAATAACGACCCTGTGGGTCTATTGTTGTTTCAATTAGCTGAAAAGCGAGAGATCTATGTACAAAAATTGCAACTCCAGATTTTTTGTTAGGGGCACTGGCAAAATATTGTATAGGAAATTGTAGGGATTTCATTCTATAGTTATCCTGTGCTAAAAGGTGAGTTTCTTGAATAAGGAAGATTTCAGCTTTCATTTTAATGAGCTGCTGCCACACTAAAAACGCTTTTTCGGGAGTTCAACCCGTTAACATTTATCGATACACACTGAAAGCTCATGATAAAGAAATCACGAGCACTAAAAGCGGTGCAGTATTATCCGATAAAGCTCCCAAGTTTCGGGAATTGGTAGGGACGGATTCCAAGTAGAGAATAACAAGGTAAAGAAAAGGGCAAAAAGTAGGTTCAAGCACAATACATCTGATCACTTAATCAACGTGTATATTAAAACACCCTCGGTAAATGCACAAATTCAACAATAGACTTAGGAACAATTAAGTTCAGTATCCTATAAAGACAAGGATGAGGAAGAAGGGTGAGAAAGAGCGGGACAACAAGAGGGAGGGAGAAGTGAGAGTACAGAAGTAGAAAGAGAATAGAGGCCTGATAGCTAGGAGTCGTAGCGAGAATATGAGGAAAGGTTGACAGAATTTCAAGCAGGAGAAATAAAAGAAGAAGGAAAAGAAATGAAAAGGAGATGTAAGAAATGCAGAAATAGATTGACAAAGTAGTGGTCAATGAAAGGAGAGAAAGATAATCATAGGAAGACAAGCACAGAATTATTAGCACAGAGTATTAACTAACTAACAATTAATATGAAGAAAAAACTGAGACTCCCTCAGCGCCTCCCCCACACAGGGTGAAAGAGGAATGCCAGGAGCATTGGGGGTATAAGGCACTCAAGGGCCTTAAACAGTCACTCAGGACTCAAGATGTCATCAGAGGCTGTGGGAGAAAATCATACAAAACAAAGTCATCCGGCGGCGACCATCATCCTAGGACATGCATATACTCATCTCTGTCCTGAGTCAAGGAGTGGAGGGGTACGTTCTCCCCGATCATGTCGTGTAGTCGAGCCGGCAGAAGGAGAGCCTCCCTTCGTCATAAGGTTCCAGTCCAGCAGCGCGGATTTCATCTTGGATGGGAAGAGAAGAGATGGCGAGATCCCTTATAGCGAAATGAAACATTTACAGGTGAGCCCCATGCGTAGGTAATGCCCCGGTCTCTCAGGGCTGAACAGTAGGGGGCAAAGTCCCTCCGCCTCGCGAGGGTGCCAGGTGAAAGATCCAGAAAGAGGGACCACGCTGTGTACGGAGCTTCTGAGGGAGGGTGCTTTCTCAAAGTATGCAACAGAGGGTCACGTAGTTTAGGAGTAGCTAAATGGATCATTACATCTCTGGGTACATCTTTGGGAGCCTTTTTTTATATGCCCGTTCGATCTCTAGGCTCGCTGGGCAGCTGTGGGGAGTATGTGTTGTAAAAAAGGCATCACAGTAGCGATCAGGTCCTCCTCACCCTCCACTTCAGCAATACCTCTGACCTTTAGATTGCCCCGACGAAGCTTGTCATCAAGGTTCCACATTTTCGCTCTCATGGCTCTTATATTTTGTGACAGATCGTGATGGCTATCTGCCAGTTCATTATGAGCCCCCGCAAATTCAGCCATTTCTCTTCAATCCGGCCAGTACGTTCACCCAAAGCCGTTATGTCAGCTATCATTTCTCCCACAATGTCTCTAATATCAGCTTGTATGGAGGAACGAAGGTCCTCGAGGAGCCCCCGCAGAGCCCCATAAGTGATGGGGGTAGAGTCCTCTTGTAGTCCTCTAGGAGACCGGCTAACAGCCTCGCCACGTGAACCACTCCAGGATCCATGCGAGTGGGGAGAGCTGGAGGAGCGAGAGCCAGAGGCCTCTGCAGGTGCCATTTTGGAGTTTCTAATAGCAGCAGTGGGACTATCAGACGTAAAAAAGTCAGTGACTTTCTGCGGGGCTCCGCGATTTCTGGAGCCCGTTCTGGGCATCTCAAGAGCGCAGCGATCAAGTACCTCACCAGAGCGACAGGGCAGGGTCAGTTTTCTAATGGAAGCTCAGAAGGGATGTGCGTTATGATCCAGGGAGTATAGCCCAAGAGCACTGCTTTACAGTTAGCTGGAGAAATAGTCTACAGGAGAAAGATACTCTCTGCTGGGTGTTTTCAATTTTAGGTTATACGTAGTTTTATGGTCACCGAAGGTGTACAGATACAAAGCTAAAGTCACTTAATAAAGCTTGTAATGTTCACATCCAGAGCTATATGTGTTATTTTCATACAAGTTTCAGTGTCCTGTGCACGCAGAGGTTCAATTCCCCATGGACAGTGATTATTTTCCCAACTGCTGTGGTTCTACAGGCGAACTGTGAATCTGCAGGTGCCAGCCACTTAAGTGTTAATGCCTTGTTAGCTGTTAAGTCTTCTGGTAGGTAGTGGAGGAATGCTGTGAAGAATGGAATTCAGCCTAGAATGTTGTACCAGGAGGCCAGGAGTTAATGCAGGCACATTTGCAGTTCTTGTTTACTGTTTATGACAAGCAGCTATTCAGGCAGCCCAAGCCTTATAATTACTCAACAGGGGATGGATGAGTTGTCACATCACAGAAGAGATGAAGCAAAGGGTTATCTCCAGGCTACTCTCCCTTGGCTCCTATCACCCTTCACAATATACCACTGCAATCACCGGTCTTCCCTATCTCCACTCACAGAGTGTTCCAGATTATCATCTGGCCTCCTAAGTATGAGAAAGTTCATCCAACTAGTGCAGTGACATAAGGTATATGTCCCCGATGTAAGAGTTCTGCTCCAGTGCCCCTGCTTTGTCCACCCAGCAGCAGCAGTACACCTGTGTGCTCTTACCCATTCCTTCAGCTCCCCAGCAAAGTGGGTAAATCAGTTCCTGAGCTCAGGGAAGCTCTCCAGTTCTCCAGGCAGCACTGCCATGTGCAGGATGGGGGGAGTGAGAAATCAGGTGTAGATGTAGAACAGACTGCTCTTTAGGGCAGAAATATCTCCTGTACCTCACCCAGGGATGATGTGCCAATTCACCTGAGGCTCTATGGGCGAGATTTGTTAAGTTATGAAGCCAGATGTCAAGGATTGTGCAGCCGGCAGCAGGAGCAGTGTAGTGGCCAGGTGCCATTTTAGAGCCTCCAGAAGCAGCCACAGGGCATTCAGTCACAAGGGAATCAGTTGTTTTCTGCAGGGTTCTGTAGCCTCTGGAGCCTGGTCCGGGCAGCTCAGGAGTCCAGTGAACTGGTACTTCATCAAGATGACAGAGTAGGGACGTTATTTTGCCGTTAAATCCCGGATAATCAGACACCACCGGAGGAGCTCTCTCTCTATGCGTCCTCCATGTTCCACATCAGGACACACCACCCCATGTGAGGGGATCTTGTGTGCATGATAAGTGCGATACCTGAAAAAGTAAAGAATCTCAAGCAGCCTCCAGATAGTGCAGGATACCTTCTTTTCACTCTCCGTCATAACGGGTCTCGATGAAGGGATTGGATTCTGGGAGGACACACAAGGAGAAAACACAGAGGGAAGGGGGAGACACGCACAAACAAATATGAAAAACCATAAAAGATGAAACATCAGCATTAGATTATATATAAAATAAATATAAGAAGAAAAAAACCCATCAAAAACAACCAGAAAAAAGCCAGGTCAAGGGACCCCTTCAGAGGGAACGGAAAGGAAGAAAAATAAGAAAACCCTCTCCAAACACTGTAGGGACTGGTTAATCCCTTCGGGGTCACCAGGAAAGTAAAGTAGCGTGGGAGTGGATCCAAAGCCCCCCAAGAAGTCTACAGTGTCAGGTGCAGGGCACCCGCCAGCCACGTCTTCATAGGCCTCGTATTATTGGACAGTCCAGGCATGGCAAAAAGAAAAGATAGTCAAAGGATGGTTTCCCCCTGTTAAGGACGCAATCCATCAGCGGGGTGCTGTATGGGCTCTATTTCCTTTGCCCCCCCGTCTACGTCCTCCTCTCTCGCATCTCCAAGGTTTCCCGACCCTTGACCACACTGGAGGCGGGGAGGTCCCACCAGCTTATACGACCCAGTGAGGGATATGGACCGGAGGAATATCCAGGGCGGCAAAAAGCCAGAATATCTGCAGGAGTGCCTAGTGAGGCCGTGCGACCCTCCCGTCTCGCCGTTAGGAGAAACGGGAAGCCCCACCTATAAGGGATCTGATGCTCACAGAGAACTGCCAACCACGACTGCAGGTGTCTTCTCTTTTGTAAGGTTATGCGGGAAATGTCTGGGTATAGTTGTACCTTGGCTCCCTGGAAGGCGATGTCAGTCCTACTCATCCGAGCTTCAGCCATGATTTGCTCCTTGATAGTGAAATCATGGACGCAGAATATGATTTCTCGTGGCTGCCCAGACATAGATTTAGGCTGTACAGCTCTATGAGCCCTGTCCAACTTGGTGTTGTTGGAGGGAGGGGACCTCATTATGTCGTTGAAAATAGATTGCAAAATGGCGTCCGGCAATTCCGCCTCAGCAGACTCCGGGATCCCTCGCACCCTTATATTACATCTGCGTCCCCTGTTGTCCAAGTCCTCCATATGTGCCTGCATTATAGCTTGCTGTGAGTTTACCACCTGGTGGATCTCAGCTAGGTGTTTTTGGTAGAATCATGATCCTCCTCCAGGGTCTCTATTCTGGTACAGAGGTGTTGTAAGTCCTGTCTAACTCCCTGAATTTCAATCCTGCAAGCCTCTTTGACTTCATTCGTCAGTCGTCTTTAGATGGCAGGGAGGCTAGGGCAGCTTGCCAGTCAGCAGGGGGTGAGGGGCCTCCACCTTGTGTGTAACTCATCCGGGGGTGTAGCTGTGGCTGGAAAAATTGTTAAGGATGGGGGGGAGTAGTAGTACTCCTGAGGCCTTCCAGGGGATGCAGGGGTCTGGGAGCTCACAATCTCAGCGGTCCCCAGCCTGGAAGCAGCCCTTGTGTTATAAGGAGTGTGATGCTGTGCTCCCTGCATGGGATGTAGTTCCCCCTTCTCTGTTACTTCATAGTGCTGCTGCTGTGTCTGGGAGCCTGTCTCAACCACGTTACTCCACTCCTCCTTAAGCCCGACACCTCAGAGTCCATGTCGGGATCCTCCACAAGCTCTCCCCTGCAGCCTTTCTGCTCCGTCTCCGCACCCTCCATGGGTAGATCCCTCTGAGTGCACACCTCCCCCTCACCATGCGGCTCTGAAGATGTCGCCCGCTCTGGGCCTCGCCGCTGTTCCTATTCCAGGAAGGCGTCCAGCGCCATTTTAGGTAACGGGGCAGAACCCTGGGCAGTACGGGTGCGCTTGGGACCCATGATAGCCAGTGGTACCTGACCGTAGGTGCTGATGGCGGCAGATTATAACGGTGGCCAGCGGGAGCCCCAGAGACCCGCGACCACTCAGAGCAGCATCCGGACACTGCAAAATAATTTACGAATTAGAGAGAATGCAAAATTATAGACTGCAAGCATATTTAAAGGGATCCTGTCACCCCCAAAACACCTGCTAACCTATTAAAACCTGTCCCTAGAGCATATTAACACTTTCCCTACACTATTTCTACCTCCTAAATGCAGTAAGTGACATTGACTAAAAACGTTTTATAAGTACCTGATTAGTGATGATAATGAGTGACTATGCTATTCATAGTCACTCATCCAGGCTGCCCCTCTGCTTCATAGCACGCCTCCATAGGCGTGATCGTCCTCCTAGATTCAAATTGCAGCCTCCCCGCTGTGCCCTGTGTCGTAGGAGGCTGCTGTGTGGCTTGTGACGCGATCCGCGTCATTCCCGGCGCCCTGTGACGTATTTACAGCGGCGCCGCGCTGTTAGCTTCAAAATGCGCACTGCGCATGCCCAATGCGCATGCGCAGTGCACATTTTGAAGCTAACAGCGCGGCGCCGCTGTAAATACGTCACAGGGCGCCGGGAATGACGCGGATCGCGTCACAAGCCACACAGCAGCCTCCTACGACACAGGGCACAGCGGGGAGGCTGCAATTTTAATCTAGGAGGACGATCACGCCTATGGAGGCGTGCTATGAAGCAGAGGGGCAGCCTGGATGAGTGACTATGAATAGCATAGTCACTCATTATCATCACTAATCAGGTACTTATAAAACGTTTTTAGTCAATGTCATTTACTGCATTTAGGAGGTAGAAATAGTGTAGGGAAAGTGTTAATATGCTCTAGGGACAGGTTTTAATAGGTTTACAAGTGTTTTGGGGGTGACAGGATCCCTTTAAAAGATCTCATGAAAAAGAGTAATTCCTCAACTGAGAGATTTAGTGCTTAGTATAGAGTGTGTATATATGGTACTGAGGTCAAGATTTATACCTAATGAATAACCAACCTCACAATGCGATATTCTGCTTTCATTCCTTACAAACTAAGGGCTTTAAAGAGGACCTGTCACCACCCCGATGCTTTCCAAAGTGAAAGCAGTGTATATGCTGCATTCAGGGAAGGGGTCTCCCATGTCTTTCAAACCCCCCTCCACTCGCCGACCTGTAAAAAACACTTTGTAAAGTTTTCACCCGGAAGGACTTGCTGATTATGCCCTACTAGAGATTATGCTGTATGGATACAGCGGGCCGAGCTTTGGCGGCTGAAACGCCTCCTACCCGTGACGTCAACAGCTCATCATGTTTTTATATATGCCATATCACACAACATTTGCCCTTACCCCTCCCCATCCCAACCAAATCAATACTCCCCCAAGACCCCTCCCCCACCCTCACCCCTCCCATCTCCCTTCCCTTATTTGCCTCTATTCATAGATAGTGGGTGAAAAAGATACCCAGCAACTTTTAAAGCGTCTCGTGTGAAAAAGTTATTACAACACTATAACCGTCCACTGTTTCCACTGCCTAAAACAAAACTTGAGTCCTTGAAAATGGCTTTAAAATATAAACTGTTTAATCGGAAGATCAATCAACTCTTCTATATCAGGCGTCACTTAGCTCCTCTGAAAAACAAAAGTTCAATATCCAAAACAGTCCGTTGTTAATCACTTGATTTCATTCTTCTCTGCACTAAGCCTTGTAAGATGAAGATCCAGCCCTTTAGTGGCGTTTTCAGGTGACTGGAAGAAATGGATACCTCCCATGACAACCACTCTTAATTTTGCCAGGTGCAGAGTAGAATAAGAAACTTCCAGTGCTCTGAACCTTTTCTTTATTTTGCTGTACCTCAAGCGCAATTTCTGGACTTCCTCATAGTAGTCGGTATATTTCAATGCGCTGTCCATTAACGGTGAGCTCCTTATGTGTTCTAGCCATCCGAAGGATAATGTCTCTATCTAGACAATTTAAAATTCTAGCAAGGATAGTGTGAGGGCCAGAACCTGGAGGCAAGGTTCTCATGGGAACACGATTAGCTCTTTTGACGGCGAACACTCTGGTCAGCGAACACTTTGGTCAGCGAACACTTTGGTCAGCTTGTTTTGGCCAAATTTGTTTAGTAGTCACTGCTCAATGAAGGCTGTAGGATCATTGCCCTTCCTCTGTTAATGGCCCTGCATCCCTTGCATACCTCTGGAGTTTCTCTCCAAGCAATCCTTTCATAAGCAGCATTGCGCCTTCTCCTCCTTCTTTACTCCATCTTGGGCCGACAGGCTGCACCAGGTGTTCCGCTGTCTCCAGTGCACCACCTCGGCAGCACAGCACCTTCAAAAATGGTCCGCAGGCTTCCGGGACCTTCCAGCACCAGTATCAAGGAAGGTACCGGTAGTTTTCAGGCTCCAAGCGGGATAAAGAGATTTGCCTCTATTTTGATGTACTGCCCTCAGATTTAAAAACTCTAGCAGAACTCACCTAACTGTCACCCTTTAGCTCTGCCAAAGTGGCTGAAAAGCTAGGAGAGTGGCGTCGGCAACATCAGAAGGCCGGTATAGAGGAAAGTCTGTGGGCCCTTCTTGTCCGCTGCTACAGATTGGCAAGGATTGGGGTTGCAGACATGCTATACTTGTTCCTGAGTCACCTTGGCAGGTGGTCGTCTCCAAGGTGCCTCTGCTGGGATCTTGTGGGACAGCTACAGAATGTAGTTTAGATGTCCTTTGGGCTCCAGTGTACTGCCATGGGTTCTGTGGAATAAAAAAAAAAAAAGTTATCCTTTATTTGGCTGTACTGCAAAAGAAAAATATTTGGCTAAAAAGTTGAAAACACTTTGTTAACACAATCCATAGATATTTACCTTCGAGATGCCCAAGACGGTCATTGGAACTACAAGGCCTTGGAGAACTTGTGCTGTTCTGCGATCCGATCCACTGGGAGCCATAAGTCCCAGTTAACCTCCCTTTTGTAGCTGACCTGCAACACATTCAATGGATATTTACTTTCGAGATGCCCAAAGACGGTCATTGGAACCACAAGGCCTTGGAGAACTTGTGTTGTGCTGTTCTGCGATCCGATCCACTGGGGGCCATAAATCCCGGTTAACCTTCCTTTTGTAACTGACCTGCATTGATCGCCAGCGGTTGATGATCTTCTGGCTTTAAACAGTTAACACAAGATGGTAAATTGACAATACTTTAAAATCAATCAATAGGACAGTGAGACGTCCAAATACATACGGTACTGAATTAGAAACTAAAAAACTAGACTAAAAGTCCATGGATCCGAATATATATAAACCTAAACAATCAGTATCACACACGCCCCTACAGATCAAGGGGTACATGAGACCATGATTAAAGATCCAAAAGAGATAATTTTATGCAAGGTGCAACAAACTTTATTGTGAAATCTACATAGATATAACACCATAAAGTGACAAGCAGGATTGGCAGATCTACAACAAAGGAGTATGAAACCAGATAGTGGTGTGGAGCTAAGATATAAGTTTAGGTGTTTATAAAGTAAGGGTTGCTGTCTCAATATATAAATACTTACTACATCAAAACTGATGAGAGGGGGGTCGCATATATAAATAGTAGCACTGAAAAATCCTCACATCCTAGGAACAACAGGTACTTTCACAGGAAAAAACTATGAGAGCTACTACTACCCCCACTAAATTTGATAGAGCCCAATACTAAACAATTAGAAAACACCTCATGCCTATATAGAAGCCTAGACACTGATATCACCTTAGATAGATTACAAACAGGAGTTAGGCCTGAAAAAAGAATCGTAATCATACCTTGTGACATTTTTAAGGCTAGGCAAAGAGAGATCAGCTCCACACCACCTCTCCCTCAACGCATTTCCCAGTAATGACGGCTTCGTCAGGAGGCGTGGCCAATATGAGTAAAATGCCCCTTTATATAGTACCCATAATTGTGCATATTGATTCAAACAGCTGTAAGCGGCGTCGCCGCTTCATGATGCCGCTGCCTGGCAACCGCTGAATGCCATCGCGCACCGGAAGTGACGCGGGGAGGAACTGCGTCATCCCCTCCGTCACCCCGGCAACGACAACAACACCCGCGAGAGTCGGGCAGCAACAGCGCATGTGAGCGCGACGTCAGCTGTTGAGGGGGCAGTGCTGAGTATTATTGCACGCCCCATCACCATAGTGACACATCAAGCTTCCGGATATACAGCAAGAGAGCAATACAGGTTACAGGGAAATGGAGATACAAGATTGAACTAGCATTGTAAGGGTATGTGCACATCAGTCGTTTTGTGGGCTGTTTTTTGAACGTTTTCCGTCGGCGGTTTCCGCTGAGTTTTATGTTAATTTATGTTAATCCTAGCCACCGGTTGGATTAACATGCTAGTCAATGGCTTTTAGAAAACGCTGTGTACATTACAACGTTTTTTTTCTTCTCCTTTCCACTTTTTCCACCGGTTTTCAAAGATAGAGCAAGTGACTTGTTTTGAGCGTTTTTCCAGCGGATCTAGCTTACAAGTGCACCAAAAACCAGTCTGGGAATCGCTAAGAAAAACGCCGGGGAAATCGCCAAGAACACGCTGTGCAAACGCTAATAACCCGATCGCAAATCGTTAGCAAAACGCTAACAAAACCAGGGACACTGGCGAGTTCAGTAAACTCAGTTTCTGCCATTCTCCACCGGTTCCCGGCCGGTCTGCAAAGATGCAGAAACGTCAGATGTGCACATACCCTAAGTCACCACACACCGGTACTAGATATACATAATATGCATCATATCATTACTTCATAGTAAAAACAGCACTGATAGATAGCGGCTACCACTAGAACAAGTACAAATATATAAATATGTGCAGCACATACAGGACCATCAATATCAATTGCACAATTACACTACATCACAGGGATGAAATATATATCCTGCAGATAAACGCTGACGAGAAACTTGATAGTGACATCTCCATACTCCACATATAGTTCCGTATTCTTTCCAAAAAATGTACACGGTAGGACATCCAGTCACAGAACACAAGACATATGGATACGTATATAAGGAAATAAAAGGGCAATTAAAAACAGAAAATTAAAAGAATTGTGAAAACCCAAAAACTACTAAAAGAAAAAATACGGTACTGACTCTGGCTGGTTTCATTCAGTGTCCCTCATCCACTGGACAGCACAGCGCACACCTCTTCCCAAAATCGTCAGGTATAGAAGGAATCAGAATGTCGGCAGTCGGACTGGTTCCTAAAAGCGCGGGCCTTGGTTGATAAGGAGGTCTCAGTATATTACCTCATCATGATCTACCCAGCTGGTCCTTCTTTGTGATGCCTAAAAACATAAACTCAAATAAACAAGCTGAAAAGTAGAAGCACTGTTGGGTAAATAGCTTACAAATACTTACATATGACGATTGCCATATCCTGTATGCTAACGATCATTTAAGGAATATTCGTTAGCTGCCTCAGATCTATTATGGACCAGTGAAAAAAAAGTGTCATACATTTGCAACAGACCCCAGGGCTTTGGGGTATTCGGATTGGGCTCGCCAGTTCTTAGGGAAAATCATAGTGTCAGTGACCTGATTCCATGACCCATGGCGTACAGTAAAAAGGTTATTTACAAGGGAAATGTTTGTGACGCCACCTGTGGTACTCGGCCAGTGATAGCCGACGCTGCAGTTTCAAGACCGCTGGGGCAGATGGTAGGGCAGCCTGGATGGTATTGCTTCCCTTCCCACAGGTGGAGTGGAGTGGAGCCCGAGGGCAGGTAGTAAAGCATGGACGAGGCTTTGATGGTGAAGATGGCTACGGTTTGCAAAAAGAGGAGACACAGGTCGTGCAGTTCTTTACCTTTTACAGGCCTTCCTGGGTTGCTCTTCCCTGCGCAGATTTCTCACCTCTCCCACCCTGCGCAGATTTCTCACCTCTCCCACCCTGCGCAGATTTCTCACCTCTCCCACCCTGCGCCTTCATGAACAGGGTTCCACGCTGATGGCTGCAAGCCTTGTTGGGCGACTTCTGTGGCACATCCCCTGGCCCTAGTTCTAGCCATCGTCCTGCAGATTATTTACGGTTTGTGGCCACATGCTTCTACAGACACAGCAACCTCTGGGTTTCCTGGTCGGGGCATTGAGCACCCAAACCAGATCGGGGCCGGTCCCCTCCGACAACCAGTCCATCTGCCCGACGGGTCGGGACCGAATTCGGGGCACGCGGGTTGGTCTCCCGCTCCCGTGTCCCCTAGGACTCTCAGCCCTGTGTCTGCTCTGGATGCCTTCCTCCACGTTCTCTCTCTCTCCTCGAGTGTTTTAGACTCTCTTTTTCTAAACTCTGCTAAGCCCTCCTCCTGACCAGAAGATAGAGCCCTCCATATCTTTAGGGTCCGCCCTAATCCCTGGCCCTGATTTGGGATGATGTGTGCTGTTCTGTGTGTTGGGTTTACAATCTCTCTCCCCCGGGAACGGTGACACCACACCAATGGAGTATGTGCCTCATCACTGTGGCGACCAGTCCGCAGGGGCGCCACACATTATGTACAATAATTTACCTGGTATGATCCGTATGGAACATAAACTTACACTCTGCGATCCCCCAGCTCCCATACTTCCAGATGCACCTTGGAATTGGAAGAAGTTTTCTTTATAGAAGAAAAGACATTTATTTTGTGAAACAAAAAAAAAAGAAAACACCAGACATAGTGATACAACATGAGCTTATTACTTGAATAGTTAGGCGACTTTCAGGGGAATGCCAACCACTTGCCATGGGGTTGTGATTGGTGGATCCCCTGTGGATGGTTGGAGTGGAGGTGTTTGTTGCAGGCCAGCAGATAGCTAGTGAGCTGAAAGACAAAGCAGAAAGATTACTAGGGACAGACTTCAGACAGGACATGGTGGGATTAGGAATACACTCACAATAGGGTGTTGGATGGTTGCTCTATATGTGTCTAATATACTGTCTTTTTATTTGTGACTAACAAAGAGGTTTCTTCTATGGGAATTTGTTTATCCATTTACTCTAATTATTGACATACGAGGACAGAGGCTGTGCTTAGGTATAGAAGATTTCATGGTTTTAGTTTCTGTATGCTTATGAGTAAGAATGTGACATTTGAAACGCGTCACACCAAGATGGCTGCAACCTCCGCTTTGTATGTGCTTTTATGAAACATGCAGTAAAGCAATAAAGTTTTGGATTTTTTAGAAGAAACCTGGTGCTGGATGTATGTTTAATTAAGTGGATACCATCCACTCTGACCACGCATCTGTAGTCTCTGGACATTCTAGTGAGGAACCTTAATCTTTCCCCCATTTCCCTGAGGGTACCGTCACACCTGGACATATCGCCGGCGATTTCACAGGCGACGCGAAGGTGTGGCCTGTCGTCGGCGACGCGAAGGCGTGGCCTGTCGCCGGCGACGCGAAGGCGCCTAATGTAAATGGGCGAGGGCGACACATCTGAGTGGTCGCCTGGTTTCACATCAGAGCTCTGAAACCAGGCGACCATTTAGGGGCGATGTGTGCTGATCGCCCTGTGTAACATGTCATGAGCGATGTCAAGAGCGACAGCACACATCGCCAATACCATTCCGGTAGGCGTTTCACGGCGTATTTACTAGCTCTGGCGGTCTGCGTGGATTGGTGGCAGATACAGCTTTACGATTGGTAGTCTAGTTCCTCGGCGTCCTATTTGATGATGTGTGCGTCCCACAATAATGTAGTCTTCCTTTCCATGGTGCTGAAAGGTGTATTAGGCCCCTTTGACATTTGCGTTTTACGCTGATTGCGGCAGTTGCGGTAAAAAAAAGCAACGCACCTGTCGCGATTACCGCAATGCCATGTCTATGGGGCTTGCGGCAAGTGCTGCTGGGAGAAAACCGAAACCGCACTTGCCGCACCTGCCGCAAGCCCCATAGACATTGTATGGGGCTTGCCGCAAGTGAACCGCAAGAGCGAACGTATTGCGGTAATTGCGGCAGATGCGGGTTTTTTTACCACAACTGCCGCAATCAGCGTAAAACGCAGATGTCAAAGGGGCCTAATACACCTTTTAGCAACATGGAAAGGAAGACTACATTATTGTGGGAAGCACACATCATCAAATAGGATGCCGAGGAACAAGACTACCATTCGTAACGCTGTAGCTGCCACCAATCCACGCAGACCGCCAGAGCTAGTAAATACGCCCTGAAACGTAAAAGGCAGATGTCATAGGGGCCTTACCCAGGAGCGTACATACTATTAAAAAGCAGCGCATTGATGCGCCAGTGTGTGCTACAAAGTGTAGAGATGTGCAATTGCGAAATGTGTCTTTTAACATGAACACAATTGTCAGTACATGTCAACTCTGCATCAGACACCAACGCCAATCACATTTCTGCGAGGCGTCAAACAACATAATGTTAACGCCTATCTCTGAGATGCGGGTCAAAATTACGCCCACACCGCTAATGTGGTTGCTCTGTGTGACGCGGATGCGGCCACCACCGACTTGATCGCACGTGGGCCTTGGGCGACGCTCAGGCAATTTCCGGTCAGGTCATCGCCTGAGCGTCGCCTGAAGTGTCGCCACGTGTAAATAGGCGACTGCGACGTTGGGCGACACGCAAAAACGTGCGTCTCCTGTGAAATCGCCGGAGATATGTCCAGATGTGACGGTACCCTTACTAATTTGAGACTAGGATCTGTCCACTTAAATTTTACTTCAAAAGTGTCCCTCTCGCCATTGTGCCGGCTGGATGTTCAACCTTCATTTTTTAAAAAGAAAAGCCTGAAGCTTCTTAGCACCAGGGTTTTTGGTATTAATTTTTAATGTGTGTTATCTCTTGTCAGTGTGCAGCCAGCTCTGTGGCTTCATTAAAAAATAAAATAAAATTTAGTTGCTGGTCACTAGGCACCAGGATCTGTCTATTGAATTTTGACCCAAAATAGTCCCTCTCGCTAGTGTGAAGCCGGCTGTGTGGACTTTGTATTCTTAAAAGAAATACCTGTTGTCATTTATCTCCAGGGTCTATTAGCTTAGTTGTTAACTAAATATCATGGTTGTAATGTCAGGGTACCGTTACATGTCGCAGTATCGTTCCGATATCACAATCAATTTCACGGGAGCGCGCACGTTTTTGGCACTTGCCCATTTGTCCAAGATCGCATAGTAGATGTCACACAGGGAGATATCGGCAGGCAACGCAACTAGGATTTTGTACGCAACTTTTGTACACTGGGTATGAGCAACCCAGAGTCCGAGCATTAACATTGTAGTGAATAGGGGAAGTTGCAAACAAGATCGTAGTTGCGCCATCACACAGCACGATCGTGCCAGATCGCATATGCAACATTGTACGGTTGAACTGCTTGCACAATCTTCTTGCAATATCGTCCCTGCGATTTTTTCCGGTCGCATTGCCCTTTTACACGGCACAACGCTCCAATGATATCAACTGCAATGGCCACACCACGTGACATTTTGTCGATGTTGCATTGCGATATCGCGACGTGTAACAATACCCTCAGTGTCCCTTTTGGTGGAGTCAGAGTTGGATTCAGGGAAATTGAGCAGTCAGGGGCACTTTACACACACCATCTGATCTGTCCAACTTCTGAACAACTTGCTGGCTGCAGTGAAATCATGGACACATTGTTCCATTGTACACAGTCACAAAATGGAGCAATGTGTCCATGATTTCACTGCAACCAGCAAGTTGGTCAGAAGTTGGACAGATAAGTTGGTGTGTGTAAAGTAGCCCTCAGAGTTTAAGGGCCACTTTACACACACCAACTTATCTGTCCAACTTCTGAACAACTTGCTGGTTGCAGTGAAATCATGGACACATTGCTCCATTTTGTGACTGTGTACAATGGAACAATGTGTCCATGATTTCACTGCAACCAGTAAGTTATTCAGAAGTTGGACAGATAAGTTGGTGTGTGTAAAGTGGCCATAAGGTTTGGCTTACTGACTCCAAAGTCCTGCTAAATAGTCTTTTGCCTAGTGTTCAGCAAGCTCTGTGGTGTCATTAAAAAAAAAAAAAAAAAAAAAAAAAATAATAATAATAATTGCTGGTCACTGTGCAACAGGACCTGTCCACTTAATTTTGCCCCTGTCGATTTAATTTTGCCCCTGTCCACTTAATTTTGCCCCTGTCCACTTAATTTTGCCCCTGTCCACTTAATTTTGCCCCGGTCCACTTAATTTTGCCCCTGTCGATTTAATTTTGCCCCTGTCGATTTAATTTTGCCCCTGTCGACTTAATTTTGCCCCTGTCGACTTAATTTTGCCCGTCGACTTAATTTTGCCCCGTCGACTTAATTTTGCCCGTCGACTTAATTTTGCCCTTGTCCACTTAATTTTAACCCTGTCCGCTTAATTTTGCCCTTGTCCACTTAATTTTGCTTTCTGTCGCTCATGTGCAGCCAGTTGTGCAGCCTTAATTTTTTTTTTTAAAAAGAAATACCTGAATCCACTTTTCACCGGGATCTGTGGCCTTAGTTTCTAACTAAATGTTATCTCTTCCCGGTGTGCAGCCATCTTTGTGGCTTCATTAAAAAAATAAATAAAAATAATCAGTGGTCATTGTGTACCAGAAACTGACATCTGAGGGGCCTTTCACACTTGCGGTTTTTTTCTGATTTGGAAGATAGGAAAAAACCTGATTCTTACAGTATTTTGCCCATTCACTTTAATTTTGTCAGGTAGAATGTTGTTGCTTCATGTTTTTTCCTGAAATCATTGAAGAGAATGGGCAAAAAAATGAATCCTGTAAGGTTGGTGTCACACTGCGGTCAGATCAGGTTTTGTGTTTCAAAACCAGGAGAGGAACTTGCAGAGAAAAAGTATAATTTAAAGTTTGACACCTGTTCTAGGTTTTGGAGTCACTCCTGGTTTTAAAACACAAAACCTGACCTGACCTGACCTGACCTGCCTGCAGTGTGAAACCAGCCTAAGGGTATGTGCACATCAGTCGTTTTGTGGGCTGGTTTTGACAGGTTTCCGTCGGCGGTTCCCGCTGAGTTTTATGTTAATTTATGTTAATCCTACCCACCGGTTGGATTAACATGCTAGTCAATGGAGTTTAGAATACGCTGTGTACATTACAACGTTTTTTGTCTTGACGTTTTTAGTTTATTCACCGGTTTCCGACCGGTTGTCAAAGATAGAGCAAGCGACTTCTTTTCAGCGTTTTTCCAGCGGGTCCAGCTGAACAAGTGCAGCAAAGACCAGTCTGGAAAACGCTAAGGAACACGCCGGGGAAATCGCCAAGAACACGCTGTACGACCGCTAGTAACCCGATCGCAAATCGTTAGCAAAACGCTAACAAAACCAGGGACACTAGCGAGTGCAGAAAACTCAGTTTCTGCTAATCTCCACCGGTTCCCGATCGTTCTGCAAAGATGCAGAAACGACTGATGTGCACATACCCTTAGAATCAGTTTTTTTCCTGATCTTCCAAATCAGAAAAAACCCGCAAGTGTGAAAGGCCTCTTAATTTGTTAATTTGGCCCCAAAAGGAGTCCTTTCGCCAATGTGCAGCTGGGCGTGCGACCTTCATTTTATTAAAAGAAATAGAAAGTTGCCAAATCTGTGACCCTACTTTTTAATTAAATGTTGTCTTCTGCCACTCTGCAGTGATCTTTGTGACTTGATAAAAAAAAAAAAAATTCTGAGCAAGATTTTGTTCACTTTATTTTGCCTCAATAGACTCCCTCTCACTATTGTGCAGCCTGGTGTGTGGCCTTCAGTTTTTTAATAAGAAGTACCTGTTGCCACTTATCTTAAGGGTCTGTGGGTTCAGTTCTCATGGTGGGTTTACACGTCCCGATATCGGCGTCCAACTCTGACCAAAAGTCAAGTGGTTCGTGCGTTGGACCCGATATCGTTCGTACGTTGTATGGTGTAAATGACCAATACGATGCACGAGCGATGTCAAACCGATATCGGGGATCGAATGAGCGTGCTGTTCAACGGGCCGATATTGGATGCAGGTTGGAGCCGGATCGTGCTGTGTAAACACCCAACTCCAATGTGCAGTACAACGTCCCCTATTCACTCCCATGTTAAATGGTCGTTCCTGGGTCGGCCGTACAAGGGGGGCGCAGACATCGTAGAGACATTGTATACTGATATCGCGCTGTGTGACATCTCCTATGCGATGTTGGAATTCTGCCCAGAAAAAAGCGCGCTCCCGCGCCGTTGGATCCAATATCGGACCGACGTTGGGACATGTAAACCCACCATTAGGCTGGCTTCACACTGCAGTTTTTCACTGATCAGTGTCCATCAGTGTTTGGGTGCCAAAACCTGGAAAGGAACCAGAAAGGGAACTTGCAGAGAAAAACTATAATTGAAAAATTGACACCTGTTCTGAGTTTTGGAGACATTCCTGGTTTTGGCACCCAACACTGATGGACACTGATCAGTGAAAAACTGCAGTGTGAAGCCTGCCTTAACTAAAGGCCACTTTACACACACAGATATCTGTGTCCAACTTCTGAACATATCTCTGGTTGCAGTGAAAACATGGACACATTGTTACATTTGTACACAGCCACAAAATGGAACAATGTGTCCATGATTTCACTGCAACCAGAGCTCTGTTCTCAGAAGTTTGGACACAGATATCTGTTCAGAAGTTGGACACAGATATCTGTGTGTGTAAAGTGGCCTTACAAATCTCTTGCCAGTGTGCAGCCAATTCTGGGTCTTCATTATGAAAAAAAAAAAAAAAATGTAATTGCTGGTCACTGTGTACCAGGATCTGTTCACCTAATTTTGCCCTAAACGTACCGTCACACGCTACGATATCGTTAACGATATCGTAGACACGTGACAGATTTTTGATCGTTCAAACGATATCGTTTGTGCGCCGTTGCGTGTAAACGAATGATCTTGAAACGTAAAATCGCTGTATTGTTCATCCAAAATTTGAGATCTGGACCTCAAATCCGTCGTTCATCGTTCAATTAACTTTCCTCCAACGTGCGCATTGTTGTGTGTGACGAGATGAACATATCGTTCACAAATGCTGCGATCCAGAATCCATCCGTAGGCGTGGTTTGGGCGCTGTTGTTTCCATGCCCGACGCTGATTGGTTGTTGTGCTTGCGTTCCGATTGGCTGTTATATGTTGTAGAATCTAAGGCGCCATATGTGATCATCGTGCTGGCTTCAGAGTCATTGAGTTGCTCAAATAAAATAAACATAGTTTGAATCAAGCAACGTTGGAAAGCGCGATCACTGTTTGTACACGATGTTAAACGTGCGTGTGCAACAAATGTGCCTTTATGACCGAATCCATTTAAATGTGTAGTCGCATATTGCATATCTTCATGGAATTCATATTATTGTGTGTGACATTTAATGACACGTTTGGCCATATGTAAATTCAGCCATGTCTGTACTGTTATACTTAAATACATTGTTCAAGCATCTTCACATCTTGGCCCCACAAGGTACCCCGTAAAGTCATTTCGTACCACAGCGGCAACGCTTTGCAAAAAATCTCAGGGTACGGTGAAGCGTCGTCGCGCCTAAGATACGTGCTCATGATGTTGCGGGACACTCAGGCCTGTGTCTGGTTGTGTTTAGTCCCTAGCGAGTCTGGCCGCGCAAGACAGCAGCACCTGGGGATATGGGAGGTGAAGCTGCTTATCAGCATCTGTGACCGCGGTGTGATTATTGGGTGCACTATGCACCATGACGGTCCGTGGAAGGGTAGGAGCCCGAAACAGAGATCCGTCATCCTGCTGTCTCGCACCTTCCCTCTGAGTGGGACCCTGGAATGAGGATACCCAAATAAAGCACCTTTTAAACACGCCGGTGAGTGCCGCTATCTTTTTTCTTTTTATCCAATAATAACATGCCCCTATATCCTGACACCCCAAATTTTTTAATTCTTAAAGCATCCTGTCTATATGTTGTGAAATTAAGATAACTGAAGAAATACTATGTCTGCAATGTTGTTTGTCATGCATACCTGTTAGTGATGTGAAGAACTGTAAACATGTCCTACTGTACATTTTTGCATTTTGGACAAACATTCTCCACAACGTAACTGTATGTACATGACGGTCCACATCACTTTTCATTATCAACCAAATTATATGATAAGTATTTGCACCCTTTGTTTAGCCTACTGTGGGCCAAGGCAACTTTGCAGGTATATCATTGTTTAGCAGGGGCTGGCTGCTCCAGGTTTAAAAGGGGCAGATAGACCGGAGGATGTTGTTCTAGCATAATTCTTTTTCAGCACCGTTATCTGCCATGTTGGTCTGGTATGCCACAGTGGCCTTTAAAGGGATCCTGTCACCCCCAAAACGCCTCCTCAGCCATTAAAACATGTCCCTACAGCATATTAACACTATTCCCACACTCCTTTTTGCTCAGAAATGCATGAAGTAAAAATGTAGAAAAAGGTTATTGAACTTACTCATTAGCCATGTTAATGAGTGGTGGCTATATGCGTTAGTCACCCAGGCGGGCTCTCTGCCTTATAATATTACGCCTTAATAGGCGTGATCTTGAATACAGATTCTAATCTGCTCCTCCCTGCTCTCCTCTGTGCTGGCGGGGCTGGGAATGCGGCTGTAATGACGCGTTCTAGCGTCAGTTTCTGGCATCGGGTGACGTGTGTACACCCGCGCCACTCTGTTAGCTTCAAGCACCGCATTGCGCATGCGTGCTGGAGGCATAACAGCGGCGCCAGTATCCCAACACCAATCCCAAGTGCCAATCCCAAGCGCCAATCCCGACACCTGTAGCCAAAACGGGGTCAAACTAGGGCACCCCCACCACATATGGGCCAAGTCGCCCGTCTGTCCACACTGTCTCCAGCAAAGAGGTGACGCCGTACCCTGCTGAATTTTGCAAGTTTCGAAGGAGGGGTGTGCCAGCGAAGGTGGATTTTCTCTAGCAGCTCCAGGTGATTATTACACCTTGAGGCTGCCACCACACAATGAGTCGAGTCCTCCCAGTAATCTGTCTCTGCCGTGAAGCCCAGCTTCTTCTCACATCTTTCCATGTAAGTCAGTTTGGCGGGCGCGTCCTTCTCCTGAATCTCCGTGTACAGCAGTGACAAGCCCTTTGAGACTTCCGGGCCCAAGAGCACGCTGCGCCAAAGCTCGTAGGGCACCCCCGGGGGCCTAAGGTCATGATGACACGAGTTCGAACGGAGACAGTGCGAAATCTGGTGGAACTGCAGAAAAGACCAGCCAAGGAGGAATACTTGGCGATAAACTCTCTAAACGTCATTAGTCGGTTGTGGACAATGATGTCGCTCAACCTCTCTGGACCTCCGTCCCTCCATGAAGAGAGATTCATCGAGGGGATGAGCCACCGCAGAGACCCGACCGGAATCTCATCGGGAGGAAGCTTAGCCCATTCCGTCGCGAACCTTCCCCATATGGTCATCATAGCTCGGACTGTCATCAGCATTCCACCCCTCCGCACCGTGCCCAGGGTCTCCGCGGCCAGGAGGACCGAAGCGAGTCCCCCCCGGTCTCGGCCCCCTCAATCTGTAGCCACCTGGGGGTGACCTCATCCCGCCACCAAGACCGTGCCGCCCTCCAGGATGACTGCGCTATGGTATGCAACTATGTCTGGGAATCCCATTCCCCCTTTGGTCAGCTGGAGATGCATAGTTTTCTTCCTGACCCTAGCCGGTTTGTCTGCCCAAACGCACTTGTTAATCATGGCCTGTAAGCGTGCCAACAGCCCGGACGGATACAAAATAGGCAAGCATCTGAACAGATAGAGAATCTTTGGTAGCCAAAACATCCTCACCGTCTGCACCCTCGCCATCCACGACATAGAGGTTGTCGGAAAGGTCCCCAGCGTCTCGCCCAGATCAGTCAAGAGTCACTTAATATTCTGGGTGGCCACCTCCGAGGAGGGGCAAAGGAAAACTCTTAAGTACGGGATGTCTCCAGGGCACCACTTGAAGGGGTAAGTCCAGGCGAGTCGTTCCGAATCCCGCAATGTAACATGGATGGGGAAGATCAGGGATTTACTAGCATTTAGCTTGTAATACGAGACCTGCGCAAAGAGGCTCAGCGAATCCACTATCGCGGGAGCTAGGAGAGCGGATCCGAAGTGGCGATAATGACATCATCGTTGTAGAGGCCCACTACATGTTTCTTCCCTCCAATTGTAATACCTGCAACAGTGGGGTCCGCGCCCAAAGAGGCCGCGAGGGGCTCCATGATCAGGGCGAACACAAACGGAGAGAGGGGGCATCCCTGCCGAGTGCCATTTGTGATCAGGAAGGACCTAGAGAGATAGCCAGCTGAAAACACCTTCGCACACGGGTGCGAGTAAAGGCTAAGGATCGCTGACAAGATAGGGCCCGAAATTCCGAAGGTGGAAAGGACCTCCTCTGAGGTAGCCCCAGTGCACCCTGTCAAACGCTTTCTCAGCGTCGAGAGACAGGAATACACAGGGGCTCCCCCTCCTTTCCCCCACCATCTATCAAGTTCAACATCCTTCTAATTCCGTCCCGAGCCTGCCTCCTTTGCACGAAGCCCACTTGGTCAGAATCCTCCAGCAGGGGATCACTTCTCCCAACCGATTTGCCAGAATTTTTGAGTAGATCTTTAGATCTGTATTCAGCAGGATATCGAGGTGGTAATTCGGGGGTCTGTGGTTTCCCCGGCTTGGGATAGTGGTTATTGTGGCCTCTAAAGCTGTATCAGGGATAGAGCCCTCAGCCCGCCAGTGATTGAATATTCTAAGTAAATATGGGGCCAGACCGCCCCGAAGGCCCTGAAATATTTGTTTGCGAAGCCGTCCGGGCCGGGGGCAGAGCTAACCCTCAATCTGCGAAATCACCGATTCCACCCCGGGGAGGGAGAACGGTCGTTACATTCTGTCCTGTCCAGTTCATTGGGGGGAACGCTGGAAGGTCCAAGCCCCGCAGGAAGTCCACAATGGCGGATGTC
This sequence comes from Allobates femoralis, assembly GCA_033576535.1. NCBI lineage: Eukaryota > Metazoa > Chordata > Amphibia > Anura > Aromobatidae > Allobates > Allobates femoralis. Next base: position 51,056,118 of record JARQOC010000010.1, on the reverse strand, counting down.
GAGGGTTGGTGGGTCCCTGTGTCTCCTTTGAAGTTGTACAACTTCTCATAGTAAGCTGCAAATACTTCTACTATTTTGGTAGGTTCCCTCACCAACTCACCCCCGGCACCTCTCATTGCCGTGATCATGGTTCTGGCTGCTTTCTTCTTGACCCTGCGTGCCAAGACTCTCCCTCCCCCTGTCTCCCGCTTCGTAATATTTCGTTTTGAGTCTCCGTAACCCAGTTTTGTGTTGTCTGAGAAGAAGAGCTCTCAACTTGTTACGTGTATCTAGTATCTGAGACAAAAGCTGAGGTGAGGGGAAGATTTTGTTTGCCGCTTCAAGCCTCTGAATATCAGCGGTCCACTCCTTTTGAAGCCGTTCTCTCCTCTGTTTTGTCTGGGCTGCCTTTTGGAGGAGGAGGTCGCGGAAGACCACCTAGTGCATACCACTGCAGTCGTCGGCTCCTTGTTGTCGATTTAAAGGAAGAGTCTCTGATTTTTGTTTCCATTTCCTCAGTGACCTCTTGGTTCAGTTAGGAATCCCACATTAAGTCTCCAGTGCCGGAAGCACCACCCCCCACCTCCAGTCCACCTCCAACACGATCGGGGCGTGGTCCGACCATGTGATCACACCCAGCCCCGATGATCTGCAGCTCTCCAGGGCCGCATCGTTGACCAAAAAGTAGTCGATCCTAGTGTAAGTTTTGTGTACATGCGAGAAGGAGTAATCCCTCTCCTCCGCATGGTGGTATCTCCAGATATTGTGGAGGTGGAACTCCCGGCACAACTGCCCCAGCGACCCTCTCCTCCTTAATAAGGAGGAGGAGAATCTATGCGAGGCTACATGACCATATTGAAGTCACCAGCGACTAACAGTTTGCCCGTCAAATTCTTCCTTATAGTCCCAAACACTGTTTGTTAGGGGCGTAAACACTCGCTATTGTATAGGAGGAGCCACCTATATCACAAGTTACTATTACATACCGTCCCGCTGGGTCAGAAACCACGTTAGTAGTTGGAACTGACTGAATGTTTAACCAAAATGCATACCTCCGATTTTTTAGCTGTAAAGTTTGCATGGAAGATGTGTGGGTAGTTCCCCATGGTGGAGCTTAACATTATCCCCCTCCAGCAAGTGGGTCTCTTGTAGACATACCACGTCAGCCTGTGATGCTTGGATCTCCCTTCACAAGTAGGAGCGCTTAGCAGGGGAGTTCAGCCCTTGACATTAGGGGACATTAATTTGAGGACATTGAAGATAGAGGAAGAAGAAAAAAGAGGACAGACAGGAGAGTAGCTTGAAAATGAAATTAGATGGGGAGTATTAGGGACCAGAGGGGAAAAGTCGCAAGGACTCAGGAAAGGGATGGGTAGGAAAGAAACACGCAGGAGGAAACGGGGATAAAATACACAGGGGAATAAACAAACACCTAAGTAAACAGGTACCAAGTATCCCAGATGTAGGATACAAAGACGGGGAAGGGGGGGGGGGTTTGACCCTCAGAGCTCCACCACCCAGTGCAACAGGCACCAGTCTCTGAGTGTCGGAAGGAGCTTGGATCAACGTCGGGCCCAGAGAAGGTCTGGGGCTATTCCTACGGAAATCAGTCATTAAAGAGCTTGTCAGACGAGACCAATACTCAGATTTGTCTCAAGTCGTTCAGGGGACCCCTTCATCTACCGCAACAATGTTATCGTTGCAGTCAGTCTTCATGGTGGTGATTTTTGTGGAGTAGGGATGTGAGACGCCACTCTTTCAGAGACTTTCTCAGCAGGGTGGGGGATGAAAAGGAATGCTGTTGTCCTTTGTAACGAAAATTGACAGCCACCGGCGAACCCCAGCTGTACAGAATCCCCTTTTCCCTGAGGGCCTTGCAGCTGGAGGCAAAGTCTCTACGTCTGGACAGAGTCCCGGGCGACAGATCCGAAAGTACTGTGATTCCGGTGAACGGCCCGACAAGGGAGGGCCCTTTCTCATTCTCTGCAGTAGGCTGTCGGTTACACCCGTTCGCACCGGGCAGACCAGGATATCCCTTGGTACTCCCTCAGGAAGGCTCGCCGTTTTGGGATGCGGTACGCTTTATCTATTGTTAAGTCTGTTTTGGGGGTGTCCGGGAGGGCCGTAGTCAGGAAGTCCATAACAAGATTATTCACATCTAAGCCTGTCTCCGCCAGCCTCTAATCTTAAAGTTATTCCTCCTTAGTTTGTCTTACAGGTGGCACAGCGTGGCATTTACTGTCCCCATTCCTTATCCAAATCAGCGTGGCTGTCTGCCAGGCTGTTGTGAGCCTTTGCAAAGTCGCCCATTTTCTCCTCCAGGAGCAATGTCTCTCAGATCTTATGCACCTTTTTAAAGACACCTTTTTTTTTCCAGATTGTCAATCAATTTTGTTGAATCATACGGTAGTATTGAATTAGTATACCTTTAACTGTCTAATCAAGAGGTTCTCTGGTGCCCTCTTCTGCAGCTCTTTAGAAGTCTAAAGGCCACATCTCACATAGTGACATCACTGCTACGTCACCGTTTTGGTGACGCTAGCAATGTCGCTGTGTGTGACACAAAGCAGCAATCAGGCCCCTGCTGGGAGATAGCTGCTCGTTCAGGAATGGCCAGGCCATTCTTGAACAAAGGCGATCTCCCGCTGGGCGGGCTGATCGCTGCGTGCGACACCTTCCAGCGACTCTGACAAAGTGGACCCCTGTGGAGGTCCGCCAAGTCGCTGGTAAGATTGTGCTCGCTGGTGAGATAGTCATGTTTGACATCTCGCCAGCGATGCCGCTGCTGTCCCGCCTCCGTCACATCACTGCGATCTCATTAGCGAGATCGTTGTGTGACGGCACCTTTAGAAAACAAATCACATTTTGTTACAAAGCAGGTTTCAGTTTGTATTTTACGGTTAAATACCTTGATGTGCTGGCTTGTACTTCATTTCTTCATCCCACGATCGAAGTACAAGAGTGTGGCCATGACAAACACTTTCTAGGTGTTTTCCCTGTAATTCCTCTGCTGCTGTCTCGTTGGAGTGGCCAAGATATCTTGCAAATAGATGTTTTTCGGAGTCTTTTAATCTGGAGATAGTCCAGGATTCAATGACTTTCCGAATCATTTGGCTGGTTACAGAGGAAAGCTCAAACTAGAATGAAATGTAGAGAATCAAACACATAGCTCTGTACATAGCTTTTCAGAAGATTTTCTAAATCTTACCTTGTATGATAGCGCCTAATGTCATTGGACACATTATATATGGCCTCCCCTGTGGTCGATAGGAAGAAATTATTTGGCGAGTTTTCATTGACCAGAACGAGTCGTATTTTGTCAAAATACACCTCTAGCCACTGTAAAAGCAAAAGCAAATACAAACATGGTAAGATAGAGAGGGACTCTGGGATTTTCCATGAGGAAAGGATACTTTGAGAAATCTTAGTTCTTGTTCAGTTGGAGAAAGCGCAAAGAAACGCCACTTGTTGGGCGGATGTCTTGTGTGCCTTCACACCGACTACTATGAAGTCCCCCTAAAATGATTAAGGCAACCTTCTGTCCCACTCTGAAACCTGTGAGGGAAGACAGATGTGAAAGTTTAAGTGACAGGTGTCATTTAAGGTGATGAGGCAGAGGAGGTGGTTACGTACTGTAAGATTTTGAATTATGCCCGGGCGTTGTCCATGTTTCAAGACCAGAAGGGCCTCCAAATAGTACAGGACATTGAGCTGAGGATACGTTTTTTTGCTGCCACCTTTTATATAATGGAGTGATTTAAAAAAGGAGTTCTTGGCCACATTTAAGATTAGATATTCCACTCGCTTCAAATGCGTTGTGGTTAATGCGTCAAACCTAAGATGGAGAAAACATATGGTTACATACGGCCATGTGAAAACCCTGGGGACAAAAGAGCGATTAAGAAAATATACACCTTTTGAGCTTGGAAAAATTGCAAATATATTTTTTTCTTTTATGGTTATCCAATAAAAGGATCACTGCTAGAACACTTTTCTCATTATAATTTATTTGGGGGGGGACGGACAAAACAGTGATTGGAACAAAATATACACACATTCATATAAGCTCATAACTCGCCTGTTGCTGGCCACCTCCTTTGAGACTCCTTTTGCCAGCGAGGTTTGGATTTCTTTGGTAGCGGTATCAAAAATTTTGTAGGCTTTATACAGCGTTTTGTCTTCACAAGCCAGATTGGTTGCTTTTAGCTGATAACGCAGGAATCTTTTCAAGTTTTTTAAATAATTGGATGATGTCTGGCTTGAGAGCCCGACTTCCTGCAGCTTACCAAAGAACTACCGTGCCTTCTGAATGTCCATTACAAAATCTAAACGCAAGCAGTCCTTATTCATATAGTAAAGAAATCTCGACACATTTGCCATCTCCTGCTTGATCTTTTTCATTGACACCACACGTATGTCTTTAGATATTGCGCAAAACCCATCAGAACTGGATGACTATCTGCAAAATGCTTATATAAACTGGCTTTTTTCATGCATAATTTTAGCCCAGTCCATTTTCTTTTTAGGACTCTATAATGTAGGATGAAACAACAATAGTTCAGACTTTGTTACATAAAAAAAAAAAATTAACTGATGAGAAAACAGGCGGTGCCGATTTCCTCACCTATTCAACCCCTCATCAGAACTGTCATTGGATTCCTGCTCAGAGGAGATGGCAGATTCCTGCTCACAGACATTGGATTCCAGCTCATCAGAGGAGAGGGTGTATTGTTCACCGGACGACGCTTCGTCCTCTTCATCACTCTGGCATTCACTAGAATCCTTCATTGGTAAGTCTCCTAATTCTTCATCATCCATTACCTGAAGATCCGTGGACTGGACTTTCAACAATCACCGTTTCCCATTCCTCGACTGTAATAATCTGGTGAGTCTTTTGGTTTCGGTGTGGCTGGACCCGCTTGCTCAGTCCTAAAAGGTTAGTATGACAATCAGCAAATGCTGGAGACTTGGTGTAAACGACCAGTTATCCAGTTATGATATTACAGCCAGGCTCTAAAACAAATATGCCTCTATACGGGGTCCTCCACACTCGCTGAATTGTGGTATCTAAGTAATTATGCAAAATACTAATGAGGTGTAACTTACAAACTGCCTGCATTTTGCAGCCCAGATACACACACAGATTTTAGGAAAAGCCCGGACAACCCCTTTAACTGTGAATGCTGAGTGTTTCCTACTGAAAAGACTAAGTAATAAACTCACTGTACAGGCGATCTTTGGTAGTCTTTTTCTCTTGAAGGAGATACCTGAGTTAACTGAGCAGAGGGATGCACGGCACTGGCACTGCGAGGAAAGAAAGCATTATGTGTGAGTTAGACAGACAGACTGACACAGATAGACTGACTGATGCAGACAGACAGACTGACTGACACAGACAGACTGACTGGTTAAGTAGTAGCATATAGTGCAGTCGTTCACTGGAATAGGGTAAAAATGGACTTTGGGGAAATCCGTGTAAGTAGTAGCATATAGTGCGGTCTCCAACAGGATAGGCACTGTCTCGGGGGTAATGGGCCATAACCCCTGCCTGGAGGTCATTTCGGGCATTAGACACCTGAATGCCCGCACCTCTGACAGTGGAAGTGACCCATAGTCTAAAAAAACAGCAAAGTCCCTCCATTTTCAGTAATTCCGGTTAATTAGTAGCATATGGTGCAGTCGTTAACCGGATTTACCCAAAGTTTATTGACCCTCTATTCCGGACACCTGGATGCCCGCACCCTCTATTCCGGACACCTGGATGCCTGCACCCTCTATTCCGGACACCTGGATGCCTGCACCTCTGACTGTGGGAGTGACCCAGGGTCTAAAAAACGACAAAGTCCCTTCATTTTGAGTAAATCCGGTTAAGTACGGCGGATGACAAGGACTTAGCAGGGTCTGGGGCCCGATGGAGAACACTAAGCAATGGGAGGCTAATCACATATGTCCAGATCATATAAAGGCAGGCCACAACCTAGTTTGCAATGACTGCAAAAACATAAAATTAAAATTCCCAATTACAAGCAAAAACTGAACTGGAACCTGTGGGCATACCCATGCGGTATAGGTGCATGTTCACCTAGGCCTCAAAAGAGGAAAACCAAAAGGAAAAAAAAAAGAAGAAAAATGATCAAATACCCTAAAAAAAGGAAACAATATATGGCACAGTGCATGGAAATAAAAATAAAGTACTTGGTAAAATTATGTTGATCGAAATAAATGTAAAAGCCATTCCACTGCGCCAAGGTGACCCCATCGCGACGGTCCTAAACTAGCATCAAATATTAAAACATTGCCAGAGGTCCAGTATCTTATGTATGACAAGTATAATAGGGTAGCGATAGGCTCACCTTCCGTGTGGGTGCTCTAGAAAAACGAATCTATATATTACATGAGCTAGGCACACATATGTTTCCAAATGTTTTTATTGTTACTATTTTCACATCAAGTGTTTGCAAAATAAAGATTTACGTTAACGTTTCGGCCTTTGTTCGACCTTCTTCAAGAATCTTAATACAAAAAAATGAAAAGAAAAACAATATGTCAGGGTTGAAAAAAATCACATAAATTTGTATTCTTTACAATCCACTTATGTATAGTAACATGCAATAAAAAACGGTACACAAGACATATATAAAGATCCATCTCAAAGAGAAGAAAAAGAAAGAATGTTAAATTATCAAAAGGTAAATATTTAACTCAAGCCTCCATGATAAAGTCCTTCTAACCTGTAACTGGAACTGATTTATCATATATCCATATTCTCTTCAACGCAAAATCAAAGACTAGAATCATATCTCTCAATATACCATTGAAACTCATAACCACTATAATAATCAAAACATAAAAAACAGTACCTTGGAGGTCATATACGATGTGTATATCTGTTTGCTATATAGCCTTCTGGTGGTTGTAGACGTTTACTCTGTATATAGAGAAACTCTCACTTAATATTAAACTAAATTAATGAATGTACCTTAAAGAATTATTTTCTATATTACCTGTGTATTATTCTATCCATAATATACAAGGATAAATGTCCAAAAAACATATATCAAATGTTCCTTCTATATAAGCAGAGTCTATTTACCGCATACATACATACCAATGTAGTGGGAAATGCCCATTTAACCTAATAACAAAGGTGAAATTCCTCTATCAGTATATTACACAATAGTGGATCAAATCAGTAGTGCATCTGGAAACAAAAAAAGCAGTAATTAATATCTTACCATATAATGTCCTATTTCAATCTATATGAATTTTATTAGAATAAAATTAGATAATACTAGTAGTTATATGAAAAGGAAAATATTCCCATATATAGGAAGAATAGAATAATAATCCAATATTATATAATCATAGAATATCACCACCAAGTCTTATATCTATAATATATTTTTTATTTTTTATTTATTTATTTATTTTTTATAAAATAAGGATATTATGTTAATGAATTAATTATAAACAACACCTATTGTGATCCATCATTTTATCTCATCTTATTCCTCCAATGGTGGAAAAATTCTACTTACCGTATATACTCGTGTATAAGCCGACCCCCCTACTTTTGCCCCAAAAATCTGGAAAAACCTATTGACTCATGTATAAGCCGAGGGTGGACCCCAGCACAGTTATACAGCCCCCAGCAGTGTGGTATACAGGCCCCCCAGTGGTAGTATACAGATTCCCCAGCAGCCCCAGTGGTAGTATACAGATTCCCCAGCAGCCCCAGTGGTAGTATAGAGATTCCCCAGCAGCCCCAGTGGTAGTATACAGGAGCCCCAGCAGCCCCAGTGGTAGTATACAGATTCCCCAGCAGCCCCAGTGGTAGTATACAGGAGCCCCAGCAGCCCCAGTGGTAGTATACAGCAGCCCCAGTGGTAGTATACAGGAGCCCCAGCAGCCCCAGTGGTAGTATACAGGAGCCCCAGCAGCCCCAGTGGTAGTATACAGGAGCCCCAGCAGCCCCAGTGGTAGTATACAGGAGCCCCAGCAGCCCCAGTGGTAGTATACAGGAGCCCCAGCAGCCCCAGTGGTAGTATACAGGAGCCCCAGCAGCCCCAGTGGTAGTATACAGCAGCCCCAGTGGTATACAGCAGCCCCCTGGGGGTACCAACAGCCCCCAAAAGCTGGCACTGTCCCCCCTTGTAAGGCCTCCCCCCCCCCGCTGCTTATACATTACCATCCCGGTGTTCTGATCGGCGCCGCTCCTCGGTGCTGCGTCGCCGTCTTCATCCTCCCGTCCTCGCTCGCTGCATCCAGGATCTCCGGCGGTCGCGCGATGACGTCATATCGCTGCGACCGCCGGAGATCCCGGATGGATGGCAGCGAGTGCGGACGGGAGGATGAAGACGGCGACGCAGCACCGAGGAGCGGCGCCGATCAGAACACCGGGATGGTAATGTATAAGCAGGGGGGGGGCCCTTACAAGGGGGGACAGTGCCAGCTTTTGGGGGGGCCATATGCACTGCTTCCCCCTGCGCTGATTGACAGGGGGAAGCAGTGCATATATAATGAGCGGCCCCACGTGACGGGGCCGCTCATACAGCAGCCCCCCCCGCCTCCTCCAGCCTCCACAGCCCCCGGGACACAGCCCCCCCGTATATGACTCGTGTATAAGCCGAGGGGGGGACTTTTTCAGCCCAAATTTTGGGCTGAAAAACTCGGCTTATACACGAGTATATACGGTATTTGAATACAAGTGAATTATTATACATAAGCTTCATATTCACGGTTTAAACCAGCCGGTTCCCGGGTTTGGAGGGTATGGATCCAGGAGGCCTCTCGCTCCTTGAGCCTCTGAATCCTATTTCCTCCCCTTCTCATTGGGGGTTTGCTGTCAATCACCTGAAAGCGTAACTGTGAAATCCTATGATTGTGTTGCACAAAATGGTAGGGTACAGGCAACAAAGTATGTCTGCACCGAATGGTGGACTTGTGCTTGCTGATGCGGTCACGCACATGCTGGGTGGTTTCCCCAACATATACGCGACCGCACGGGCATTTAATGATATATACAACATATGTAGAATTACATGTAAAATAACCGCGAATGGGAAACCTCTTTCCAGTTTGTCGATGCACAAAGTTTTCTCCTTTTATAACGTTATTGCACGGATTGCAGTTCAAACATGGGAATGTTCCTTTTTTTTGCCGTTGACAAAGTAAGTTGTTGTGGTATCTTGATCAAGGGTCCAATATCTGCTCTGACCAGATTTTGGCTCAGGTTCGGTGCTTTCTTAGGGTATGTCCTCATGGTCCGGAGGAGCTGCGTGTTGGACGCAGCTCCTCCGGACCTGAGGGATGCCGCGGGTGGCCGCAGGGAGACCGCAGCCACCCTGTACTCATTGTGTGCGGTGGGTGCGGGGTGGCTTCTCCCTGCAGTCACCCGATGGGAGGCGCTTCCGACTCCGCAGCATGAAATAAACATGCTGCGGAGGAGCGGACTCCCGGAAACCCGCACCGCAGCTCCAAACACGCTGAGGGCGGGTCACGCATAGTGAGGATGGGATTTCTTGAAATCCCATCCACTATGCTACTACTGTACTACACAGCGTTTTGGACGCAGCGCAAAGATGCTGCGTCCAAAACGCGTATCCTGATCGTGAGGATGCACCCTTATAGCAAAAGAGAGGTTGATTTCCAAATTCATCAACTGTGGGGTAACTCCGATACAATATTGGCCAATGTTTAATAATTACAGATCTTATTAACGGATGGAATTGGTGATACATAGATATGAATGGTATTCTTCTCATGTCCTGTCTTTGGAATCCTTTTACTCTTTGTCCCAATGCTATTTGTATTGGGTAACCCCCATCAGTGAATTTGGATGTCATTTCTTAAAGCCTTATCTTCCGCTGATTAAGCTATGAATCAAAGCGGTCAATCCTAGAATGTTGTGAGATAGGAAGAGACCTCTTAATTTGGCAAGGATGGCAGCTTTGGTAATGTAGTAGACTATTCTTGTCGGTATCCTTAATGAAGAGATCGGTCGACAAAAAAACATCAGAGTTCACCATCACCAGTGTATCTAAAAAACTTATTCGATGTCCATCATGATGAATTGGTTGGGCCTGGAGTGGCAGGTGGAGCTTCTGAAGAGAAAGGCCTGCTGGACAGCATTGGGCGACGGACTTCCTGATCTAATGTGAAGGCGTGGAGGTCGTAGTACCATAATTTTGGTACATACACCTCCTCTGCCCCTATCCTGGAGCGTCGAGACTGCTTTACCTTCTCGAGCTCCTTTTTAAATACTGAGCGCAGGCCATTTATCTTCCTCTTTACAATCTCCACGTTGCAGTCGTCGCCCTGCTAAAATTGGTGACATACTGCGACACGCTGTTCATAGGCCACTCTCTTCACGGACAGGTTGGAATAGTCCGTGGACTTGACTCGCCACAAACACTCGTTAGCCCTGTACGCCTCGATAAATGCCTGCATAAACTCCCGGTTGGAAGGCATCTGAAATTTTAAAACAAAATAATAAATGAGACCCCAGATACATCTATGCCTTAGCTTTAACGGTAAGAGCCTCGTAATTGTAATATTGTGGTCATTTTACATTCTCTTACTTACGTATATGCCACAGGTCTACTAGTGTCCAACAAAGTTCAAAGCGGCTTTTCCACAATGCACAGTGCCAAGTACATACGCCATAATTGTGGGATACCAGATTTTGAAAGGTGAAGCTAAATATTATACTGCTCATATGCAAGAGCCACACCGTCCGCATCTACTTCTATTTGTAAAATGAAATCATGATCTATTTTTCAAATGTACAATTTATAAACATGAAAAAAGAGTATATACTCCAATAATCATATTCAAATTTCATTTATTTTTACCACAAGACAAAGGATAGGACAGAGGTGTAGTGCCACAACACACAGGCACACCATAGTAGTATCAAGGGTTAACGATAATTGCCCACTACCCACAAAGAAAATGCTTATTTCCCATTGTCAGAATAGTCCTTAATAAAGGGGGGGGGGGGGAAAGGCACAAGTCAATTCATTGGCAATACAGCAGCAACCCTATACTAGGCCTCAGATGGAGCACTTGTTATATCTACTAGGATAGTATACATATATATCGCCTTTACATAAAGAAGGTCACATAAGATGAAAAGTGCCCCTACATAAAGTGCCTTAGTGCTTATTGCTGTAATGCCCAATTAAGATGACAGCCAAAAACCCCTAGTATGAAAAAGAGGACATAGGAAAAATGATATGTGTATCAAAGAGGTACAATGTACAATTTGCCACAATAATAAAGTAACATTTGTAGTGGTAACGTGTTTAACACTGTGCATAACATGTGCGGTTTTGTGTGCTTGCATTTAATTGGTACTACACAGCATACCGTCATAACATACGTCAACGTGGTAGGATGTCATAAATATGTGCGGCCCCATATTAAACGAATGCACACATATTACATATGGTATAACGGCTAGAGAATATAAGTGCTAAGTAAAGTAGCAAGCAAAGCAAACCTATCAAAAAACAGTGACATCCTATAATATTTTTTCAGACAAAAGTTTGTCCATATATACACACACATTGACATTGGCCCTTCACAATCCCAAATACATTATTAATTGCTGAGTAGCTTGTAACTGAACATCATGTGTTATATGTTCTGAGTTAATGAAGAAATACCAACATTCAGTGTCACTACATGGCTCATAATAAATACACAGACAGCATTGCTCAATCCCACTGATGTACCATTGAGCAAAGGCTGAGTAGCATATGCTATAGTCCAAGCCACAGAACTATCAAATTTATTTTGAATTTTTTTAATTTAACATTTTCATACAGAATTTGAAACCTACCGTCACTCCTTCAGAGTTCTGAAAATGACACGCTTCCACGATGCTGCAAATGAGAACGCCCAGGAGGATCTCTGTCGAGCCAGGTGTAGAAAGGTGTCTCTACTAATGGCAACGCCGTTGTTTCCGCCAATCAGCATCATTTGGGCGATGACCCCCAGAGGCCACGCCCATTTCAGGACGCATATTCAAAATGATTGGCTATTGAACGATGGCCCTCCTGGATCGTACGTGCGGTATCCTGATTGCTATACCTAAATACACCTGGTTCCCGGTAGGCCGGGCCATTTCATGACGCATCTGCAATATGATTGGCTGCTGCACCCAGGACTAGCTGTTGCATTCCTGCGGAATCAAGCTTGAGGATTATATACACCTGTTGCTGTTTACGACACGCCCATTTAATGTCTTAGATGCTATGTGATTGGTTGATTAGCGTTCAAAAACCGGCATCGCTCGAACACTGTCGTCTTTTTGGACCTGCTGTGTGTTCGGTGGCAGCTTGTGGGATTTTTGTGTGTAGATTGTTTACTGAGAATACAGAGTACCAGGGCCTTTGGTGAGTATGCTTGGGGCGACAGCGCTTACATTTTTCCCCAGAATTATAACAAACCTTTAATAAATGCAAGGAGAGAACAGAGCATTGTGGTTATAACAGGCTGGTACTTTATTAAGATTTAATAATGTATCCATTTCCAATTGTTTATTCATCAATTTTAAAACACGTTCCATCCATAGTCATGTAAACAAATGACTCTTTTATTTATAAATACTGAAATGTAACTTTATTTAATGCACTGATCCCCCCAGCAAAGCTGGGTGACCCATCAGGATGGTGCCTTTGAGGCGCCGGCCCCCTCCAACCAAGCCTCCACAATGCTTTGTGCCCCGACATTAAAAATGTCGAGGCCAACATCCGACAAGTGAACCAAGTCCTGGCGATATAAGCCATGGATAAAACCTTCTAGTTCCCTGTGTCTATAGGAAAACATGCCTATGGAGGGTAAAAACTTTTCCATTTCCCTATTCAATCTTTTACGCATTTTGTCTAAAAACATAGTGTTTCTCACCTTCCACGCTAGTCGTGGTATCACTTCCGAGAATACAAATGTCGAGCCCTGGACCCTCTGGGCGAGCCAACAAAAATCTGACTTAACACGCCACAAAAGGTCCAAGGAAGAACCCTTACCTAAATCATTTCCTCCGGCGTGACAGATCACCAGGTCCGGCCGGGGGTAGCGATCAAGCAATTGGAGAATTAGGTCATTAAAATTATACCACCTCAAACCCCTTACCCCATGCCAGTGAATGATGACTTCGGATTCGTCAAACGAGAGGTTCTCGGAATAGCCTCTGTTCCTGGCCCTCTTGTGGGCCCAATAAATGAACGAGTGGCCGACGATCCACACTAGATTACTTTTGTGAGGAAAACGGAAAAGGAAAACAACAACAAAAAAAAGGGGGGGGGGGGGGGGTTTAGGGAAATTTAAACATTCTGACTAATAGGGCGTATGTATCTTTTAAATGAGTTTGATGTCCATCTACCCAATTTTTTAATGCATGTTTCGTTCAAACCCTGCTGTGCAGCCAGAGTAGCAGCTCCAATGCGAAATGAATGGGATGTTAATTTGAGGTTCTTTAATTCAAGGTGATCCAAGCATTTGCGTAAAACTGATCTAAATTGGAACACAGTCAACGGGGTACCATCAACATGTACAAATAAGCTACCCGTGGAGGGGATGCGAGTGTTTAGCCATGTTCTCATTGCTTCAACTGGACAAATTACGTCATTAAAGGAGGGGTGAAGGATGATCACCTGGCCTTTGCCAAGCTGATCCGTCTTGGATCTGCGCAAATAAATACACAAAGATGTTTGTGCCCATGAGATATCTTCCAATCGAAGACCAGACGTATTAGTCTTACTTACCGCAATCAATTCACTAATCCTCATCGCTGTAAAAAATAATGTGAGGAACGAGGCCCTAAACATAGTTGCTTCATAGTTGCTGAAGCAGACGTCACCTAAAACGTCACATATACTTGAAAGGGTTGACAGGGGCATAGGAGATCTATCATCTGGTGCGCAGAAAGATTTTTTGTAGCCTTTCAAGAATTGTTTAATTAGAAAGGATTCCGTAATTGATGGGAAACTAGCTAATTTAAGAAAAAATGAAATACCGGCGATTATTTTTGTTATGGATGAGTAAGCTAAGCGCCTGGCTGCCAGGGATTGAATGAACGGGAGGGACGCCTGACTTGCTGCTGATTTTGGGCAAACTCCGTATTCTAAACAAAATTGCACCCACGAGTACCAGGACGTACAATAGGACTCCCAAGTCCATGGTGCGAGTGATTGTTGTACAAATTGTGGTATCAACCCAATAGGAGATTCCATAAGTCTGTTGGGACTGGTATGCCGTTCGGCTCCGCCCATGGACATCTGGCCTGGAACTGGGCCATGTCATTGCGGGAAAGAAGAGCACACAATGAATGACTATCATGTATAGATACTTGAAGCCTTATCCAGCTATTATACTCTAGTAACATAATCAATAGCCTTTTTAAAAGTCTAGAGATTAAATATGATTTGGAAGATAATGAATTAACAGTAAACGCTGAAATCTTGTCATTCGTATAAAAAATTATCCTTCTATTTGCTAAACTGCTACCCCAAAGAGTAAATATGACTGTTAAAGCAAGCGTATCACGGAGTGGGGGGGGGGGATTAGTAAATTGTTCTGTAAGTTCTTCTGGCCATGCAGTAGACACCCATTCCGTTCTAAAAAGAATGCCTAAACCCTCGCTAGACGTAAAAACATATAATTGTAGTTCTGTGGCGGGGACGAATGGTGTCTGACAACAAGTAACTCCATTAAAACGGGATAAAAATTCTGACCATACATCTAAATCAAGCCTCAGGGGTTGTGTAATTAATATAGGGGAAGCAGAATTAGCAGCTGTCATGCCCTCGTATAGTCGCCGTAGGAACGGCCGACCAGATGGGATGACACGTAGTGCAAAGTTAAGGGACCCTGCCAATACCTGAAATTCTTTTAACGTGGCTGCTTTTTTCTCTTTAAAAGAATTAATCATTCTGCGTAATTTAATAAGCTTATCTTCTGGTAGCCTAAATTCCATTTTTTCAGAATCAATTAATATCCCCAAGAACTCTATGGACGTATGTGGTAGTGTAGTTTTATCAAATGCTACCGGGACGCCAAAATGGGCCATAAGTGACAAGAATGAATTCAATAATGAGTCACAACATTTGGATCCAGGGGGTCCGATAAATAAAAAATCGTCCAAATAATGGGATATCCCTCCCCCTGAGAAATTTCTCTGAGTGCACCATTGAAGGAAAGACGAAAATGTTGCAAAATAATTACATGACATGGAAAATCCCATTGGGAGGCATCTGTCAAAATAGTATTTTCCTTCAAAGGTAAAACCCAGGGAACTGAACCCAGAGGGGTGGACTGGGAGTAGGCGAAATGCCGATTGTATATCGGATTTTGCCAGCAATGCTCCCTTACCAAATTTTTGTAATAATTCGACCACGGAATCAAAGGATGCATAAGAGACAGATGCAACCCTTGGGTCCACCTGATCGTTTAATGACGCACCCTCAGGATAAGACAAATGATGTATCATTCTAAAAGATCCTTTTTCTTTTTTGGGTACTATCCCAAGTGGGGAAATGCGAAAATCTTTAAAAGGGGGGTCCGAAAAGGGGCCGAGGCATCTACCGGCCATTATTTCTTTATTAATTTTTTCCCGAATTATGTTTGGAAACTTTTTTGCTGATGGTAAATTATTACGGGGTGTGCAACCAGATCCGAGGAAAGGCGGAACGAAAAATCCGGACTTAAACCCGGAGTGCAACATTTCCGCGCTAGCCTGATCCGGGTATTGTTATAGCCAGGGCATTAGATTTGTGAGCCTCACCGGGCTCGGTGCCTTTAAGAAAGGGGTCTTTAGTCGCTGTAGCGTTCGGTTTTTTGAAACATTTTACTGCGGAGTGCGCTCCCCCACATGATGAACACTCATGCCGGTAACGGCAATTTTGTAACCACCGGCAGGAAGATTCATTAAACGCGAAACAGAATCCTTTCCTCACCGTAAGTGAGGTAGTCTGTTTCGCCGGGGGCTGACGCTGGGGGACCATCATCTGGAGCCAAAGACCTACATCTTTGGTCCCCCATTTCAGTGAAGGATGTACAGCTAACTTTTGACGAAAGGCTTCGTCGTAGTTCAACCATCCGGTCCCACCAAAATGTCTATAAGCTTCAAGGATTATATCCACATGTTGGAATAGTCCTGAACATAGATTGGGGGATTTTTCGCCTAATACCGCAGAATATTGCAGCCATGAATTAAATGAGCGGTATGCTCTTTTTTTATTGTCTCCCTCTTTGTCGTCGCGCCCCTCGTACTTGAACGAGTCGCGATTCGGCAAGAGGGAAAACAGGTCTAAAAAATTGCCACCCAAAATATTTTCTTTCACATTGTTTGTTAAATGAAATCCCAACGGGGATACCTCGCAAGGGAGAGCCTCTTTTAAGTGTGTCTCGGGGATACCCGGACTGGGCTTCGCTTGCGAGGGTGCCCCGGAGGGAGAGGAAGCTAATAGAGCTGCTGCTACAGCCTGTTTTACTAACTCAGAGATAGACGAAGCTAATGAGGGAATTATAGGGTCATTCACAGACATAGAGTGGTTCTCACCGTATCCAGGCGTGGCTGCAGCTCCTTGTCCAGAAATGACATCTGTAATAGGAAGACCCGGAAAGCTGACCCCGTCGTCACGGCTGCCGATCTGGTGCGGTCCTGGATCCGCTCCGTCGCTTTGGTGTAGACCCCAAACTTGGAGTGCTGGACTCGCGCTCCTGTGGATGGAGCTGGGAGTGCTGGATGCTCCAGATACACCCCTGAGTACAGGGCCACTTGGCAGGTTCAGCCCTTGCATCTCAGCTCCTCTGTCCCCGGGGGAAACGATTTGTAAAAGAGGAGACGGGGGGCTCATGGGTAAGTATCCCCTTGGCCCTTGGCTTAAGCCTGCTGGAGCCGCAGCTTCTAAGCCCGGTTCTATAGCTCTATGCCTCCATACTGGGTTAGCTTCCCATTGGGGGCTCTGCCTGCCCTCATGCAATACACTGCTTGGGGCCATAACCGGACCGCAAGTCCTGGTTATGTGGTTTATCTCTTTTGCTGCAGAGGGCTGTGTGCCCCTCCCTCTTTTGCTTACATAACCCCTTGTATTAGCACAAAGCGCCGGGGCTCTATCTGTATCCCCGGCAGTGTCTACTTCCGGGCCGCGGGATGTCACTTCCGGGGATCCGGCTGACGTCACATCCTGTGCAACCCGCGAAACTGCTCCCGCGTTCGCCGCCTGCATTCTTGATGGCCGGACGTTCTCTGCTCGGCTCTGATGACTGCCGCCACCGCTGCTTCTCGCTTGCTTCCCCTTGCTTCTGCCGGAAGAAGGAGGTGAGTAAGCCTCTCTCCTGGGGCGTTTCTAGCGCTGGCTCCTACGACGTACAGTCGGGTCCCGAGCGTCACGTCCCGTCACCGCTGGTACAGATCTAGGCGCAGAGTCCTCTTCGTCGCCGAGGCATCTGCGAAGCCAGTCTTCCCCTCCATGGCCTCCTGCTTTCCTAAGCAGACGCTCTAAGAGGTCCTCCATAGGGTACCGCTTGGTCTGGTCAGCTTCTGGATCACAGCATAGATTTCAGCAACTGCTGTTGCCACTGGATTGTCTGACCAAACGCCCCCCTTTATATATCCAAGCCAGAGGGTGGCTGGCCAATCAAATAATTTAAATTTGGCGGGCTTCTTCCCGCCCGATTTTCGTTTTCTGACGTCATTTCACCCAGCAACTATTCTGCTGGGCCAATGACTGTGCTTCTTCACCAAATATGCACTATTGCAGCGCGTTGCCCCAAGATGGCTCCTATCCTATGTGAATAGTTGCCAATTCATTCTTGGCTACATTGTCTTAACAAAATAATGCATTGGGTCAAGTTTCCTACAAAATGTTATATTGTGTGTATGTGTGGCAGTTGAAATGCCAATAAAAAAAACCCTATATTAATGTACATGCCAGGGTTTTCAGGCATAGGCTACCAATACTCCTGCCACTCCTTGCACGTAACCCTTTCACATACATTCTTGAATTAATGTTTTCAACATTTGAAAACCGTTACATTTAGTCAGCCATGCTTCTCAAATTGGGGGGGCCAGTACACACATAATGTACAGCCCTTATTTCTTGGGGGAACATAATGTATATGAGTTTGGATTGGTTTTTTTTGAGGGCTCAAATAATCAAGGTGTCATAGGCAATTAATGGATTGACGTGTAATTAGCTGGAGTAGCTGTATGTATTATCTCCCTGTAATGTATGTAATTACATAAGGTAGGTAACCATAGGATGAAAGAAAATCTTGGCCTAAAATTTTTCCATATATTATGTCACAAATTTGTAAATGTTGAAACATGGCACAGATAAATGAGTTTGCTGAGGAGGTTCCAAATGATTGTGGTTCATGAGGGCCATAATAGTGTAGGTCCAGGACATGCAATCCCTTTTTGTTTTTTAAATCAAATGCTGTAATTATATGTGTTATTTTGCATGCTATGTGCATGCTTGCTTAAAGTATTATATAACTGGTAAACTGTAAACTCAGCATTTCACTGAAAACTATCAATACCTGTCCTTCAGACTTCCTATTACCATAATTATTCTACATTTGCCTTGTAAATGCTTGTTATTTTTTATAAATTGTCATATCATGTTTAAACACATTAGGATAATAATGTACTGTAGACAATATGCAAATCTCCCCCGCCCTTGTGTTAAGGCAGGCTACATGCTGCTGCATTTATGTTGTGCTTTTGTATGACAGCCTCAGGCCATACTACTGTACTAATTATCACAGTCATGAATGGGTCACAACAAGCCACCATGTGTCCATTTGCAAAATCTAACCATTACATTGAATTATGGTTATGATATAGATAACATTTAAATATATATGATATAGCGATTGCACATGTGTATTATATATGTTATGTATCCGTAATACTTGTTTAACATCTTTAAATATGTAAATATTCACAGGATATATTGTAATTTTAATACTAATATAATATATATATATATATATATTTAAAATGTAGATTATATATAATACATATGTATATCATTATGATAACAATATTGATGTATAATAATGGATTCAAGTTGTAAAGTATATATTAACCCTTTTTCGTTAGTCAAATTTCACACTGTCAATGATGGCTTGTATTGTAAGAGGAAGGAGGCATTGTCATTATTAGATGGATTATGTAAATTTTACTATGTAACTGGTTAACTTGCCCTTGAACTGTTTTTATAGTACATTCTTATATTTTGTGGACTTACATGTAATGGTGACTGATACTTTATTTTAAATTTTTTCAATCAGATTTGGAAACACCACATGTACCTCATTAATCCTGCAGTGCGGGCAGTTGTGGCGGCGGCTTTGTTGGAGGAGGCATCTCCTGGAGGCGATATCTGCAAGGCTGCTGATGCGAACACGACGTCGTGGGACTGGCTTCCCCCAAAGGTTAAACCTGAGCTACGGGCAGCTTCTACGTCAGCTGGAGGATCACCATCCGCATGACTTTCGAAACTACCTCCGGATGTCCGATGAGTCCTTCAAGTTCCTTTTGGAAGCTGTTGCCCCATTGATTGCCACCAAGACACAGTAATGCGACCTGCTGTGGCACCAGAGGAGCGGTTGGCTGTGACTCTGAGGTTCCTGGCATCAGGCCGCTCGATGACAGACCTGCAGTACTCTGCAGCTGTCTCGCGGACACTGCTGAGCTCCCTCATCCTCGAGACCTGTGAGGCAATTGTTCGAAGTCTGGCTCCATCCTATATGGGGTTTCCTCAAAATGCCGCAGATTTTATGCAAATCGCCACAGAATTTGACGGCAAGTGGCAAATTCCCAATTTAGGGGGGGGGGCATTGGATGGCAACCATGGGAGGATCATCAAACCCCATAACAGCGAGAGAGACGGCAGTGCCATATTGCTAGGTGAAGTAGAGGACTGTCTTGCTAAAACTATTCTGCAAGATTGACCGGTGAGGCTGTTTTCCAGTTTTTCCTTTGGAGATTATAAACGTTCGGCTAGGTTAATAATGCAATTGTTGCCTGTGTCGTGGGCAGCCGGCACCATCAGTGTGCCGGCACAGCCCTGGAATCTGTCTCTTGATGCAACAGAAATCTCATTTGTTCCTGTGGAAAGTCCAGAAAATGCACATGCAGTGGTTGAGGATGGAGCCTGACCCTGGAATCTGTCTCCTAATGCAGCAGGAAAACACAATTTGTTCCGTGAAGACTGTTGACTGCAGAAAGTCCAGTAAATGTCATATCCATTCAAAGAAGAATGGCGAGTCCCAAATAATTAAAAATCTTCAGATTTATTGGTTTATTTGAAATATATGATGACTGGTTACAATCTCATATGCGTTTCTGGCTGGACGCGCTTAGTCATTGAGATAACAATGCTCCAATATGAACAAGTTTTAGAAAGCTCATTGCCGCCTATCATCCAACAGCACATTTAACACATTTCTGGGTTGACATAGTTTTTAACAAGAGAAAATCACCTCCACCTAAGCCTTTAGTTTGGCTATTGTAATCCCCATCGAACATAAAAATATGAAGTAAAAGGTATGCTATACTTCTAATAATCATTTCTTTGGTTGTGTCACTATATCCAATATATTTCTGGAGATGATAAAATACAGCATTTAATGCTAAATCATGTGGTATGGAGCAAAACAAATTAACAACATCACAAGATATGAAGTTGGGTTTTTTGTTTATTCTATAGTTTTCATGCAGTTGATAAATGCTGACTTGTCTTTTAAGTACCCAGGATTCTTTACAATAACGGTTTAAGATGGAAATCTACCGATTTGCTTAAATTTTAATTTAATGATGATATACTCGAAAAAATGGGACATAAAGGTGGTGGAAAGGCAGCTTTGTGTGTCTTTGGGAGACCATGAAAAATGAGGGTGATTAGTTTTTCTGAAATCATGATTTTGCTCACTTTTTTTTTTTTCTTGTTGAAGACTCCATTCTTTCTACCTCCTCTACCAATATGTTCAATGAGTTTTCAAGATTCTAATGGATTAAAGGGAACCAACCACCCAAATGATCCCCCCAGACTGTTAATATGTGTCCTACACCCAGCACACACATTTGGGGCAATCATTTTTGCTAAAAAAAACTGTTTAGTAAAGCTAAGATATAGCTTTATGAAGTTTAATAAATTCAGACAAATGGGTGTTACCTAGCTTTGTCCTCGTGCAGTGTTCGTGCCTGTCAGCCTCCTCTCCCCCCTCCCTTCAGTGAAGCCCTTCTGTGCAAGCCAAAAATGAAAGGGGCGGGCTCCGCATGCCACTATTTAGCCCCGCCCCTTTCATGACGCGGCCAGGCTCTTAGAAGTGAGAGGGGCGTGCATAATTTATCAGGCAGCAGCAGACAGGCGGGGCATTTTTCGCTTGCACAGAAGGGCTTCACTGAAGGAGGGGGAGAGAGCTGAAGGCACAGGAACACTGCACTAGTAACACCATTCGTCTGAATTATTAACTTCATAAAGCTATATCTTAGCTTCTACTAAACAGTTTTTAGCAGAACGATTGCCTCAAATGTGTGTGCTGGTGTAGGACACATATTAACAGTCCGGGGGTCATTGGGTGGTTGGTTTCCTTTAATTTAATGCGTTTTTACAAGATATTAATGGATTATTTGAATAGGCTATAAGTTGTGTCATCATCTAGTATATCATAAGCCATCTTCTCATATACACCTTTATCCATCACAAAGATGCAGGCTGCTTTATCCAGCTTTTTAATGATCAGATTTTAGTTTCAGCATTAGTGAATGTAAGGACCCCGTTACACATAGCGATGTTCCAGCAATCCCACCAACAATCCAGCCTAACCAGGATCGCTGGAACATCGATATGTGATCCCTGGTGAGATGCCAGACAGGCAGACTTACCAGCGATCATCCAGCGATGCGCCAACATGGTCTTTGATATCATTCAGGGTCTCGGGCGCAGACTGGGGATTGCTGGTCGTTGCCCCTGTCACACACAGCGATGCAGCCTGGCTAGCGGGAGATCGCCAATCGAAAAATGGTCCAGGCCATTCATTAACCATCAGCGATCTACCAGCGGGGGAACCGATCGCTGGTAAGGGTCTCACACAGCGATATTGCTGGCGAGGTCGCTGCTACTTCACAAAACCTGTGACGTTGCAGCAATATCAATAGTGATATCGCTGTGCGTAACGGGTCCTTAAGTATCTCTTTCCTAGATAAATTAATATTTTTTGAAAATTAATTTTTTTTTCTGCAAAAGGTCAGGCATATCCTTTTCTCCTAGTTGTTGAAAAGTAGAAATACGTTCCCTTTTTTGGGAGTTGTAGAAGGATGCTTGCTTTCATTGCATTTTCGCCATTTTCATCCATGTCCAAATCTTCTAAAGCACGCTGCATACATTGCTCATTATACTTAATCTCAATAATTCATTATGGATAACTTTTATTCCATCATTCTTTTCTGTTCCAGACATCTCCATTGATCTTTCTTTATATAAGTAGTTTTTAATTGTTATTAATCTCGTAAATCAAGCTCATACAGAATGGCGGGGGGGGGGGGGGGTGGTCAGAATAATTGCACTAGAGATTACATCACTAACATACTCTTTTCCCTCATATTGTTTCTTGGCGGATCTGGATCCTATTGTTTTGTCTCATTCTTTTTCACGTCCATCTTCTGATTCTGTATAAGGAGTATTGTCTTCTGCATCATCGCTGGTAACATCGAATTGTCCTCATTAGGGTCTCTTCTGAAGTAGCAAATTCCACGTTTTTGTGAGGTTTTTGGCTCAGATGATTTATTTTTCTGTATAGGTTTTGGTGTTGTAGGGTTTGGATGAGGAGGCTTTTTGAGTCTTCTCCATTCTTAGATGATCATTTTTATAGTCAAGGCATTTGACTACAGAATATTTTCTAATTTTATGGAAATTACATTTTTATTACCTTGACTTTTAAATATAAAGAATTGAAGTCTTTATTATTGAAATGTCCTGCAAGAGATTGTATTTTACTTTTTCAATATCATCAATAATTTGAATCTCTTCTCTTCTACTATGATTAATTAAATCAATTGAACACTGTGATAAAACATCATTTCAACTTTTCATGAATTGTTCTGAAAATACAAATGTTCGGTACCTTCTGAGGCTCTATTCACACTGTGCGTTTTTGGTCTGTTTTTGCATATCAGTTTTTGTAACCAAAGCAAGGAGTGGATGTTAAATACAGAAGTGGTCCATGTCTCTATGATACTTTTCCTATGATTGTTCCACTCCTGGTTTTGGCTACAAAAACTGATAAGAAGAAACAGACCAAAAGCGCACAGTGTGAATGTAGCTTTAATCTGAAGACCTCTTGGTATCATTGATTTGTCCATGTATGTGCTCAGGGTATTCTGGTCCCATCAGGCCTGTAAATCCTAGCTCAAAATTTTCTCCAGTTGATGGATTATCTCATTAAATTCTGGATCTATGTCAATCTCTGTCAATCCCAAAACTTCCTGCAGTTTGTTATGTCGTATCTCCATTATAGATACTGGTTAGTAACAGATATAGTAACTGTGTCAAGTCCCAATTTCTGTAGTTCACTCTGCATGGATAGGTTTATAATGGATAATCACTATGTGAATTTCAGTACATGGGGCTTAAAATCATAGTCATCGAAGTATGCAAGCAAGAAATAAGCCTCACCGAGACTCTTTTCCTCTCATATCTAGAGTACTCCTTTGGTTTCCAGCCAATTAAAGTGACTTTCGGTTATATAAATTCTAATAGGAATGGCGAATCCCAAATAATTTACTATCTTCAGATTTATTGATTCATTTAAAATTCCTGATGGCTGGTTACAATCTCACATGTTTCTGGCTGAACGCCCTTAGTTATTGAGATAAGACTGCTCCAATGTGAACATGTTTTGAAAGCACAATGCAGCCTATCATTGAACAGCACACTAATTCACATTTTATTACATACATCTGGATAACAAGATCTTTGGCTGGTTTCATATTTGCGTTGTGAAGCGCAGCGTAACCAAACGCAGCAAAACGAACGCAGCAAAACGCATGCGCACTGCGTTCTATGTTTAACATGGGAATGCATAGTGCCTGCTGTAGTTGTGTTTGAGATCGGGCTGCGCATAATTTGTGCGTATGCCGAACGCAAATTGTTGGGATTTTTTTTGTGCGTGGCTGTGTGTTGTTTTATACACATTGGAAGGATTGTGGGAATAGCTCAACCACCCTATGCTCACTGGACTACAATGGCTGGCTTCCATCTAGACGTCAAATAAGGAAATTCGGTGCCACTTCTGTAGTTGATTATTTACTTAAAAGTGAGAAATCACTGATGCCCCTGAAGGGGAAATACTATACGCGTTTCGGAGACATTTTACTAACTACTTAAACAACAACTAAGGAGAACCTTCATCCTTGTACTTGATAGTAATATACGGCAGCTAACGAGGAACCCCAGACAGGTGAAGGATTGATACCAAGATTAAAGAATATTTATACCCGTGTTAGCCAGTAGATAAAAAAATATATTGGAAATCTGAGAGTCCTCAGTGGTTGATACCTTTTAATGGCAACTGAAAAGATGGTAAACATAGCAAGCTTTCGGGACACTGTGGCCCCGTCAGGCAGGTAATGACACAAATTCTGAAGTCACATACATATATACATAAGCAAATGAGAGAAAAGACAATCAAAACAAAAAAAAAGTTATATGCTCTGGTGGATGTGACAGGTGACGCAAAGCAGAGTGGGGTTAGGGAGGGGTGGAGGAACAGAGACAGAGAAACAGATTTCTAAGATAAGCGGAACAAATTTATTAGGTAAATTGGTTAACAACCATGGAGACCTGAAAATACTTAGTTAAGTTGTGGAGAGCAGAGTTTCGAAGTGTCAAGAGTTCGTTTATCAAACTTTCACATAAAAGAATTTAGATGTTCAATTTATATAATCCATAAATATTACTGATCTCAAGTAATCTGTTTTTCTTCTCTATCCCACTCACGCATAATCAGGCAAACTAATTCCTTAGAAATTACCAATGAATATCAAAAATTGTCATCTTTATCTTCCAATTTATGTTCATTCTAATAAAATAATTTTCAGTAGTCTGGAATTAATTCCTATTTTGTACTTTTTTTTTAATTATTTTAGTGCTTGCGAAAAATTCTTTTTTTTTTTTTAGGATTTATGCATCCAATTATTTTCTTTATTTACAGTTTGTTTTCAATTGTGCAATATATTGTGTACTTGTGTCACAATTTATAAACCTTTTTATTTGATTTTTGAATCTATATTAGTCTGTACTGCAAATTTGAAAACATTACATTTGGATCCTGTACACCAATAAAATCTGCTGGAGAGCCAAGCTTTTTTTGTCGCTATCAGGAGCTGTGTATAAATTAGGGGATAATAGAGAGACTATTGATTTTCCCTTTTTTGCTACACACACAAGGCCGGTTTTAGATAAAGTGGGGGCCCCGGGCAACACCCAAAAGAGGGGGCCCGGGCAACACCCAAAAGAGGGGGCCCCGGGCAACACCCAAAAGAGGGGGCCCCGGGCAACACCCAAAAGAGGGGGCCCCGGGCAACACCCAAAAGAGGGGGCCCGGGCAACACCCAAAAGAGGGGGCCCCGGGCAACACCCAAAAGAGGGGGCCCCGGACAACACGCAAAAGAGGGGGCCCCGGACAACACGCAAAAGAGGGGGCCCCGGACAACACGCAAAAGAGGGGGCCCCGGACAACACGCAAAAGAGGGGGCCCCGGACAACACGCAAAAGAGGGGGCCCCGGACAACACGCAAAAGAGGGGGCCCCGGACAAATGCAAAAAGTAGCATTGGACCTACACCAATAAAGGGGAGCGGTCGCCGGGGATCAATACGGCATAAAGAGGGGGCTTGTTACCTTTGGACACACACGGCCAAAAAGGGGGCCCCGGGACAACACGCAAAAGAGGGGGCCCCGGCAACACGCAAAAGAGGGGGCCCCGGCAACACGCAAAAGAGGGGGCTCCAGGCAACACCAAAAGAGGGGGCCCGGACAACACCCAAAAGAGGGGGCCCACGGCACCAAAAGAGGGGCCCCATAAGCACTCAAAAGAGAGGGTCCAATATTCAGCACTCAAATAATATTACCAATACTTCCATATCCTGTCTAATAAGTCATATGATTGACACAGGCAATCATACTTCCCACCATAGGTTAGTGTGTAGATGTCATATCGTCAGATCATGTCACCTCCTGATTCAGTAATCGATTACGCTGGACAAGCACTTTAAGATTAAATCAAAAGATTAGTTTGGTGAAAACAAATGATCATTTATCTACAGTATGGGTGATAAATTAGGGTATGTTCTCACGATTCATAAACATGGCGTTCGGACGCAAGATCTAGAAATGGGGCTTGGACCACGTTCTTGTCTGAAGTAAAAGATCTTATTGTAACTGTCGATTTTTGTAATTTTTATTTCTACGCATTTCAAGGCACATTCCTCCTTCCTCAGGATAAATCACAGATGTACACCATATCCTTAAACATCGCGAACATTATATATGCTTTCACTATCTAGTGAAGATCTTGAAATCATACTCTGTGAAGATTGCATTTTACACGAACACAGACAATGTGCGCTGTTGCAAACAATGCTATCTACAGCACCCCGTGAAAGAGGGGCTCATCCAGAACCCCAAGCAGCGAGACGCACGTTCACAACTCGGGAGACCCACCTAGATAATAATACATCTACATATAGAGAAAACAGTGCCTCTCCAGCTGGTACTTTCTTCAATGCTTTATTCTGTCATTCCATGTACATACACACGAAGTTTCGGTTAACAGACCGTTCTCAAGTGCATAATCCTCCTACAAACATAACTTACTTATATAGTGCCAACTCCTCCCCCAGATTATAATACACCAATCACATAAATGGTAAACAATGTTAAAACATCCCAAACAGAGCATATATTCATCTATCTCCTGCCACCCCTGTACATGTATATCAAACCCACATCTATAATATAAATTGATCACTCATCGATGTTACTTCAGCCCTGCAATCTTGAAAAAACAGTCTCTGAGCTTCTAGCGATATCCAGCCAATCACGGGATTGCAGAGCTTCTAGCGATATCCAGCCAATCACAGGATTGCATTAGTGGTAGTTATGGAAACTCATTTATCCCATCAGGGTCATCGGAGTGCGGCAGCCATTCACAGTTCGATCTCCATCCAGAGCTTCCAGTTCACACTGGGCATGTGCCGGTGTCCTATCTCCATAGGCTATAGCGCCTGTCGCTCAATAATACCCCTGTGATCAGCAAAATGACGCAGTTCCTCTCCGCATATATCCATGAATGACTCCCAAAACACAACACGCAGATAGCGTATAGTAATAGTGTAGGATCCGGAAATAATGTAGAAAAGAGGGAAACAAGAAAAAGACAAGGTGCATATAATAATCACAATCACATTACAATAATGAAATAAGGAGACTAACCTGACATATAGTATCTAAAACAATAGCAATGATTAACATAATCACCTAGTTTATAAACTCATTGTGCAGACTGTATACTATAAATATCAGCATGCTTATGTCATTATATACCACTATGTCGCAATCATCCCATATATGTGATGCACAAACCACCCCGATTACAGACACATAGCAAGGTGAATCAACCACATTACACCAACTTATTGCATAGGTGCAGCCACATCTATTACCGTAATCTACAGAATTGTTATTAGAATTAATTTAGCTATATACAGCTCCTAAACAAAGTAGATCTTTAATAAAAAATCCACCACAAAAATATCTTCATCAATGCCCACCATCATATAAAATGTGGACTACTAATTCACCATACTACTGTCTAATCATATGTTAACACATGCAACTTTGCCCTGATAGTACATAACAAATAACATCAAATACATTATCAAGGTTTAACTCGTAAAAAGTCTACCCCAATGTCAAAAGATTGCGGTACTCCCCACATAAATACAAACATCAGAATGGGGTAACCCCAATATTCAAGTAATATTATGAATCTATACCCTTACATAGAAATTCTAATGAGGGATATCTAAATCAATATATTCTCCCAGGGGATAAATAATCTTCCAATGTACAATAAAAATTTGGGATATAAATAAAAACACTAGTTAAATCACATGGAAGGTAGGCAAACAAAGAATCACGTGTCCTTGTAGCCCCTCTACTACACATCTTATTAAAGGATACTATTATCTTATTATCTTATTAAAGGAACGTATTATTTTGTGATCACTATCACCCAAGTGACCGCCAACCCGTATATTTGATATACGGTCTGGCCTATTGCTTGATATTAGGTCTAACAGTGCACCCCTTCTTGTTGGGTCCTGAACCAGTTGTGAAAGGTAATTGTCTCTCATAATTGTCAAAAACCGATTACCTTTGCTGGAACTGCAAGTTTCTGTTCCCCAATGTATTTCAGGGTAGTTGAAGTCCCTCATAATAATGACTTCTCTTTGAGTCGCTGCTTCATCTATTTGCTTTATGAAGATATTCTCCTCCACTTTCATTATTGTTGGAGATTTATAACAAACCCCTATCAGTAATTTATTATTTTTTCCCCCCTCCCCTTATCTCCACCCACAGGGACTCTACATTTCCATTAGATTCACATATATTATCATGACGGATGGGATGGGTTTTAAGGATAATTTTACATATAAACACACACCTCCCCCTCGCTTATTTGTTCGGTCATTTCTGAACAGACTATAGCCCTGTAAATTAACAGCCCAGTCATGGCTCTCGTCCAGCCATGTCTCCGATATCCCAACCATGTCATAATTATTTTCGAACAAAATCAATTCTAATTCCTCCATTTTGTTGGTGAGGCTTCTGGCATTAGTGTACATGAACTTTATCCATCTTCTTTACCTCTATTTCTTCCTACTATATTGACTGTTCTAACCCCACCCCCCATGCCACCCCCAATTTTATTACTTGTGCCCAGGTTACTGTTTACACTATCTTCCTCTCCTGTCCAATGAATACCCTCCTCCCCAATCTCTAGTTAAACACTCCTCCAACCTTCTAGCCTTTTTCTCCCCCAGCACAACTGCACCTTCCCCATTGAGGTGCAGCCCGTCCCAATCATAGATTCATAGATCCTGTAGCCAACAGAGAAGTCGGCCCAGTTCTCCAGGATCCCCTACACCAATTCCTGAGCCATTTATTTATCTCCCTAATCTCCCATTGCCTCTCTGGTGTGGCACATGATACAGACAGTATTTAAGAGAATACTACCTTAGAGGTCCTTGCCTTAAGCTTGCAGCCTAATTCCCTGAAATCATCTTTCAAGACCTTCCACCTACCTGTAACTGTGTCATTTGTGCCAATATGGTGATCCCCGACATTTGAGTCAGGGTGGTGCCCTCAGTTTCTATTGGTGATCCCAGACTTTTGAGTCAGGGTGGTGCCCTCAGTTTCTACAGTTTCTATTATAAATGTGCAACATGACCGCTGGGTCCTCACCAGCCCCTCCCAGTAATCTGTCAACCCGATCAGCGATGTGCCGGACTCGAGGGCCAGGTAGGCAGCACACTGTTTGACAATCCCTGTCTTTGTGACAGATTGCCCTATCTGTTCTCCTAATAATTGAGTCCCCCACTACCAGCACCTATCTGGCCAGCCCTGCTCTCCTGTTTTTCCCCTTAGTGGAGCATACACTCCGCCAGGTTTCAGAGGTCATGCCTTGCTGCAGCAGTGCTATCATCAGGGAAGTTATGGCAGAACGGGATAGCTAAGCAAGAGCGATCCCCCAACACTAATAGCATAAGGTGGTTTCTAAATAAACAAAATAACCAGAGAAAAGATCCTTACTAGGTGTCACAAAAACATATCAAGGGAGACCTATAGGAGATTTGGATGTCCAGAAAAGCTTTTGCCAAGGTAGCCCACAGTGCCCTCACCACAAGCAGCCCATCAGCTCTCTCCTGTGCAACACACTGCCGCTCAGCACAGCAGTTTAAATGTAATTGCCACCGCTGTCACGTGTGATGCCAAGAGCCGAAAGTGACGTGACCGCTTTTTGCTTCATCACTCTTGCGGGTTTGATGTCACATCCACTCACCTGGCCTTGCTGAACGCAAGCTTGTGTTCCTGCTGCCATTTCCTGGGTTCCCCCATCTTTCTGGGCGTCACCATAGGCATCATGTGACCGGCCCAGGAAACTAGCAGAAACTGCATAGGGTTTCATCATACTACAAGTCCACAGTAGTTAATAGGATGACCATTCTTAGAAAAATGAATGGCAATCCCACCCAAAAGGTTTTAGGCATTTAGGGATTCCTCACCCTCATTACATAATACTTTTTTTTTTTTTTTTTATAACAATCTTAGATTTTTACTGTCAATTGAGACATCCTCACAGGAAATAATGAAAACAGGATGGATGAAATTGTATTTAAACCATAATGGGTGACCAAAACACTTTACTGTCAATTGAGACATCCGCACAGGAAATAATGAAAACAGGATGGGATGAAAATGTATTTAAACCCATAATGGGCGACCAAACACAAAATGTACATGGAGTAGATACAATCAGAGTTATGTAGAGCACAGGGGCAAGGTGACTAATTTGACCAACAAGTTGCGAATATATATGCCGCAAGTGCCGGATTTGCTCGATCGCGGCAAAAACTGCTACTGCCGAAAGTCCCATAGAGAATGAATGGGTGCTTGCCGCAGGTGTACAGCAAGATGGCCGTTACACGGCAGATGCGGTAATTCTGCCGGATCTGCAGTAAATCAGCAAAATTACTGATGTAAAAGGGGGCGTTAATCTCTACCATGTTTTTAGTCTTATTTCCATGAGTCAATTGTTCTATCGGTAGTTCACATAATTTTTTTTAGATGCTGTAATTTGTTTAGGATCAGGTACAGTATGGGTGTGAGTTTACAATTTGGGGCATTAGGTTCAGTTTTTTCCTTGACTTATGACAAATTCTGAGTGTTGTTTTAGTGTGTATTTAGTGTAGTCCTGCTATAGGAGGTACTGAAGACTATTTTACTGTTCATATTTTTTATTCTTAGATTTTTTTTTTTTTTTTTACAGAACTTTATTTTTGCATGACTCACCAAATTTTTATTACATATCCTCTCTACCAGTCTAGTAGTAGCAAATGCACTTTCCTTTTGAATAAGAGTTAGATCTGAGCTGTTTCTGTATATCCTTTTGAATTCCCCATAGGGCATAGATGAGCTGGGTGACAACTATCCGCTCTTAAAATTTGTCTGCTTTCCTGATCTCCTATTAAAAGAAGATAAAAAAAAAAAAAATGAATCTTATCATTCAGATCTGAATGGGTTAATTTCACCTGTGAGATCTTTATGATTAGCATTGATGTAAGTTACAAATGAATCTGCTTTTTCTTTGTCACCTGGCCATACTATTAAAACATCATCCAAATATCTTCCGTACCATGTGATGATATCTTTGTATGGATTGATATCTCTGAATATGTTCCTCTTCTTCCACCAAGAAACATATATCACTGCTAATGATAGTGAAAAACAAGAGCCCACAGAACAGCCTTTAGTTTGAATATAGTAATCCCCATTAAACATAAAAAATAATAAAGTAAAAGTTATTCTATACTTCCAGTAATCATTTCTTTGGTTGTATCACTATATTCACTAATATTTCTGCAGATGATAAAATACTGCATTCAGTGCTAAATGATGTGGTATGGAGGAGAACAAATTAGGCTCTAAAGCTCTGACTACCTGTCCCTGCAGCTTCCAATCACCTCCCTAACCATCCCTGTGTGCCTTAACTGTGTTTTATTTTCGCTTGGCAAAATGACTTTGATACCTTCACTGCAGCATCCAGGCGATGGTGTGTGGAGACTGACTGGGGGTTTCCTGGCCTCCGTCTCCCCTCCTGGCTGTAGCTAGCACGCCATACTGGGCGTGAGAAGCGATCCCCCAGCGCGCACGTGTCTTCGGCATCTGAAGCCATCAGATTTAATGTTGCCACCTCTGTGAATGACGCAGGCAGCGGCCGCATCATTTTTTGCTTCTGCCACATCATTTTTTGCTTCTGCGTCACTCTGGTCCCGCCTCTGTGAATGACATGTCCGTCACCGGCGACTCCGGAGTGCATCATTCACAGAGGCGGGACAAGTATCCTACCATGTTATGCATGGAGGAGAGCGGGAGCAATTGCTGCTGATGTCAGGGCGGGAGCAGGAGCGAGGGGCATCAGCACTTGTTCTTGCTCTGCTCCCATGTTATACATGGAGTAGGGTGGAAACAATTGCTGCTGACAGGGCGGGAGGCATGACAGTCGCGAGGAGCCCACAGTGGCAACTCCTCGCTCTGCGCCTGCGTGTGATAGCACAAGAAGACGCAGGAACAGAGCGAGGAGAAACACTTGGAGGACCCCCTACCTGAATGCAGCATACATTCTGCATTCAGTGCTACCTTTAGATTGAAATCTTTGGGGGGACGACCGGTCCTCTTTAAATATGAGTACAAGTGTCCTTTATAGTTGCCATTGTAAAGGGGTACAAGGTAGCGCTGGGCTTCAATAATCTTATGCACCGAATGTCAGGATGTGATTAATCCACAGATGTGTTTTTAATCCACAGATGTGTGATGAATTCTGAAGCATTCATTCAAACACAGTCCAGGTTTGTCTGGACACGTTTCACATTGGAAACAAGTTTTCTGTCTTATAGCATACCTGGCACCTTTTTTTTTTTTTACTCTCCCTTCACTGGGAAAATGTTGCCCTGGTACCATACGGGAAATTAGAGTTCCAGGGGTGCTTGGGCCCATTCCTTCCTCCTCTCCAAACATCAGGGCCTTTATCACCGCCTCCTTGAACAGAAAGTGTTGCTTGTCTGGCCTGCACATCGTCATAGCATGTATGCGTTGTACAGTGCCATTTGTACTATGTGCACAGCCAGTTTATTATACCACATCTTCGCTTTCCTCATAACACTATAGGGCTGGAGGACTTGATCAGAAAGATCAACTCCCCCCATGTGCTTGTTAAACCCCAGGGCACAGTCCGGTTAGTGGACCTGTGATAGGGTGCCCCTAACTTTGGTGGCCGTGGTGTCGGGACCATGGATTGTTGTAAAAAAAAAGATGTCCCTTTTGTCTGGGCTCGGCTCTCGCCCTTTGGGAGAGGCTGTTCAATTAGTGACAAAGGGAGACCCCTCTGGTTTCTGCCCACAGTACCGTAAGATGCGGTAACTCTGGCAGAGAGGGATTGAAAGAGTGAGATGATTGTGTAAAAGTTACTAACGTACAGATGATAACCTTTATAAAGCAGTGTGTGGACCAAATCCCACATTATTTTCCCACTCGCCCCCAGAGCATGTGGGCATTCTGGGTGCTGGATCCTGCTATCATTGCCTTGGTAAAACTCTAAAGCTTTGAATGTACCCTCAGGTACTCTCATACAGCTTAAGGTACCGTCACACAGGGACATATCTCCGGCGATATTGCCGGGGATCGCGGGAGCGCGCATCCCTGACAACATCGCCGGGGAGCTGTCACACTAAGCAACTTACCGGCGATGTCGCCGGCTAGTTGCCGCGGCTATCGCTCGCTGGGTTGCCCGGCAACCCAGCGAGCGATAACCCGCAATGTAGTAGATAGGCGGAATCGCCCGTTACATTGCGGATCGCCGCGTTACACAGGGCGATCAGGCAGAATCGCCTGAGCAACATCGCCAGGTTTCCCAACATGGTTGGGAAACCTGGCGATGTGACTCAGGCGATTCATCGCCTGATTATCGCCCTGTCACACGCGGCAATTCGCCGGCGATGTCGCCGCAACCTGGCCACGCCCCTCGGTTGCCGGCAACATCGCCGGCGATATGTCCCTGTGTGACGGTACCTTAAGGGAGTTTTATCTCGTACCTCGCCCTCTTACTGGGTGGGTACTGACAGAATTGACAGAATTGAAGCCTCCCTTCGAAGTGGATGAGTGATTCATCCACACAAATTTCCCTTTGAGGAATGTACACTTCAGCAAACTTGTTGCTCAAGTGTTCGATGAACGGCCAAATTTTGAACAGTCTTATCAAAATTCAGGTCATCGTAGGGAAGGCTGTCCGCATTGTCCCTAAAATGGAGAAATTTATTAACGGCTTTAAAC
Source organism: Allobates femoralis (assembly GCA_033576535.1). Lineage (NCBI taxonomy): Eukaryota > Metazoa > Chordata > Amphibia > Anura > Aromobatidae > Allobates > Allobates femoralis. The sequence continues at coordinate 51,021,950 of JARQOC010000010.1, read as the reverse complement.
TGTTTGCAGGTCATGACCGTGCCAAATATTGTAGTTTGAAATATAATATCAGTACTCCAGTATTGGCAAATTTCTGGTTTCTTCACAATACCCAAATACCCATGTAAAGGACCAATCCCCAATATTTCATTATTTTTCCGGAGTCAATGGGATTCCACTTAAAATATGATGAATTAAGGGTTTTCAGGCAAAAATTGCTGGGTGTAGAGATTAGTTTGCTCCACCATGAGATTGGCAATTGACTCAGAGAAATAGACTTTGCCTCGAACTGGATTCCTAATTGGGGAACGAAATTGTGAATCCGTGGAGCAAACTTTTCAGGGACAGGGGTCTAGATGGGGGCACTAATGCTAGATTGGGCGTGACTAGCACTAGGTTGGGGATTACTCACACTTGGGTGTGGGTCTTCCTCCATGGCTTTCGGCTCTTCTCCCCCGACCTCCGGCACTTCTCCCCAAGCCTCAGGCTCTTCTTCCCTGGGCGAATTTTTATCCTGCGACGTCTTCGTGGTGGCGAGTCTGTGTTGCTGGAGGAGGAAGAGTGAGAAGAATAGAGAAAAGTGGGGTCCTCTGCCTCTCAGCTTCAGAGGCAATAATGGCATGTGCCTCCTCAGCTGAGTACACCTTTTGTCTTAGGGGTGGAAATCCAAATTTATTGCCATATAAATAACGTTCCATTGCAGAAACTTTGAAGACCTTTGAGTCATTTGAGCATTTATATGCGCAAAAGTCCACTGCTACGGAACGGTATTGGGCATTTGCAATTACCATTTAGGCAATAGAAGAGTACTTTTTGTGGCTTTAGTTTTTAATATAATGTTATCTCTTGCCATCTCTGCAGCTTCATTTAAAAAAAAAAAAATTAAATCACTGTTCAACAAGATCTGTTAATTTAATTTTACTCCAAAAGCGCCCTCTCATTGGGTTTGTGGCTTTCATTGCTTTAAAAAATAAAATACCTGCTTCCATTTTCACCAGGGTCGTGGATTTGATTTTAACTAGACTTGTATCTCTTGCAAGTGTGCAGCCATCTCTGTGGTTCATAAAAATAAATAAATAATCTGTCTTGCAATTTTGATGTGGGGGGGAGGGTCAGTCTCACTATTGTGCACCGGGTGTGCGCTTCATATCTATAAAGTGAAAACATGTTGCCACTTATCTCCAGGTCTGTGGATTAGTTGGTGTCCATTTGTGGTCAGATTCAGGGAAATTTAGGGGTAAAATTCCAAATTTATTGCCATATAAATAACGTTCCATTGCAGAAACTTTGAAGACCTTTGAGTCATTTGAGCATTTATATGCGCAAAAGTCCACTGCTACGGAAACGGTATTGGGCATCTGCAATTAGCATTTAGGCAATAGAAGAGTACTTTTTGTGGCTTTAGTTTTTAATATAATGTTATCTCTTGCCATCTCTGCAGCTTCATTGAAAAAAAAAAAAAAAATTAATCACTGTTCAACAAGATCTGTCATTTAATTTTACTCCAAAGCGCCCTCTCACCGGGTTTGTGGCTTTCATTGTTTTAAAAATAAAATACCTGCTTCCATTTATCACCAGGGTCTGTGGATGTAGTTTTAAACTAAGTACTTGTATCTCTTCCAAGTGTGCAGCCATCTCTGTGGCTTCATAAAAATACATAAATAAATCTGTCCACGCAATTTTGATGTTGGGGGGAGGGGTCAGTCTCACTATTGTGCAGCCGGGTGTGCGGCCTTCATATCTATGAAGAGAAAACCTGTTGCCACTTATCTCCAGGGTCTGTGGATTTAGTTGGTGTCCATTTGTGGTCAGATTCAGGGAAATTTAGGATTCGTAGTTAGAGTCGGTGCTTTCGCTTACCGACTCCACAGCCGTTGTAAATATCTCCTGCCAGTATGCAGCCAGCCCTATGGCTTCTTTAAAAATAATAATTCAAATGTAATCATTGGTCACTGTTCAGCAGGATCTGTCCACTTAATTTTGCCCCAATAGAGCACCTCTCGCCACTGTGCAGCTGGGTGTGTGGCCTTCTGTTTTTTTAATGAAATACCTGTCTCTAGTTATCCCCAGGGTCCTTTGTTCTTCGTTTTTAACTAAATATCTCTTGCCGATGTGTATCCAGCTGTTAGGTCATTATAAAAAATAATATAAAATTAATCAGTAGTCACTGTGCACCATCCATCTCAATCTCAAGATCCAACTACAAGATTTTTAACTGCAGCAGCATACCTGTCTCTAGTTATCCCCTTGGTGTTTGGTCTTAGTTTTTAACTAAATATCTCTTGCCGCTGTGCAACCAGCTCTGACACGTCATTATAAAAAAAAAATAATAAAACATTTAATCAGTCGTCACTGTGCACTCACCATCTTGATCTCAAGATCCAACTACGAGATTTTTAACTGCAGTAGCTTTACCTGTCTCTAGTTATCACCAGGATCTTTGGTCTTAGTTTTTAACTAAATATCTCTTGCCAGTATGCAACCAGCTCTGTAACGTCATTATAAAAAAAAAAAAATCTAAAATGTAATCAGTAGTCACCATCTCCATCTCAAGATCCAACTACGAGATTTTTTAACTTCAGCTTTAGTGTATGCCACTGGAGCTAGAATTACCAAGGCCATTGGTGTGGAGCAACTAAGGGCTAGGCTACTCTGCAGCTTTTCAGAGGTGAAGTCCTCCGTGGCTGTTGCCGCAGTTGTGTTGGCAAGCGCACTTGACTATCCAGGGCAAGCAGTCTGCGTCACGGTGGCGACCCCAGAGGTTGTGGCCCTGACCAGACATGTAAAGTGTTTTTTTTTTTTGTTTTTTTTTTTGTAAGATATATATATATATATATATTGTCAGTAAAGCAAATCACACGGGGTCAATCACAGTTTGACATACAGATGGTACATTATAAGGATTTAGCAATGCTTATTGAGTACATTCATACACTTCATAATATGGAACAGACATTGTCGTGTATCATATTGTCTTCATCATTTGTCCTGATTTTAGTAAAATTACCATATTTGTTTTGTTTCTGCTTTGCATCGAATCCAAGCATTGAAATTGTTTAGTACCTATAGCCTAATGCAGGGGTCCCCAGCCAGTCCTCGAGGGCCACCAACAGTGCAGGTTTTCAGGATTTCCTTAGTATTGCACAGGTGGTAATTGAATAATTTGTACTGATGATTTCAACCTGAAAACCTGCACTGTTGGCGGCCCTCGAGGACTGGAGTTGGAGACCCCTTCCCTAATGGCTTCTTAAAACTGCCAATGTACCAGTTTAACAAAGTTACTAACTAGCACAGGTTGCCCACTTAAAAGGTGTACCACATCGAGCATGTCAGCATGTATCTTATGCCTGTATGTTAAAGCTCCCAACTCAATCACAGGAATACTTCCGAGAACAGGAACCATTTACTCCAGTTATATTTAAATAACTGTACTTTCCCCATCTTTCCTGCTAGCATGGCCTCTATTATACAATTGTGTGTTTTTGCAAGGATTGCTTGCAGATTAGGAGTTTCGGCTGCTGCCTCTGTCGCAGGGCTGAGGGGTATTCAACCATCCGTGGTCAGTCAGTTTAAGGGATGTCACGAAGGTGGTCCTGGATGTCGTGGCCCATGCCGGGCATGTTAAAGTGGGATTTGAAGTTTGTCGTGACGTCATCTGAGATTTCTGGTCAGGGATGACCAGCACTGCAAATGATGGTCCCCAGGGGGTAGATGCTCAAGCAGCTAGATGAAACACTCTTCCCTCAGACAGAGCAGGCCCCTGGGGTGTAGTGGTGGTGAAGAGATGATGATGGTGGTTGTAGTGGCTGAAGGTGCAGGGGACGACAAAGATGCAGGAAGTAACAAGCAACACACAGGATTTTTGCAGCTCTTACCCTTTTACTTGGCTCTAAAGCAGGCACAATCCAGCCAAGGTACTATATTCACCAGATTTGCTGTCTGTCCAGCACACAGGTAGCTCATAAAGTCCACTTTGCTGTGACGCAGGAAATATGGCTTTCCTATCTGTTCATTTCTTCCAGATACTACTACCCTTGTCCTCCTAGTGTCCTGTGGTTACTAGTCCCAGATGGCAGGTGATTGCGGGTCCAGTGAGTTGACTACCTTGCAAGTCCTCTTGACCCTATCTAGTTCCTTAGCCTTGTGATAGTTCACTATGGTAGTCACTGTATATGCAGTCCAGTGAACTTCAGTTTCTTGGCTGATCCTGAAGATATCCAGACCAAATTGGGGCTGGTTCCCCTGCTGCAGTTAGTTACTCTTCCCAGCTTGCTCAGCCGGCTGTAGATTTGGGTCCTCGGGCCTAGGACCAGCACACTACTTCATATGTGTCCTGGCTCTTCAGTAGCTCCCGACTTCTCTAGTACTCACTCCTCTACTGCCTCACATCCCTAGTCTAACTCCTCCCTCCAGCCAGTAGATGGGGACTGCTCTGAATGTGAGTTTCTTCCGCCCAGTATTTCCCTGACCTGGAGTTCAGATTGTGTTGGGTGTGTATTGCGGGTCTCAGCAAAGTTTTCCTTCTTACATGTGAGTATGATGCCACACCTATTAGGTGTAGTACCATAGTGGCGGCTGAACCGCAAGGGTGCCACACTACCTGAAGTTAATGTGACTGTGAATCATTACCAAGACATCCTCAATTGCCAAATCCCCCAATCCTAGAGATAGTAGCTGCAAAGGCCAATATGGTTTAGATCAACTCATATATCTATCTATAATGGCCACTTTACACGCGGCAACAGGAAGATAGAAACAGGCATGTGTCGGAGACAATTGTACCTTTTACCTTCAAAACACCTTGCAGATACCTGAATTACACGCAGCCACTTCAAGGTGTTTTGAAGGTAAAAGGTACAATTGTCTCCGACACCTGCCTGTTTCTATCTTCCTGTTGCCATGTGTAAAGTGGCCATAAGGGTTTAACACTGGACAACACCACCAAATATGTAAAAGGGATTCGTTTGCCTTACTGCATCTACAGCATACATCCGGAAATGAGGGGAATGCCATATGGAGTCCAGAGGGTACAAAGCACCACCTATACAACAATTTTCTAGCACTTTCTAAGTGCGATATGCAATGGTTTTTTTTTTGTAGCTCTTGTTTTTAACTAAATATTTTTTGGCAGTGTGCAGCCATTTCTGGGACTTGATGAAAAAAATTTAAACATGAATCGATGACTGTCCATTAGAATCTGAGGATCTGTCCACTTATTAATGCCTGAAAAGGGTCTGTGTTGCTACTGTGCAGCCTTCTGTACTGCATTCATTTTTTTAAAAGAAATACCTGTCGCTAATTTTCACCAGGGTTTGTTGCCTTCGTTTTGTTACTAAATATCTCTTGCCAGCTCTGTGGCTTCATTACAAAAAAAAAAAATCAGTTACTGAGCAACAGGATTCTCTCAATTTTACCCCAATAGGCTATCTCTCGCCACTGTGCAGCCGGGTGTGCGGCCTTTATGTCTTTAAAAGAAATTAATCACTGTACAACAGGATCTGTCCAGCACAATCTATTTTGCACTAAAAGGGCCCCTATTGCTACTGTGCAGTCGGGTATGTGGCCTTCATGTTTTTAAAAGAAATACATATCACCACTTATTACCAGGGTCTGTGGTCTTAGTTGGGCGTTTCAACAGTTCATCCCTGGGTTCAGGGAAAGTCATTCTTTGGCGATTAAGTAGTTGTGGAGAACGACACAAACTATTACAACTTCATTAACATTGTCATTTTTTGGATTAATGGCTGTGCCCAAAAAAATTCTCCATTTTGTTGAGATCCAAATGCACATTCGGCACTTCGTCTGGCTATTGTCAGTCTGTAATTGAAGATTCATTGTGTAGCACTCAATCTATGACTGGAGTACGGCTTCATTAGGTTTCCACACTTCTGGAAAGCAATATTCTCACTGAAAAGAAAAGGCAGGAAAGAGGTCTTAGGGCCCTTTCACATCAGCGGTTTTTGAAATTCGCGGCAGATGCGGTGAAAAAACCGCATCTGCCGCGTTTGCCGCATAACCGATACACTTGCGGCACGGTTGCGGTTTTTCCCATAGAAAGTATAGGGGGACTTGCGGCAGGTGCGGCAAGTGCGGTTTTGCACTTGCGGCAGGTGCGGTTTTGCACTTGCGGCAGGTGCGGCAGCGAAAAAAAACGCGGTCAGCCGCGGTTTTTTTCGCGGCCGCACCTGCCGCAAGTGCAAAACCGCACCTGCCGCAAGTCCAAAACCGCACCTGCCGCAAGTCCCCCTATACTTTCTATGGGAAAAACCGCAACTGCGCCGCAAGTGTATCGGTTATGCGGCAGATGCGGTTTTTTTCACCGCATCTGCCGCGAATTTCAAAAAACGCTGATGTGAAAGGGCCCTTAGGGGCCAAAATCTGAAGTTGTTGCTCTGTAAACGACGTCTCATTGCAGAAACTTTATAGACTTTTGAGTCATATGAGCATTTATGTGCACCAATGTCCACTGTTGCGAAACAATATTGGGCATCTTGCAATTGCCATTAAAACAATTTAAAAAAGTACTTTTTGAGGCCTTAGTTTCTCATTAAATGTTATCTCTTGCCTTGGCTCAGCCATCTCGGTGGCTTAATTGAAAAAAAAAAAGATTTAATCGCTGGTCACTGTTCAATAGGAGTTAATGTCAGATTCAGGGAAATTGAGGATTTGGTGCCCAAGTCGAAGGTTTTGCTTACTGATTCCTCAGCTCCATAAAATATTTCTTGCCAGTGTGCAGCAAGCTCTGTGGCTTCATCCAAAATAATAAATAAAATGTAATCCCTGGTAAGTGTTCAACAGTATCTGTATACTTAATTTTGCCCAAAAAGGGTCCCTCTCGCCGCTGTGCATGCCGGGTGTGCTGTTCTCATTTTTTTAAAGATATACACCACCTGTAGCCAGTTATCACCATAGTCTGTGGCTTTAATTATTAACTACACATCTCTTATGCAGCCTGCTCTGTTTCTTCATAAAAAAGAAATGAAATGTAATCGCTGGTCACTGCGCACCAAAATCTGTCCATTTAATTTTGCCCCAAATGGCCATTGTTCAGCTGGCCTTCATTTTCTTATAAGATAGACCTAAAGCCACTTAACACCAGGGTCTGTGGCCTTCATTTTCTTATAACATATACCTAAAGCCACTTAACACCAGGGTCTGTGGTCTTCATTTTCTTATAACATATACCGTACCTAAAGCCACTTAACACCCGGGTCTGTGGCCTTCATTTTTAAAGATTGTTATCTCTTGCCTGTGTGCATCCATCTCTGTGGCTTTTTTTTATTTTAATAAATAAATTTAATGAGTGGTCAGTATGCACCAGGATTGGGTCACTTAATTTTGTCCCAAGAGGTTCCCTCTCGCCCACTGTTTAGCAGGTGTGCGGACTTTATTACCTTAATAGAAATACCTGTCGCCACTTATCACCAGGGTCTGTGGGTTTAGTTCTTAATTAAATGTTATCTCTTGCCAGTGTGTGCCTTCATTAAAAATAATAATGATAATTAATCCATGGTCACTGTGCATCAGGATCTGTCCACTTAATTTCGCCCCAAATGTCCCCCTCTCGCTCCTGTGCAGTCGGGTGGGCAACTTTTATTTTTATTTTAAAGAAATAACCTGTCGAAACTTATCACCAGTGTCTGTCGCTTTTGTTTTTTAACTAAATACTTGTGTCTCTTGCAAGCGTGCAGCCATCTCTATGGCTACATAAAAATAAATGACTAAACAAATAAATAAATTGGTCACTGAGCAGCAGTATCAGTCCACTCAATTTTGCCCCGAAAGGCTCCCTTCTTGCTTCTATGCACCCGGGTGTGTGGCCTTCATTTTTTTCAAAGAAATACCTGTTGCCACTTATCAACATGGTCTGTGGCCTTATTTATTTTTTTTCTTTTTATACAATATTTTTGGGGTCCATTAGGTTTAAGAGTTTGCTGTGATATTTGATCTGACATTTTCGCAAATACCATGGCACAGGCTTAACATTTCCTCTTCGATATCTTTAGCCAGTTTTTCCTTTTTTGCCTTATACTTTATCTTTGGGGTCCATTAGTGTTTCCACTGCATCTAATAAAAAATTTATTCTTTGCAATATACACTGGTGTGGACAGCAAATACGTGTTTTTAGTTACTTGGGCATTAGCACTCTCACTCTCTCCTTCTTTTTATAATGTATACTGAGTAGTCTGCCCCTAACATGGTCATTTCTGGTCCCCTCCTTCTCATTTTGGGGTCCATTAGGTTGAAGAGATTGCTGTGATATTTGATCTGATATTTGTTACCAATACCATGGCACAGGCTAAATATTTCTTCTTCGATATCTTAAGCCATATTTTTTTTTAACCTCTTTTTTTAAAACAATTTCACATACTATACATACAATCGTATACACCTTTTGAATACAATAACAAATGTACAAAGATATCAAAGAAAAAGAAATGTCAACATCCCACCCTATACAAACTCTCACCTATAATGTCTCAAGTTTAATTTGTAGATTTTGCTCCCTCCCTAGATTCCACCCACCATACATTTCAACTAATTGCATCTCCTTTAAAAACTATGACCTAGATCTTTAACTTCCCCAAACTCACCTGGATGTCATTCAGGCGATACCACTCCAAGTTTACAAACTGAAGCATCTCATTTCTCACCTCGTCCTGTGAGCATTCTCTATAAATCTCCATTTCTTAAAGAATTTCTCTGTTAACTTAAGCTTGTTCCTATTGGCTTCTAATTTCTCTAGATACAATATCAACCTTATATTGTTCATCAAATATTTCATGGTAGGACCCTTGTGTAAGATCCAGCTTCACAGTATGCACTAAACTGTGAAGCAAGATACAGCTATTCCTTTGAGGACCCGCCTCACTGCCCCGCTCTCTTTGCGACTTAGTGAAAAATCCAGAACATTGGGACTAATTCCCATTTTTCCCCCAGATACTTATGACCAGTGTTCTCACTTTTTCCAGAATTTCTGTATTACCACACAGCTCCACAGCCGTTCCGAATAACATTTAGGGCATTCCTGAAGTCTCTCCATTTCCCCTCCATGCTTTGGTAAATTCAAACCGTTAATGACCCTCTCCCCTCTACGCTTTGGTAAATTCAAAACGTTAATGACCCTATCCCCTCTATGCTTTGGTAAATTAAAACCGTTAATGACCCTGTGGATAATACCAAACTGTGTGTCTCTCCTGTTTCCATTGATCAGATTTTTCCTCAATTTAGACCACCCTGGAGGATTTTGTCCAGTATGTGTGGATCATTTTCTTGCCTTAACCACCCTTTAAGAATTTTCACTGTCTCTATAGGCATCAGTAGTCCCCTCTAGTTGCCATATATCCAAGACACATTCACTCTCCAAATATCACATTCCAGTAATTCATGAAACATATTCTTGCACAGTTCTTTTTAGATCTCACATAAGTCTTGCATGACAAAGTTTTTCAATGTCTCATTATGCCATTGTTGATATTGAACTATAAATGGAACGTGAGAACAGTATGTTATTATTCCACAATATATCAATCTGCTGGAGACGTTAAAGGGGGGGGGGTTGTGGTGAGGAGGGGTTGTTGGGGTGTTTCTCTTGTTGTGTTATTAAATATCTGATTAAAAAAAAAATCTCTTTGTCAGCCATCTCTGACTTCATAAAAAAATAAAATATAATTGCTGGTCACTGTGCATCACGATCTGTCCATTTAACTATGCCCCGAAAGGGTACCTTTCACCATTGTTCAGACAATCGTGCAGCCTTCATTTTCTTATTAGATATACCTGAAGCCACTCACCACCAGGGCCTGTGGCCTTATCATTTAATAAATATTATCTCTTGCCAGTGTGCAGCCATCTCTGTGGCTTCATAAATGAAATAAATGTAATCAGTGGTCAGTGTGCACCAGTATCGGGCCACTTAATGTTGCCCCAAAAGGTACCCTTTTGCTACGGTGCAGCCGGCTGTGTGAACTTCATTATCTTAAAAGAAAATCATGTCACAACTTACCACCAGGGTCTGTAAACTTTGTTTTTAGCTAAATATTAGGGGTATGAAGTTATTGTCCAATTTGATGGAGTTTTTCAGATTCAGGGAAATTGAAAATTCGTAGCTGGAGTTAGAGACTTGGCTTACTGACAGTCCAAGTAAATATCTCCTGCCAGTGTGCAGCCAGCTCTGTGGCTTCATTTAAAAAAAATAAAAATTAAATAAATACAGCCTTTATTATTTTAAAAGAGATACCTGTCACCACTTATCACCAGAGTCCATGATCTTGGTTTATATCTAAATATCGGGGGTATGGATTTGGTATCAATTTTGGTGTAATCCTTGTTGAATTCAAGGAAATTAGGGGTTCGAAGTTGGGAGTCGCAGGTTTGGCTTACTGACGCCACAGTTCTACTAAATATCTCCTGCCCCTGTGCATCCAGCTCCGTGGCTTCATTAAAAAATAAAATGTAATTAGTGGTCACGTTATTGTGCCTCAATTCGGTCCCTTTAGTCACTGTGCAGCTAAATGTTCAACCTTCATTAAAAAAAAATTAATAATAATAATAATTGTCGCCTCTTATCATCAAGGGTCTGTGGCTTTAGTTTTTAACTAAATATCTCAGCCATCTCTGTGGCTTCATAAAAATGTTTTATTAATTAATTGTTGGTCACTGTGCACCAGGGTCTGTCCACTTAATTTTGACCCAATAGGGTCCCCCTCAGCACTGTGCAGCTGGGTGTGCGTTTTTAATTTACCAAATTGGTGCAATGAAAAATATATTTTATACAAGTTGATGAGCAGTCGTTGTTCCGCAGAGATCGCTTGGCGCATGCAGGTATGCTGCATGGTGAGGTCTGCAGAGATTATTTTAAGAAGGCTTTCAAACCCCTCAATTCTCAGTAACGTAAACCTTTTGAATTTTTAGGGACAGCTGTTGAAAAAGTTGACGGGTAAAAAAAAAAAAAAAAAAATGAAGTAGATACTGCCAACTGAAAATAAAAAGAATAAAACACAAAAAAACAGCATTTGAAAGTACCAACATTGGATACTAGAAACTTACCTTCTTAAGTCCTGGTACAGCAAGGTAAAATTCCCTTTGTCATCAAGCTCTTGGAAGATTGGATGAACCCACATCTTTTTCGGATGGTTGCTGGCCTAAAAAAAAAAAAAAATGACAACATTACTGATTGAAGAACTCGCGTGAATACTTCCAAAACATGCACATACATTTGGCATACATGGTATACCAGTTTCGGTGAAGGACTTCAGCAATCATAATAATCCCCAGCCGACGTTAATTCCGCTTGCTGAGGCATCGTCTGTCCATTACAGAAAATGCAGCAGGCAGAATGTCTATTGTCTTGTTTTCAATGCAGAATGTACAAGAAAGGAAATGACATCACAAAGAGTCTTTTTTTTTTTCCTTTTTTTTTTTTTTTTTTGCCCAAACTTTATTTCACTGTGTTTGTAGTGTAAATGCAGGAAAAAAAAAAAAGCATCCGCAGAAAAATTCATAAATTTATAAAAAATATGCAACAGCTGAACGAAATGCGTTTTTTTTTTTTACATGCGCTAATAGAACGGATCCTCAAAATTCAGAGAAAAAATGCCCAAAGAAAATAAACGCAGGAAAAACGCAGCATGTGAACACACCCGAACACTTTTCTTCTAAAGATACCTGCAGTTCAGACCAGGTTTTCTTTTTTTCAGGTACCGTATTTTTCGCTTTATAAGACGCACCTGATTATAAGACGCACCCCCAAGTTTGGTGAAGGAAAAGAGAAAAAAAATATTTTTTAATGTTAAATGGGGTCCGTCTTATAATGCCAGTGTCCGTCTAAGGCTGGTATCACACTGTCCGTGTGATATACAACTAGGTTGGACGTTTCACACATGATTAACTTTGAATGGCCTCCCCCCCTGTCAGGACAGGAGTGTGGAGCTACTTAAAAACACAAGCAGCTGACGCTCGCATCCAGACGTCCAGAGAGGGGGAGGCCATTCCAGTTTCATCATCTATGACACGTCCAACTTGGTCGTATTTCACACTGACTAGTGAATAGGCAGAGCTGGGAGAGCAGTGCACTCTGCACTGTGCTGTAGTGTGATGCCCTGTAATATAGAGGCAGAGCTGGGGGAGCAGTGTACTTTGCACTGTGCTGTAGTGTGATGTCTTGTAATATAGAGGCAGAGCTGGGGGAGCAGTGCACTCTGCACTGTGCTGTAGTGTGCCCTGTAATATAGAGGCAGAGCTGGGGGAGCAGTGCACTTTGCACTGTGCTGTAGTGTGATGTCTTGTAATATAGAGGCAGAGCTGGGGGAGCAGTGCACTTTGCACTGTGCTGTAGTGTGATGTCTTGTAATATAGAGGCAGAGCTGGGGGAGCAGTGCACTTTGCACTGTGCTGTAGTGCAATGTCCTGTAATACAGAGGCAGAGCTGGGGGAGCTGTGCACTCTGCACTGTGATGTCCTGTAATACAGAGGCAGAGCTGGGGGAGCTGTGCACTCTGCACTGTGATGTCCTGTAATACAGAGGCAGAGCTGGGGGAGCTGTGCACTCTGCACTGTGATGTCCTGTAATACAGAGGCAGAGCTGGGGGAGCTGTGCACTCTGCACTGTGATGTCCTGTAATATAGAGGCAGAGCTGGGGGAGCTGTGCACTCTGCACTGTGATGTCCTGTAATATAGAGGCAGAGCTGGGGGAGCTGTGCACTCTGCACTGTGATGTCCTGTAATACAGAGGCAGAGCTGGGGGAGCTGTGCACTCTGCACTGTGATGTCCTGTAATACAGAGGCAGAGCTGGGGGAGCTGTGCACTCTGCACTGTGATGTCCTGTAATACAGAGGCAGAGCTGGGGGAGCTGTGCACTCTGCACTGTGATGTCCTGTAATACAGAGGCAGAGCTGGGGGAGCTGTGCACTCTGCACTGTGATGTCCTGTAATATAGAGGCAGAGCTGGGGGAGCTGTGCACTCTGCACTGTGATGTCCTGTAATACAGAGGCAGAGCTGGGGAAGCTGTGCACTCTGCACTGTGATGTCCTGTAATATAGAGGCAGAGCTGGGGGAGCTGTGCAGTCTGCACTGTGCTGTAGTGCAATGTCCTGTAATATAGAGGCAGAGCTGGGGGAGCTGTGCACTCTGCACTGTGATGTCCTGTAATACAGAGGCAGAGCTGGGGAAGCTGTGCACTCTGCACTGTGATGTCCTGTAATATAGAGGCAGAGCTGGGGGAGCTGTGCACTCTGCACTGTGATGTCCTGTAATACAGAGGCAGAGCTGGGGGAGCTGTGCACTCTGCACTGTGATGTCCTGTAATATAGAGGCAGAGCTGGGGGAGCTGTGCACTCTGCACTGTGATGTCCTGTAATACAGAGGCAGAGCTGGGGGAGCTGTGCACTCTGCACTGTGATGTCCTGTAATATAGAGGCAGAGCTGGGGGAGCTGTGCACTCTGCACTGTGATGTCCTGTAATACAGAGGCAGAGCTGGGGAAGCTGTGCACTCTGCACTGTGATGTCCTGTAATATAGAGGCAGAGCTGGGGGAGCTGTGCAGTCTGCACTGTGCTGTAGTGCAATGTCCTGTAATATAGAGGCAGAGCTGGGGGAGCTGTGCACTCTGCACTGTGATGTCCTGTAATACAGAGGCAGAGCTGGGGAAGCTGTGCACTCTGCACTGTGATGTCCTGTAATATAGAGGCAGAGCTGGGGGAGCTGTGCACTCTGCACTGTGATGTCCTGTAATACAGAGGCAGAGCTGGGGGAGCTGTGCACTCTGCACTGTGATGTCCTGTAATATAGAGGCAGAGCTGGGGGAGCTGTGCACTCTGCACTGTGATGTCCTGTAATACAGAGGCAGAGCTGGGGGAGCTGTGCACTCTGCACTGTGATGTCCTGTAATATAGAGGCAGAGCTGGGGGAGCTGTGCACTCTGCACTGTGATGTCCTGTAATACAGAGGCAGAGCTGGGGAAGCTGTGCACTCTGCACTGTGATGTCCTGTAATATAGAGGCAGAGCTGGGGGAGCTGTGCAGTCTGCACTGTGCTGTAGTGCAATGTCCTGTAATATAGAGGCAGAGCTGAACCGGAGGAGCTGTGCTGTAGTGATGATGCTCGGCCTCCAGCCCTGCCAGTTTCAGATGAGTGCAGTGTGAATGAAGATCGGCCACTTCCTGGTTCTCAGCTCTGCGACACAGGGGCTTAGCAAACAGAGCAGAGGGACCTTGGAATGCTGACACAAGGTACGGATCTGCCCTGCTCTGCCCCTGTCATCATGGCAGTGATTCAGCACAAGCTTAGTGCTGATTCACTTGCCTCTGCTGCTACAACCCGCTCCTTCATTACTTTAATAGCCCGGCACGATCTCCCCAGCAGCTGAAGGAAGCTGGGGAGCAGCCAATAGTGCCGGCTATTAGAGTAAAGGAGCGCTCCCTGCTCCCATGCCCAGCTCTGTGCGCTGTCTTCAGTGCGCATGGAGAAGTGAAGTGAATATTCATGTCGGTAATGAGCGGGGACACGTGGTTCTCCTGCCGCTTGATTCTTCAGCAGGAACCATTCCCTGCCACTTCTGACCCCACTTCACCGCTGCCCCCCCCCCAAGTAACCCAGGATGCCAGAATGTTATATTCCGATTATAAGACGCACCCCCACTTTCCTCCAAAATTTGGAGGAAAAAAAGTGCGTCTTATAAAAGGAAAAATACGGTATTTGCGTTTAAGTACAGTCTAGATCTTTTAATATCGGATGAACCCACATCGTTTTTGGATAGTTGCGGGCCTAAAAAAAGGACGACATTACGCATCTGCCTGTGGCGAAGGACTTCAGCAATCATTATGAGCCCCAGCTGACGTTTTGTCTGCTTGCTGAGGCATCGTCCTTCCATCACGGATATTGCACCAGGCAGAATGTCCATTGTCTTGTTTTCTCAGTAATTATTATTATTTATTTATAGAGCACCAATTGATTCCATGGTGCTGTACATGAGAAGGGGCTACATACAAACAAGTTAAAAATACAATAAACAAACTAACAGTGACAGATTGATAATGAGGGGAGAGAGGACCAGTGGTGGTGGAGGGCCAGGTCCAGTGGTGGTGAGGTGGCACTGTGGTCATTGCAGGTTGTAGGCAGTTCTGAAGAGATGGGTTATCAGATTTCACTTGAAGGTTCCGAGTGTAGGGGACAGTCGGATGTTTTGGGGTGCAGAATTCCAGAGAATGGGGGAGGCTGTTAGATGAGGAATGTACAAGTGTGGAGGAAAAGTGGAGGACTTGGGAGGATCGAAGATTACGAGTTTGATGATATCGGGAGATTACTCCAGAGATTTATGGGGGACAGATTGTGGAATGGAGAATGGAAAAGTAAGAAAACGACATCACAAGGACCCTTTTTTTTTTTTGTTTTTTGTTTTTTTTACCAAACTCTCTTTCACTGTCTATTTAGTGTACATGCAGAAATAAAAAGTATCTGCATGCAAATGCAATACTTTTTTTCACCTGCTAAAAAAAAATAACGGATCCTTAAAATTCAGGAAAACCATATCCTCAAAAAAATGCAGTGTGTGAACATAGGCTCAGATACTATTAGCTCAAGTTATTTTTTTAGAGCACCAAACTTATCAGTGAGCCAGGTTACCAATTTAAGCTGGAAAAAATGTGAAGATGTTTATTTAGTATATTTTATCTTTGAATCTTTATCTAGTGTCTGATTCTGTTCTTAGTCAAAGGCAGAGTTTTATTTCTGGTGAAGGTCTTTTTAGGGGCCAAAGAGTCCTAGAGAAAAATCCATTTGGTCTCTAATCTGGATATTTGCATAATATGTCTGCCTCCTCTCCAACTCCTATGTACTATTTATTTAGCAAAAAAATGTTGTTCCTTTGTATGAGTAATTGTGATGTTCCAAATAATGCTGTGATAATAAGGTGCTTTGTATGTTCTATGTCTTTTCTTAATATCATTTAGAAGTTCCCATATTCTCGTTGAAAGTGGTCGCTTGGTGCGGCCTGCATATTGTTTGAGAGGGTCACTGGATAATGTATATTGCCCCTATTGTGGAACAGGTAATGTATTACTGCATATTAAATGTTGTATATTCAGAGCTGTCCTGAAATTTAAATTGAATGAGTCTGCCTATCCCTAATTTTCTACAGTAGAGACAAAGACCACAATATTTGCAACCTATTAATGATTTTAATGTGACTCAATGTTTTTAGTTTGGGTTCTGTTTTCTTTTTTTTAGGTGGGTGCAAACAGGCTCCTCATATTTTGGGCTTTCCTATAGACAAATTTTGGTTGTTGTGGGAGATATTCTCCACCATCTTGTCCTGGCCTAGTAGAAACCAATTTTTCCGGATACTTTTTTGAATGCCATAAGGTGTGTATGAAATTATGGAACAATAGGAAACACCATGATTTATTGTGGAATGGAATATATTGTTAAATCTGGAGGTTTTGTCTTAGATAAATGTTAGTTATGTTGTACAATTGGTCTTATGATTGTTTTCTTGACTTGGCGGTATAATCTTTATTTAATAACTGCTTGGTTATATTATTTGCCTCTGTTGAAATTGGTCGCCACATGTATGCAATTTTGCTTTTGAGGATATAAAAGCCAGGATGAGAGATGACAACTGGATAGAGGGATAAAGCTATGTGAGCCAACGGGTTTGTTATAACTCTTGGTCGATAATCGATTGTCATCTACAAAGACTGTAATATTAAGGAAATTTATATATTTGTGTTATAAATAGGGGAAAATTCAAACCCAAATTGATTATTGTTGATCTCCTGGAGACAGTCCAGTAAAGGGTCGCGTGTTTCAAATAATATCTTTGTTGAACAGATGCCATAATTTTCCCGCATGTTACATTACCATTGGGGAAAATCACAGTTTCTTCCCAGCTACTTACATAAATGTTGCCATAGCGGGGAACAAATTTTGTCCCCATGGCCGTACCCTAATTTTGCAAATAAAATTTCTCGTATATAAGGTAGTTATGTGTCAAAATGAATCAAATCTTTCAACTCTAAGTTGTACCTAGAGTTCGTTGTACATTTTTGTTTTTTTTGTACAGCTGAGAATGCAACCTGAAGCCCCTAGAATGCTTTATGACTGTATATAGAGACGTACCTAAAATTAAATTACTGCCATTCCAGTGGATTGAAGATACAAGTTATATCACCACTAACTTTCAGGTACGCCAGTAAATTAAGATAATTTTTTTTTGCAAATAATTATCAACATATTTAGATAAATTAGACGTAAGGCAGGTGATGCCCCAAATGATGGGCCTCCCAGTGGAACATTAGAGATCTTTTCGACTTTTGGGAATATGACACAATAAATACCAATCAGAAGTCGTATTTTATACAAAAGCATGTTCTTTTTTGTTTAAGGGGCCCATAGATTGACCTTTTGCAACTAGTATACCCTATTGTTAGGTGAACCTGATGGTAGGATTCTGTTTTAAGACCTGATAAGTTATTGGGGCATTCAGTATTCAAAATCGTTTTCATTGAATTTTTTTACATACAAAATGAGGAAAAAAAGGGAGACAATGGGGCAGGGGAATAAATAAGGGAAGTTAGGGTTTTTCTAACAAAAGGGATAGAAATGACAACAAACAGTTAAGAAATAGGTCATAAATGGTTGTACAAAGTAATTGTCACATATTAAAAGACAAATGATATTCCTGAAAGGCACCTGTTTGGTCATACAGTAGACTGTTGATGAGGATACTAGCATCTTGGGTTAGAAGTCAGTTAGGCTCCACTAAGCATAATTTGGGAGTGTAAATATTTGTCCATGGTTCCCATTTCTAGTTCTACTTTCTACACCCTTAATTACTCAGTTCAAAGTTAAATTTGTATGTATTATGAAGAGTAATTCTATCTAGAATATCTGTTATTGTAGGTGGTAGTGATTGTCACCATCTAGAGGCAAGAATATCTGTTATTGTAGGTGGTAGTGATTGTCACCATCTAGAGGCAATAAGTATTTTTGCTGATAAAAGAATCTGGCATATTATATGCCTATATTAATTAGGAATGTCGTTAATACCTAAGGATAGTAAAACTAGTTGTGGAGTTAGAAGAGATACATAAAGCTTGTAAATCTAAAAATTAGATCTTTTATTTGTGTTTAAAATCTTTTTATTAATTGTTAGCATAACTAGACTCACAATACAATTAAATCATAAAGAATAAATTATACCTAAACACTTTTATGTAAGTCATAAGTAAATGATAAGGTAATCAATTAAAACTATATATGACACGGACATATAAAAAAAATTACCAATTAACCCTTTAAGAACAAGATACTTCTCAATGCAAAACTCTAAATACAGTATCCTAGTACACCACAATAACTCATTGCATTTAAAGTAATATTAAATCTCTTGGTCAAGATTTAAAAATCTATTTATCACCCAGAACTAAACTCAAAGTAGGCGAGTATTTTTGCATCCAGCAAGACCATTTTTTTGTGGTACTTACCGTATATACTCGTGTATAAGCCGAGTTTATCAACCCAAAAATTGGGCTGAAAAGTCCCCCCCTCGGCTTATACGCGAGTCATCGGTATACAGGCCCCCCTTGGTGCCGCAATCCTGTAAAGGAATAATCATTATACTTATCCCTGTCCTCGCCGCCGCCATCGCGCTCCTCCGGCTTCTTCCGGCTTCCTCCTCCGGCTTCTTCCGGCTTCCTCCTTCGGTGGGCGCAGGCAATGATGTCATTGTCTGTGCGCCGGAGGATGAAGCCGAAAGAGAGCGATGGCGGCGAGGACGAGGACAGGGATAAGTATGATGATTATTCCTTTACAGGTTTGCGGCACCAAGGGGGGCCTGTATACCGATGGGGGGGGGGACTGTATACCGACTGGGGCCTGTATATACCACCACTGGGGCCTGTATATACCACCACTGGGGCCTGTATACCGATGGGGGGGGGGCTGTATACCGACTGGGGCCTGTATATACCACCACTGGGGCCTGTATATACCACCACTGGGGCCTGTATATACCACCACTGGGGCCTGTATACCGATGGGGGGGGCTGTATACCGATGGGGGGGGCTGTATATACCACCACTGGGTCCTGTATACCGATGGGGAGGGGGGCTGTATATCGACTGGGGCCTGTATTTACCACCACTGGGGCCTGTATATACCACCCCTGGGGCCTGTATGTACCACCCCTGGGGCCTGTATGTACCACCCCTGGGGCCTGTATGTACCACCCCTGGGGCCTGTATGTACCACCCCTGGGGCCTGTATGTACCACCCCTGGGGCCTGTATGTACCACCCCTGGGGCCTGTATGTACCACCCCTGGGGCTGCTGTATATACTGCTAGGGCCTGTATACTACCACTGGGGAGGCTGCTGTATACTACCACTGGGAAGGCTGCTGTATACTACCACTGGGGGGCCTGTATACCACACTGCTGGGGGCTGTATACCTGTGCTGGGGTCAACCCTCGGCTTATACACGAGTCAATAGGTTTTCCCAGGTTTTGGGGGCAAAAGTAGGGGGGTCGGCTTATACACTGGTCGGCTTATACACGAGTATATACGGTACTAGAAGAATTATTTATCACACATATGAATTCATATAAGTTATGAGAAGCCACCCTCTTCATAAGTTCCTCTATATTACTAAGCTTAGTAGACTTCCACAGTGATGCTATGAAATGTTTAGCGGCTATCAAAACATGCAATATTAATTTTTTTTATCATTCGGCGGATCCTGTAGCCCATATAGGAGCAGAGCTAATTTCATATCAAGCTATAAGTCTAGACCGGTTGTTGCATTTATTAATGCTTTAACATCTCGCCAAAAAGAGTTCAATTTTGGGCATGAATGGGGACATTACTACATGACCAGAACAGATGCCTCAATATTCTTGTAAAGCCACAACCTCTCCAACATAACATTGAATTTTATGAATCTATCATAAACATTTTAAATGGGGTAAAACACAATTAGTTATCATGGTATCTTTATTCAGGATGTGGTATATTTTACTGGTCTTCCAAAAGGCAATATTCGTAAGTTGTTTTAGCATCTATACAATGTTATGTGGAAAGTTCAAATTTATTTTATCTCTTTGGAGCATATTATTAATAAGTAGCCACTTTTCTTCCTCTAGATCAGGTAAATTATACAGTTTAGTAAGTAGTTTGAAGGGTCGCAATTTTCCATCTAAGAGTATAACCGAAACTGCATTGATACCATTTTGTTTCCAGAAATTAAGATTAAGTTTAGGTAAAACAATATTAAATATATTTATTGATATCCAGTTTGTTTTCACAGATGGAAAAGCTTGTTCAGAGTTCTGAGCCAAAGTCCTCCAAGCTTCAATAGTAGCTTTAATAGTTTTTAAATTGTGGCATCTTTTTTTAAGATTAGCTTGTTCAGAGGTCTGAGTCAAAGTCCTCCAAGCTTGAATAGTAGCTTTAATAGTTTTTAAATTGTGGCATCTTTTTTTAAGATTAGCTTGTTCAGAGGTCTGAGTCAAAGTCCTCCAAGCTTGAATAGTAGCTTTAATAGTTTTTAAATTAGGGAGTCTTTTCTTATTGAGTTAGAAAGGGGAAACGCCACTCCACCGCCAATCTCCCATGGACTCCCACTCCAATATGACAGGTTGGCAACCGCCTGTACCAGTTTAATCCTTATAAGAAACACCATTGCAGATTCATCATAAACTTCAGTCCTCTTATTATGAATGGGCACCATGTTAAAAAAAAACGCAATTTTTCTTTTACTGTACCCAAAAACACTGCTAGCAGCGGTTTTTTGGATGCTGACCAAAAACGCAATACACCATGCATTAACGCATATGTATTTTTAGACTTAGACAAAATAATGACAAATATTATCCCAAAAACGGATCCCATGTGTGACCCTGGCCATTCTTTGTTGCCACATTAGTAGTATGTAACAGGGGATCTGCAGCGGCATTAAGATCTCCAAGTATCAATAGGGCACCATGTCCTGTGCTCTTTAATCAAAGTCATAAGTTTACTTTAAAAGGTTATTTACCCCTTGTTAGGTGCGTAGTGATTTACTAAAGTGTATAGCGTACCTCCAATCTTACAAATAACAATTATGTATCTACCTTCCTGGTCTAAAATTTGTTAAATTTTCTCAAATTATAATGTTTTTCCAATAAGAAAAGCCACTCCCGTCCTTTTCTTTGATTTTGAGGCTAAAATTATTTTTGAGTAATGTTTATGTTCAAATTTAGGGTTATTCCTTTAGAAAATTTGGTCTCCTATATTCCGGCTATATCAATATTCAGCCCATTCAATTCCCTCAACATCAAATGTCTTTTTTGAGGCGAATTCAGCCCATTAATATTATAACATAAAAATCTACTTATCATTAGTTTGGCTCTACTAGTATATCTAGATTAAAGTATGACCATGGTTGTTTTAGAGTCTGTTTATTAGAAGTATAAACTAATGCAATCCATGTCAAGGTGTGAATTATAAAATTTAAAGTAACAAGAACTCTCCCTATGCAGTAGTTCAATGAACTGTTCTAAAAATAAAATTATAAAAAAAAAAAAAAAAAACAAATTGTTAATAACTAAGTGGAGAAGTTTATAATAAGCTGTTCTTAAAAACTCCCCGGGGCAAAATTCATGGACCCCTACAATCCAAATTTTACGTAGAGATAGAAATACAGGCACAATATTATCTGTTCAAGTATTCCCCAAAATTGAAAAGTTCAAGTCTCTTCAAGGTCCTGAGACCTTCATCCACCCCTGAGATTGAGTAAAGCTTTTGTCCGCATCTAAAACTCAGTTTTGATTAGGAGTACCAGCGGTAATCTCTGTAATCTCGGCCTAAGGGCCTTACGCTTAGTGTATATTTAGAGATGTCTGTGAAGATTTTTAATTTTATTAAAAGAATCGGGAAGAGTCATATTTATTCTCACATAATCCAACAGTAGTTGTTTTGTTTTTAGAGAACTGAAGGACACAAGAATATCCCTAGGGACTTCTTCAGGAATCGATTTGGGCTTGGGGATACACAGTCCACCTCCGAGAGGGAGGGCAAAATTTTCCTCAACATTGAAGTCACATAGGGGTAAATGTCTTATTTTCTACGATATTCGTCTTAGTTTAAAATTAAAATGTCTAATCTGGTCATCTCTGCAGCCTATTTTGTTATATATTGACTTAATGTCAGTTTTAATTTTGGATTGGTCTCTCTGTTTTGAGCTATTCACTTTGAAAAGTGTTTTAACCTCTTTTTCTGTATAGTCGACTCTAGATATCAAGGAGAATATAGTGGCCTTTATCTCATCAAATTCAATCTGGATCTTATTACTAAAATTGGAGAAAAGGTCATGCAAAAGTTCTCCATCTACTGGTAAATTACTCTTATATCCTGCACTCTGAGAGTCATCACCAGGGTCAAGTCTAGATTTTTGCCTCACA
The DNA here is from genome assembly GCA_033576535.1 of Allobates femoralis. Taxonomy (NCBI): domain Eukaryota; kingdom Metazoa; phylum Chordata; class Amphibia; order Anura; family Aromobatidae; genus Allobates; species Allobates femoralis. The sequence continues at coordinate 50,999,533 of JARQOC010000010.1, read as the reverse complement.
AGAGATAGAGATAAGAAAGATTTATTTCCCATTTCTAGGCCCTCTAAGTAGGTGTTAGCAGAGCTAGCTGTGACTTCAGAAACCATTTCTTTTCTTTTTGATACATTTTTGGATAACTCCTGATTCACAGATGTATCAGAGCTTCGTGGCACAACTGTAGTTGATAGATGGGTTTTGTCCATCTTTTTTCTGTCACCTAAGGCAAAAGCGCCCATGTAGGATGTCAGAGAGAAATCCATATGTTCCATCCATATGTGCCCTCATTGCCTTTATTACAGTATGTGTAGATTTAAAATTTGGAATGCCTTTGGTTCTGGTAGGCATAAATATGCTAAAAGGATAAAAACTAATTAATAAATAAAATAAGTATATAGAAGTATAAATAATATTCGTAAAGAATAGCCTCAAGGGAAGAGAGCAGTTAGTGTATAGAAGGAAAGTTAGAATAATGCATCCAGAATAAATGACTATATCAGTATAACTGCAAACAGTAGTGCAGAGTCTCTAATTGTTGTAACGTACAAGTAATAATACCATGCTCAGAACTAAAAGAAACAATATCATCTAGAGCAGGGGTCTCAAACACGCGGCCCGGGGGACGTATGCGGCCCCCGGGGCTCCAAAGTGCAACCCGCGGTACCGTGGACAACGTAAGGACGGTGCGCTGTGTAAGGGGCCGCCGCAATGCAGTGTGCTGGGGACTGCGGCTTTATCATCACTTCCTGCGCCCACTTTCGACAAACTCCGAGCCTCCTTCCCTCAGCTACATCAATGGAAGCTGGCGGGCCAATCAGATCACAGACTCGCAATGACGTCGGCCAATCAGAAATCTCAAGTGACGTCATATGCCGACATCACTTGCGGGTCTGTGATCTGATCGGCCCGTTAGCTTCCATTGATGTAGCTGAGGGAAGGAGGCTCAGAGCTTGTTCTAGCGGCCGCAGGAAGTGATAATAAAGCCAGCACTATGCACCATGGCGGCCCCTTACACAGCGCACCATGGTGGCCCCTTGCACAGCGCACCATGGTGGCCCCTTGCACAGCGCACCATGGTGGCCCCTTGCACAGCGCACCATGGTGGCCCCTTGCACAGCGCACCATGGCGGCCCCTTGCACAGCGCACCATGGCGGCCCCTTGCATAGCGCACCATGGCGGCCCCCTGCACAGTGGATCTTGGCACCGTTAAGGTGTGTGTGAGAGAGTGTGACTGTGTGTGGGTGTAAGTGTCAGTGTGTATGTGCGTGTATGAGAGTGTGTGTATGAGCTTGTGTGTGTGTGAGTGTGTATGAGAGACTGTGTGTGTACGCAAAATGAAGAGAGACCAGGTTGGGACATCACTACAAAGTGGCATCAGGATGGGGACATTACTACAAGAGGACCAGGATGGAGGCATTATTACAAGATGAAGGTCAGAATGGGGACATTACTACATGATGAGGACCAGGATGGGGACATTATTATAAGATGAGGACCAAGATGGTGACATTACTACAAGAAGGACCATAACGGGGGACATTAATATAGGATGGGAGCCAGCATGACGACATTATTACAAGAAGGGGATCAGGATGGGGACATTACTACAAGAAGGGAATCAGGGTGGGGACATAACTACAAGAAGGCGATCAGGATGGGGGACATTCTTATAGGATGGGGACCAGTATGAGGACATTGTTACAAGAAGGTGACCAGGATGGGGACATTACTACAAAGGAAGACCAGGATGAGAACATTACACAAGATGAGGACCAGGATGGGGACATTACTACAAGAAGGGAACCACGGTGGGGACATTACTAAAAGGAGATCAGGATTTGAAGATTACTATATTGAGCGAAAAATTCTGGAATTACTAAATATTTCACTTAGTAATGCAGCCCCCTGATATCAATTTTTTTCTATATGTGGCCCACCAACCCAGCCGAGTTTGAGTCTTTTCCAGACAATTGTCTAAAGCTATGATGACACTCTATCATCAAAAGAGATCACTGAAAGATTCTTATAATAAACAGTCATTTTTTTGTGGATATATATGGCATTTAGCAAAGAAATATGCAGGATATGTAGTAATGTTGTACATAAGCTGTGGACTGTATGAACACTGCAGATATCTGTGAGTCCCTATCTCTCTGTATTTATTTAGGACTCTCAAAATTTACCATAGAAATTAATTAGTGCATGGACATATACAGAGAGTATTGGATATCTTTGTATATTGCAGCCTATATGGGTGCTGCACCTGTCAATTAAATGAAATAAAATATTTATACCATATATACTCGAATATAAGCCAAGTTTTTCAGCACAATTTTTGTGCTGAAAAGTAACATCCACGACTTATACTCTTGTCAGTACGGGGGGTGGGGGGTGATGGGGGTTGGAGCAGGGTCCGTGGTCTGCAGGAGGCGGGGGAGGCAGCAGAATGAGCAGGAGGTCATGTGACCCCGCTCATTAGTGTAATGTAATATGCACTGCATCCCCCTGTCCATCACCGATGGGGGAATCGGCGCACGTTACACTATTCTATGTATACTAGCGCCGCCCCCACCACTGGTTCCAGGTCCCCATGCTGCCGCACATAAAACAATAAACTTTGAACTCACCCTCCGATGTCCTGCAAGCACTCTGTGTCCTCCGTCCTATTTTCCTGTCTGCAACGAGATTGGCCTATAGCGCGAAAGTGAAGATGGATCCTTCCCTGGTTTGGGTATTACGCTAATGTGCGCCTCCAGAGACTGCGGCTTGAAATCCCCTCGGTCCTGAACAGCATTAAAAGTTGAGAGCATCTGAGGGATCAGCTGAGTATATAGAGTTTTGTAAAATGCGGGAGTGTATCCATCCGGGCAGGGACACTTATTGGGCGGGGTAGCACGGATAATGTTTACTAGTTATTCCTTGGAGATATTCTTCTGCAGAGCCTTCACAAATCTATTGTTTAGTGTCGGGACTGCTCTCTGTGTAATATATTGTTTAATTTTGTGACATCACTGATGGGGAGAGGTTCTCAAATTGTCCCCTAATGTTGTAGAGCTTAGAGTAATATGTTCTAAAGGCCTCTAAGATCTCAGTATGAGTTGTGGGTTTTCCTCCCCCCTGGTCTGAATGTGCGGGACATACATCGGGTTTAGTTGAAAATGGAGTAGGCAGGCCAGAGGGCGACCACATTTGTCCGAGTTCAAATAAAAGTAACTTCTGGTCTTCTCTATGAAACTCGCATACTTCTGATCTAAAAGGCTCCTAAGCTGCTGCCGTTTCAACATCAAGTCCATAAAAATGATAAGGATGTGTGACAATGACCGTTTGTGATTGCTTTCCAGCTGATGTATCTGAGTAAGGAGGTCAGAGATCGCCTCAGTCTTGCCCTTTTTGAGTCTCAATCCGCGTTTAATAAATATCCCTCGCAGGACACATTTTAATGCCTCCCATTTTGCGGGCTGCAGTGTGGGATCTGAAGCATGGTTACATGTATAAGAGTTTTTCGGCTCCTTCACTTCCACCAAGCGCAGCTCAACTTTCAGGAAAAGTCAACTGCCTGTGTGTCAAGTTGTGTAACGTCAGTGTGAGGTAGACAGGGGGGCATGGTCAGACAAAAGGATATCACCTATGCTGGCTGAGGTGTTCCATAAGAGGATTTGGTGACTCGCCAGGAAAAGGTCAATCCTGCTATACCTATTATGGATCGGAGAATAGTACGTGTAATCCCTTCCCTGAAGGATTCAAGATCCTCCAGATATCTATCAGACGAAGAGTGTGGAGGAACCCTATCAGAGACTTGAGCCTCCCAGTCGGGATAAAACCCTTACATGAAGAGGAGTGAAGTTCAGGCCCCCTCCTCCCCCGATAATCGTTGTACCCGCCACAAACTCTGCCACTCTCGACAGGAAAGTCCTGCACACTTTGGTTTGGAACATGTTGGGCAAGTACCAGTTAACAATCTTGAGTAGAGTGCCCGCAACCCGGATTTTAAGGAAAACGTATCTGCTCAAGCAGGAGTGGGATTCAAATTTTTAAGAACAGGCTCCGTGTTTGTATGTTGGGAAACCACACCCATATTAAGCCACACTCACATTAAGCCACACCTCTGCCTCAAGCATATATGAATAATGCTCCTTACTGCGCAACACCCCCCGCTGCACCACCGAGCTCTGCTCCTTTCTGCGCATCACCCCTGCGCCACCGGCGAGCTCTGCTCCTTACTGCGCATCACCCCTGCGCCACCGGCGAGCTCTGCTCCTTACTGCCATCACCCCTGCGCCACCGGCGAGCTCTGCTCCTTACTGCGCATCACCCCTGCGCCACCGGCGAGCTCTGCTCCTTACTGCGCATCACCCTGCGCCACCGGCGAGCTCTGCTCCTTACTGCGCATCACCCCTGCGCCACCGGCGAGCTCTGCTCCTTACTGCGCATCACCCTGCGCACGGGCGAGCTCTGTCCTACTGGCATCACCGCGCACGGCGAGCTCTGCTCCTTACTGCGCATCACCCCTGCGCCACCACCGAGCTCTGCTCCTTACTGCCCATCACCCCTGCGCCACCACCGAGCTCTGCTCCTTACTGCCCATCACCCCTGCGCCACCGCCGAGCTTGCTCCTTACTGCCCATCACCCCTGCGCCACCGGCGAGCTCTGCTCTTTACTGCGCACCACCCCTGCGCCACCGGCGAGCTCTGCTCCTTACTGCTCACCACCGCCGAGCTCTGCTCCTTACTGCTCTCCACCGCCGAGCTCTGCTCCTTACTGCTCACCACCCCTGTGCCACCGCCAAGCTCTGCCCCTTACTGCGCATCACCCCTGCACCACCGCCAAGCTCTGCTCCTTACTGCGCATCACCCCTGCGCCAACGCCAAGCTCTGCTCCACCGCCGAGCTCTCCTCCACCTCTCACGCCGAGTTCTGCTCCTTACTGCGCATCACCTCCCGCGCCACCGCCTAGCTCTGCCGCTCTGATCCTTACTGTTTGCTTGGAGCAAGGAAAGCAGAGTATGCGTGGTCAGTGGCTGCCTGGTGTGGCACTGGCTAGAAAATTACATCATGGCTCTGGATTGTACTACTTCAGGTTGCTATTTTAACAAGCAATTCCACCGAGTCAAGGAGAACTGACATCCCACCCCTGACAACGTGGTACAGGAATGGCAAAGAATAAAGGTGAACACTGTGGCAGGTGGGTATTACACACATATAAGCACCACTATGGTGAAAACCAAAGAAAAAAACAGGCTTTGAAACACGTAGAAATGTATAGGGACCATAATGCTCACCTTATATTGTCTTCCTCAAAGCCTATAAAATGGCTGACACTGCTGACAGAACCAAATTGCCCTCAGGTAGCCGTTTATATCTATATTGGAGTGCCGCCTATTTCTCTCTGTCCACTAAATCCATATGGATATTTATTTGATTTAGCCCCCCACTAACACCTCCTTTTCTGATTGGTGGGCAGCATTGGATATTTGTAGATCGCCAGCCAATAGAAAAGGATTTGGCGAAAAAAACCTTTGCTTTGGTGTTAGAAAGATGAAGAGCCCAGGAAGACAGGTGGGAGAAAGTGAAAGTGTCTCCTTCACCATCTCCCGAGACCCCCATCCCCCTCTCTTTATTTATCTTTTGTCCTGCAAGAAGAGTGTCATGTTACTGTGTGCAGCCCTAACTTTACAGGAACGCTGAGACAGACAGTGACTGACAAGCCGAGTCTCCAGTAACTCCGTTTGTCTCACTGTTAGTGACATATCACAGCCGTGTCCCTGTAGTTGGTGCAGCTGACATCTCCTCTGTGCAGTCCCCGTCACCACCGCGCTCTGCTGCTCTGATCCACACTGTTTGCATGGAGTGAAGAAAGCAGAGCATGCATGTGGATCGTAATGCCGGCTACAGAACCAGCTCGCAGCTCTAAATCTTCCTGGTTCTGAGAGACGGCTGCTTTTTTAACAAGCGGGTCCCACGAATTGGGGAGAACTGCGTGCATCCCAACCCTGTGCTCAAGGCATCCACACACTTAAGACCAAATGAACCAGATTTCTATGTATTGCCACCGAAACCCCTTTAGTTCTTGCCTCAGGGTTTGTGCTATGTATCCAGGTGGGAAACAGGTACATTATTGGGTTAACCAGGTACATGACCTGTTTTAAAATGGCTCTCCTGAATCAAGAGGATCTGGGACTGTTGTCTGTGAGTAGAGTAGAAAACCTGAGAACGTTTCTGGGGTGTATTAAAGCCCCTCACATTGAGTGAGAATATCTTAAGAGTCGACATGTCGGCAGAGGAAGTCGAGGCCCAAAGGGGAGAAAGCAAGGAGAGAAAAAAAAAAAAAAATAGAAAAAAGGGGAGGTGTAGGGTAACGGAAGGAAAGAGCTGGAAGGAAATCGAAGTTAAGTAGAGTTAGTGGAAGTAAGAAAAAGCTAGTTATGTAGGTAAATAAAGCTAGCAAGAATGTAAGGTTAGAGTGCCAACCCAAAGGGTCTAGGGTGAGAGTGAGAGGAAAGAAAGTATCCGGAGTAATCTGGAGAAGTAGCTTTGGGGTATTCTATACGACAGATCCACACCTGCCTGCAGAGTGTGGTGTCCCTGTGGTGCATGACCTTTTCACCCGGGGACCCCGCTCCCAGCCGCCTCAAAGCCCCACCAACCTGTTAAAAAAAAAAAACATAAGAAAACAATTCTACCCTCAACAGCACCAACACACGGGAAACAATGAAGAATATAACTATTAATCTCAGGGAAAAAAAGAGTAGTCCAGTTGAAGAGTAGTACACTAGGGACCACTCGTGTTTCTGTGTTGCGCACCTAAGAGGCCTCAATCCAACTGCTCATATCTAAGTAAGTCTCATAAATTCTCAAAAGAAGGGAGATGAATGATGTATATATATCTCCCCAGTCCGTTAATGAGAAGTCTCCAAAATAATGATGAAGATCCAAAGCTTTGAACCGCCATATGACCCTCAAGACCTCCCGCCATCCCTTAACCGTTTCCCGAGCTTCCTTCCGGACCCCTTCTCCACCTCTCCATTTTGATGGGTTTCTACCCCTTTTCCGTCGACGTGATCATTGTTCCATCGGCCCTTTGGCCGAGCCCAGCCATTCTGCCATGTAGATGGTGACCAATGGAATCTGTAGCGCTGAGGTGAAGGCGAGAACATCTCTTGGATGGGTGACTTTGTATAATGCGCCCTCCTGGCACACCTGGAGACGGAAGGAGAAGCCCCAAGAGTACTGGATTTCCCTATTTTGCAGCTTTTGCAGCAGGGGGCATAGTGCTCTGCACTTCTGAGGAGTGCACCATGAAAGGTCTGCCAGCAACTGGAATGGGCAGTCCTGGTATCTAACATCATCCCTCCTGTGGGCCTTAGACATGATGGCTTCTTTGAGTTGATATTTATGTATTCTACATATTACGTCTTTCATTGAGGTATCTGTGGGCACGATCAAACTGCAAGATTGCATCTGGGGCCTACTAACTCAGGGAGGCCCCTGACCCTGATGGCGGTACCCCTCACTCCTTTCTCGATGTCCTCCATATCATCCAGCGTCTGCTCCAGTTGAGAGGCTTGACCCGCAACTGTTTGTTCCAGCTCCCCCAGTGTCTTATTTATAGCATCCGTGTACGACTCAGTTGACGTCACCCTCAAGAGTTAATTGCTCTACCTCCCTCTTGAGGACAGCAGTTTCAGCTTGAAAGGAGGCTTCCATATGAGTTATGAAGTCCTCCCATTTCTTCCCTTGTAGGGATAGACTGAATACGAAGCCGGAGGTCGTCCCACACTGCTCTATCAGGACGGGGACCAGTAGTAGTCCCACGTTCTCATGATGAGGGAGACTGTCGTGGCCACTGGGGGTCTGTCACTCTGGTGTCAGGCCATTGATGGATGGGTGGCTACAGAGTGGGCTAGCTCTGAACTGACCAATGAGCTCCTCTGGGTCTCTTGTACGTCCGGGGTTACTTTGGGAGCCCGTTCTGACCCGCGGCCAGCGTCTATCCCTCCCAATCCTCCCGTGGACCCCATGTGCAGAACGGGGCTGTGAGTGCATATGGCCCTGGATCCCTGGGCAGTTTCTGGCCCAAGGTGCCGCACCGGGGCTCCACTTCTCTCCCAGGTGGCCAGTTCTGTGGGTTAATAAGGTTATCCGGGTTAAACGGAGGGAACCCGGGCACTGGTGATGACTGTGGTCCCTGGCAGCTGTGGGATCCTGCATGGTGTGAAGACCAATCGCCTGACGATCCGGTCCCTGGAGGCACCCTCCTGCATGCTGTTATCTGCAGCCTGTGAGGCAAAGTACTGATACCAGACTCGGAGGGAGTGGGGGGGATGTTAGCGGGTTCTGCCGCTCTCCACTATTGCTGTGCTGGTGACCGGGCTGGTGCTTGGAAGTTCTATCAAACAAGAGGACCATAGTTGATTTAGCAAAATAGGGATTCTATTTATTAAGAACAATCCACATAGTTAGAAAAGTTATGATGAGTAATATTTCAAGGTAAAATTAAAGTGCACAGTGATGAGACAAACGATAACATGCAAAGAGTTGCCTCCTCAGCAGTATAGGACTCAGCTGACAATTTGGTTATGTGGGTCTTACAGAGATATATACAGTTTACAGGGGTTTTACAGTTTAGTAACATACATAGTAACATACATAAGTGTATACATAGTGCTTAGATAACAGAGTCATACCAGGTCAGACAGATGTGCAAACAATATCTCAGGTTGGCAAGCAAAAGGATCTTTATAGTAGTACTAACACACTAAGATGGAGCACCTCAACATTTATATCTACCATGCACCGTTACAGTTCGGCCTACTGATGTTCTATATACCATCGGTCTCAGATCAACTGCCTAGAACCACAAGCCGTGTGTCAAGATCTACAGTCATACCATATGCTGTTGGAGGGTCCCTCCGTGCATGTGCCAGCCCCTACGCCGTTTCGCTGGTAAGCTTCGTCAGGGGGCGTGGGAAGTTCTGTCTCCTTCAGAAAGCGGTGTTTCCTGCGGGCCCGCTGCATCGGGACCACCAGCAGAGCAAGCCGCCATAGTCCGCTGCTCTGCCTGCTTGTGGAGTTTGGCTGTACTGCGGAGGAAGCGGGAGATGCTCAAAGCAGGGGACACCAGGACCCCTCAGGTGGATGGGGGTCTGTTGCTCTTCTTCTTGGTGGACATGGGAGGTCAATCCGGGCAGTTGGAGATCGTAAACTCAGGCTCAATGGTGGCGTGGGAGCAGGAGCTGAGGAATCAGTTTCAGGACAGAACAGGACAGCTCCAAAATATATGACAAAGACTACCTATAGCGCCACAATTCCTCCAGCTGAGGGAAAATTGGGAAGAATTAAAAGGATTTAAGTTTGTGTGGGGTAAAGTACCACCCAGATAATACTTTATAGTACGTTTCTTGAATAGTAGCACAGTAATAGTTTGTGTATGTAACATCTAAAGCTTTTAAAGGGAACCAACCACCCCAAATGACCCCCCTCGGACTGTTAATATGTGTCCATACACCCTGCAGACACATATGGGGCACTAGTTTTTGCTAAAAAAACGGATTTGTAAAACCTAAGATATATCTTTATAAACTTTTAAAAATCTGGCCGACTGGGCGTTATCTGGGTGGAGGTGTGGAGCTCAGCGCAATATGTACAACCTGCTCCGGTGTCGTCCCTGCACTCCTGTCCGGTGCTGTCCCCGCTGTTCTGGCCGGTGCTGTGCCCGCTGTTCTGGCCGGTGCTGTGCCCGCTGGTGTCCTCCTGTCATGTGCTCGCTGGTGTCCTCCTGCTGTGCCCCAGGCCGGTAACATGATTATCGGTGCGGGCTCCGGGCAATGGGGAAGCTTCCTGCTTCCTCCTGCTCATCCCCGCCCAGGTCAGCCCTGCACCAATGAGAACGCAGGGCCAGTGTGTCATGTGATCGCCGCTCTGTGCCAATCACAGCGCAGGGGCGGTTACATGACATCACTTACCGTATATACTCGCGTATAAGCCGAGTTTTTCAGCCCAAAAATTGCTGTATATACCTCTGGGGCTGCTGTATACTACCACTGGGGCTGCTGCTGTATATACCACTGGGGCTGCTGCTGTAACACTGCTGGGGCCTGTATATACCACTGGGGAGGCTGCTGTATACCACACTGCTGGGGGCTGTATACCTGTGCTGGGGTCCACCCTCGGCTTATACACGAGTCAATAAATTTTCCCAGGTTTTGGGGGCAAAAGTAGGGGGGTCGGCTTATACACGGGTCGGCTTATACACGAGTATATACGGTATCCAAGGAAGGTGTAGTAAAGGGACGTCAAAGACCGTCTGTTCCAATTGAACCTATTGTTTAGAACAGTGATGAAATTGCCAGGCGAACAATCATATCAGTAAAGAGGCCTGGTGGTACATTTGGAAATCAGGGAGGCCTGCTCCACCCCTGGATTTTAGTGGGGTCAGGAAATTATATTTCAGGCGGGCTCTAGAATTCTTCCAAATGAAGCAGATCAAAGCCGATCTGATGGTTTGGAAGAATGCCCTCGGTGGGTTGATCGGAACCGCTTGAAACAGGTATAGAAACCTTGGAAGTATGTCCATCTTGAAAGTATTCATTCTTCCAAACCATGAGACATTCTTCCGTCCATATTCACGCAAGTGCTTCAGAGTTTTATCTAAGAGGGGTATATAATTCAAGTTATAAAGGTCTATCGTGTCGGCTGGAACTTGGATGCCCAGGTATTGGATAGCTCCGGATTGCCATCGTAAAGGGAAGTTTCCTATGGTTCTGTCAAATTCCTCCTTACTCAGGGATTTGTTGAGAGCTTCAGTTTTGTGGTAGTTAATTTTAAAGTTACTGACCTCTCCGTATTTTGCAAACTCCGACAATAATGATGGAAGGGTAATACCGTATATACTCGTGTATAAGCCGACCCCCCTACTTTTGCCCCCAAAACCTGGGAAAACCTATTGACTCGTGTATAAGCCGAGGGTGGACTCCAGCACAGGTATACAGCCCCCAGCATTGTGGTATACAGGCCCCTCAATGGTAGTATACAGCAGCCTCCCCAGTGGTAGTATACAGCAGCAGCCCCAGTGGTATATACAGCAGCAGCTCCAGTAGTTAGTATACAGCATCCCCAGAGGTATATACAGCCCCAGTGGTAGTATACAGCATCCCCAGAGGTATATACAGCCCCAGTGGTAGTATACAGCATCCCCAGAGGTATATACAGCCCCAGTGGTAGTATACAGCATCCCCAGAGGTAGTATACAGCAGCCCCAGAGGTAGTATACAGCAGCCCCAGAGGTAGTATACAGCAGCCCCAAAGGTATATACAGCAGCCCCAGTGGTAGTATACAGCAGCCCCAGAGGTAGTATACAGCCCCAGTGGTAGTATACAGCAGCCCCACAGGTATATACAGCCCCAGTGGTAGTATACAGCAGCCCCACAGGTATATACAGCCCCAGTGGTAGTATACAGCAGCCCCACAGGTATATACAGCCCCAGTGGTAGTATACAGCAGCCCCACAGGTATATACAGCCCCAGTGGTAGTATACAGCAGCCCCACAGGTATATACAGCCCCAGTGGTAGTATACAGCAGCCCCAGAGGTATATACAGCCCCAGTGGTAGTATACAGCAGCCCCAGAGGTATATACAGCCCCAGTGTAGTATACAGCAGCCCCAGAGGTATATACAGCCCCAGTGTAGTATACAGCAGCCCCACAGGTATATACAGCCCCAGTGGTAGTATACAGCAGCCCCAGAGGTATATACAGCCCCAGTGGTAGTATATAGCAGCCCCAGAGGTATATACAGCCCCAGTGGTAGTATACAGCAGCCCCACAGGTATATACAGCCCCAGTGGTAGTATACAGCAGCCCCAGAGGTATATACAGCCCCAATGGTAGTATACAGCAGCCCCAGAGGTATATACAGCCCCAGTGGTAGTATACAGCAGCCCCAGAGGTATATACAGCCCCAGTGGTAGTATACAGCAGCCCCAGAGGTATATACAGCCCCAGTGGTAGTATACAGCAGCCCCACAGGTATATACAGCCCCAGTAGTTAGTATACAGCAGCCCCACAGGTATATACAGCCCCAGTGGTAGTATACAGCAGCCCCAGAGGTATATACAGCCCCAGTGTAGTATACAGCAGCCCCACAGGTATATACAGCCCCAGTGGTAGTATATAGCAGCCCCAGTGGTATATACAGCCCCAGTGGTTAACGCCAGTGTTATACAGCAGCCCCAGAGGTATATACAGCCCCAGTGTAGTATCCAGCAGCCCCAGTGGTAGTACACAGCCCCCCCTCCTTAATATGCGTCCCCAGTAGTAATAAACAGCTCCCCCCCTCCTTATCATTTTCCCCCCCGGCTGCGGCAGCTGTGAAAATAACAAACACTTTATACATCACCTTCCGGCGCAGCTCTCCGCTCCTCCGGTCCTTAGCTCCTCCGCTCGCGGCTTCTTCCTTGTTGTGCCGGTGTCATGTGACCGGGCGCAGGAGATGATGTCATTTCCTGCATGCGGTCACAAGCCGGCACATCAAGGAAGAAGAAGCCACGAGCGGAGGAGCTGAGGACTGGAGGAGCGGAGAGCTGCGCCGGAAGGTGATTATAAAGTGTTTGTTATTTTCACAGCTGCCGCAGCCGGGGGGGACATGATAAGGAGGGGGGGGCTGTTTATTACTACTGGGGGACGCATATTAAGGAGAGGGGGCTGTGTAGTGCAATATGCACGGCATCCCCCGCCGCTGATGGACGGGGGGATGCCGTGCATATTCATTGCACTAATGAGGCGGCCCCACGTGACCGCTGCGTCCCGGCCCCTCTGCCTCCCAGCCCCCGGTCACAGCTCCCCCCCCACAGCATACCGTATGACCCGTGTATAAGCCGAGGGGGGACTTTTCAGCCCAATTTTTGGGCTGAAAAACTCGGCTTATACACGAGTATATACGGTATGTGTTTGGGATATGTACAAGAGGAGGTCATCAGTGTATAGAGAGGCTTTGAAATAAGTGCGATTAACCATCAGACCATATACATTGGGGTTCTAATTGCCACGGCTAATTGTTTCATTACCACTGTGTATAAACGAGGCAATAAAGGGCAGCCCTGTCTCGTGCCATTAGCTATCGCTATAGAGTCTGATACCGCTCCATTTATTCTAACTCTTGCGGATGTGCCCGTATATAAGGTTGCGATCCTATGAAGGAAGCGGTGCCCCAAGCCTATCTGTCTAAGTGCAGAAAACATGAAGCCCCAATGTGCACGGTCGAAAGCCTTCTCCACCTCAATTGATAAAAAACGCCAATGGTTTGCGCTTTGATTTTGCGTGTGCCGCCAATATTAAAGTTTTACCTATACCATCTTTCGCCTCTCTCCCTTGTACAAATCCCACTTGGTCAGAATGGATAATCAAGGGTAGGAGGAGTGCTAATCTGTTGGCCAGAATCTTCGCGTAAAGCTTTACATCAATGTTGATAAGGGATATCAGTCGATAATTAGTTACCACTGAAGGATCTTTGCCGGGTTTTGGCAGAATAGTGATGAACGCTTCTAGGGCTGCGGGACGAATGGGGAATCATCCGCAATCGAATTTAAGAACTTCATCAATATGGGCCCGAGTTGTTCTCGGAACATTTTATAGAAATGAGGGGAATAAACGTCCGGGCCGAGCCTTTTACCCACTGGGGTATTCTGTATGACCTCATCGCTTTCTGTGGGTGTAAAGTCCTCCTCCAGTTGCAACGTCATGTCTGTATCTAAGGTTGGAAGAGCGGTGTTAGATATATACGACTCTATATGGGGTTGGTGATCTAATAGTGAGTGGGTTGGGCTGTCTCTGTTAATGTTATATAGTTTATGATAGCAACGTCTCATCAAGTCGAGAATTTCCGTTGGGTTCGACGTCTTGTGGCCAGTCTGCCTTTGGAGAGATGGAATATAAGTAGTTTGGCCGCGCAGGTGCAAAAATCGGGCCAACAGCCGCCCACATTTATTGGCCTGTCTGTATAGTACACTTTTAAAGCGGTTCCAGTGTTGGAGATATTTTTAATTTAGTAGGGATTTCAAGTCGTTTTTACACTTGATCAATTCTATTTGCACCCCGCCGTCACATCCACCTTATGTGTCGCCTTCAGGGTCTGTATTCTGTCGTGCAGTTCTGCCATTTCTTATTTTTCAATTGTTTTAAACGGGAACCATGTTTAATGAGTACCCCTCTAAAGGACACATTTGAGGGTTTCCCATTTAATAGGCATAGCTGTGGTGACACATTTGAGGGTTTCTCATTTAATAGGCATAGCTGTGGTGTCTAGTGCATGGTCTTTTATGAACATATCTATGGTCGTTTTAATGTCAGCAATGCATATCAGGTCCTTTAACAGATTATCGTTCAATCTCCACGACCACGGTCGTGCCGCTGAGACTGGGGGACTGATATCTAGAAAGATTGGAGCATGATCTGACCAAAGGAAATTGCCTATGGATGGTTTTGGGTCCCAAGCCAGGGCACAATGGCTAAGGAGAAAGAAATCAATCCTGCCGTAAGAGTTGTGTGGTGTGGGGAAGAACGTGTAATCCTTCACTGTAGGATTAATGAATCTCGAAACGTCTGTTAAGTGTGGACCATGGAGGTCCCTCTTCAGAGAGGATAACTGACAGCGTGAAAGATATGATCTTGTAGCTGTGGAGTCAATTGTCAGGTTAAGAGTCAGGTTAAAGTCACCCCCTAGTATGACCACTCCTTCTGCTAAATCTGCCACTGTCCTTAAAAAGGATCTAGGAGTGTGTATTTGGTCCCGGCTGGGAGCGTATCACCCCGCAATGGTGTAAACTGTCGAATAGATTTGAATTTTCAATAACACAAATCTGCCCTCCGTGTCAATCATTGTGTCCAGTATGGAATGTTGGAGGTACTTATGAATCGATATGGACACTCCCCGAGATCGAGACACCAGTGTTAGCACTATGGAACCATTTCATGTAGATGGATTTTAAAATGGGTCTCTTGTTGGATCAAAATGTTAAATTCTTTTCTTGTGCATGCCATACAGAATTTGTGATTATTTCTGTGGCACATTAAAACCTCTAATGTTCAAGGAACCTAGGACGATCTTTTGTCTTACCAAGCATAGCCTTTGCAGTTCAGGTACAAGGTATGCAGACTTCGTTCAGAAAGATGTACCAGCGCCGGGTCTCAGCAGCCACTATGGAAGTAAAGCTAAGAACCAGGAGAAGGGGAAATAGGAGAGGTTTGTGTGGAGAAGAGTACTAACGAAGAGAAGACAGACAAAAGAATTTAGGGAAAAAAACAAGAAGATCAAACCTAAACGTACAAACAATAAGCACGAATAGTCGCGCTTCCACTGGTGACATGTAATTTATCGGAGGGGTGTATTAACTGCTACGTGCTACAGGACCTCCGGCGGGAGGGGGGGGGGGGTTATGCGCGACAAAGGGGAAGAGGAGGCAGTCTCCTCTGGTCTCCGACATTATAAGGTTATAATGACCAATAGTCCCCAAGCCAAATATTGCTATGGATATGGGATGTGCATTTATCCAATTAACTCGCATCCATATGTACCTCTTAGAAAATTAACACAATAATATACACCAATTTTGTTGTGGCTGTCGGTTCAAAGACTGTATAAAACTGAAGAATACAAAACGACTATAAGCAATATGGACATCATATGATTTCCTTAGGTAGGTGACTATGCAAAGTCAAGGTGTTAAAGATTATTACGGGTCTCCTGTCTGTGGAGTTTCCATTCTCCAACCAAAGGCTTGCGTGCCATGGACATCTCTGAGGCCATGTCAGCTGAGGAACAGAGGGAAGGATGGGAGGGGGTAAGGGGAGGAGGAGGGGGGGTAAGGGGAGGGAAGTGGAAGGAGAGGGGAGGGGGGGAAGGAAGGGGGTACCAACAATAGGACTGTCCTTCTTTGAGCTGTAGAGAATATTCGCAAGATCCCATTTTGGGTTGAAGAAGAGAAAGGAAAAAAAAAGCAACCTCCAAAACCCCATTCCCTACCCAAAGATGCTAAGGCTAACCCAATGTCATTAAGTCAGGTATTCTAATCGTTCTCTCGCATGCGACCGTTAGGTTGTCTACCGGGTCTTCGTGGGGATGGTCCCCTGTGAGGTGCATCGGCTCTATAGAAGGTCAGTAAATGCGGCCAGTCAGGATGTCCACCTCCGGGATACCAAGGGCGGCTGAAAATGCAGGGACTCCATTAGGTTGGCTCAAGAGGTGTACTCTGTCTCCTTTCTGAACTTCCAGGCAGAATGGGAACCCCCAAGTGTAGAGGAGGTCGTGTTACGTATTATTTCCAATAGAGGTCTGAGGGCTCTTCTCCTCTGTAAGGTCCATCGTGACAAGTCTGGCAAAAGTCGTATATGTGAGTCCATATGGTTGATAGGCCTTGTCTGCCTGGCCGCTCCCATAACTGCATCCTTAAGTTGATACCGATGGACGCGGCAAATGACATCTCTTGGCGGATCTTGTTCACGTGGTCGTGAACCTAACGCCCTATGAGCGCGGTCCAGCTCCAGTGGAGTGTCACGGGGTCTTTCTAGTACCCAGTTAAAGATGTCTCGTAGGGTGGTCAAGTCCTTGCAAACCCTAGCAGAGATGTTAGAAGATTCCGAAAATAGGGGACGCAGGAAGAACATACGGTTTAGGGGGTTGCCTAAAACTGTGCCTCCCAAGGACTTGGACCTTCAGTTTACAAAGTATGTTGCTAACTCCTATGGGTTGATCTGGAAAATAAATAAAATAAAATATAACACATCCACATATAAGTATAACATACCTTAGCAACATACTTTGTAAACTGAAGGTGGCACAGCATATGAGGCAAACTCACACAAGTGAACACCTGAGCACCTTGAGTTCTATCACCCGGGAAGGCAAGGAATATATATATTTTTTTTCTGCCTTGCTGCAGCATGTGTCTTTTTAAGCGGGTTTTACAGGCCTTTCCGCATGAATTTTTACTTGTTTTTTTTCATGGTTCTAACAACCGGATTTTTTAGAATACTTGTGTTATGTTATATTTGTGTATATATGTGAATTATATATGTTTTGTGATAATTGCGCCAAAATGTAGAATCCTCCCTGTTTTGATGACGTTTTTGACGTCACATGACTGGGAACACATACTAATCATTGTAATGAATGTTGCTATATATAAGATCGTTTTGGTGGGGTGGAGGTATCCCTGATGAAGGTGCCAGGAGGGCACCGAAACGCGTAGGAGAATAAAGAAGGATTGGATTGAACATCGTTTACTTGTTTTCTTTGATGAGAGGTATCCTGGCAGCGCGGACTGTTGTACACCTTTTTACCCCAAGCTTCATGTTATAAAGTGTGGCCATGTTATTATATGAGGTACTATGGTCTGATTGTCCTCTCCTCGGAGATCCCTCTTCTCCCTGTGATGTGGTATTCATGGGGAGGTAAAACCTACTCCTAAGGAGGTGTCAGCATTCCCCACAAAGTATTGAAATAAGAGCCCAAGGGATTCCTCTCCATTGTGACCACTCTCTATGTCCCCATCCTGCACTGCCTGCTGATCTGCGGTTCCTCCCTGCAGTGTGCAGCTCCCGGGGTTGTTTCTGGTGGCCATCTTGGGAAGAATAAGCTGCTCCCACCCCTTCTCCGGGGCCGTCCGGGTACTGAGCCGTGGAGACTTTTCGCTCTGTACTCCCCCGCTCTCCCACCGCCCGTACCTGCTTGTCAGCTCCCGCGGGCGGCGGGGCTGACAGGTCCTCCTGCGCCATGTTCATCATGGCGCCCGCAGCGTCCTGCCCACTGGCTCTTGTAATGAAGCGGGAGATGCCATGAGGGGTATTGTCGGGTGCCACAGGGCCAGCGGTAATGGGCCCTTTCTTCCTCCTAGAAGTCATCGGGGTTGAAGTCATCTTTTTGGGTCGCTGGTAAGTCAGTGAGCCGGTGTAGGAGCGGGAGTTCCCTGAGATGCATCCTCACTCCTCTCTAGCCATGCCACCCTAAACTAGAATTTAATGTTATATTTATCTGATGCCGCGTTTTCAAACATTTTGTGCTTTGTTAATTTTCCTTTAGATACCCTGAAATGTTTATAGCTTTTTTTCGCCTGTCCATAACAGCCTTTGATACACTTCTAGATATGTTGCGGGACAAGCTGACCTTACGAAGCTTCTTTGGGCATGTTCTTTCTTTTCAAAATTAAAGGGATCCTGTCACCCC